>JAYKKI010000003.1:42690000-43290000 GCA_039881145.1 Druceiella hillmani
AAGTATCTCCTTCCCCAGAAGTCAGACCGACTTTATTTTTATCCTTGACAGCTACATTTCTATTTGACTTCAACACAGTGGGCATTCCTGTTTCATGCAGATTCCATATTTCAAAATACTTGCCTCGGGGCTGCATAACACAATGACGTAGTATCACTTTTAGACTTTAATTTTTTTATAAATCTTGTCAAGGTCTTCCGTTTAATAACAAAATTTTTGATGGCATCCTTCACACTTTTGCCTTCGTTACATTATTCAGTTACTTTTAGCCTTTGCTACATTATTCAAAAACTGTTGATGAGAAATAGAATCTGCTATTTTATATGTTTTATGCACCCGCATCTTAAAATTAAAAAAAAACATATTTTGCTTTTGTTTTGTATCGCGAAGTTTGTTGAGCAATAAAACCAGATATTTCAACGCGTAGAGAATAAATAAGAACGAAAGGTAATTTTTCACTTTTTCGTTTTGAGACAAGAAAAGCGTGTAAATACCTCACTCGATCGAAGAGTCGTCACTGTCGGTCGTGCGGCGATTTTCCCTTCAGCAACTGCTTCTCACGCCATTTCATAGCATGCAATGTGACCTTTCGAGATATTTCAATTGCTCAACTCACCCAATGCTGACCTAGCCCCACCCTATACTATTCAATGTCAAAGAAAAAAAATTGTGTAAACATTCAAAATTTTATTTCAAATTTTATTATCTAAATTTGAAAGCAATTAAGAAATTTGTTTTGAAGAGGTGTGGTAAATTTAAAAATCAATAAAAACAAAAGTACCTGAAATTTTTGGAAGGAATATATTTAGTATGGTTAATATTTGACAAATGAATTGCTTACTTCATCATATTAATAATATAATTTGTAATTATAAATAATTTAATAAAGCGATTTAAAAACTTACTTAATGAGTTACAAATTTCCTTTTATACTATACAGAATTATAGCTACTGCATAAATGTATACTAGTTTGGTATTTTGACAGGACATATCTTATTTATTCCCACCGTTATGTTTAACAAATATAATAAGAGAACTGTTTGATGTAAGACGTATGGTTTATTTGATAGGCTGCGAATAATAAATGCCACCCTTGAACATGGATGGAGGGTAGTCAAGTGAACATAAGAGTGGATATGGATACATAGACTGCGTGATTCCATCATCACATTGATTATTGTACAAAGACTCTTAAGGTTTGAACTGAAATTCACAGTTAACTCACATGAAATTTCATGGGATATTTATTTAATGTCTTATCTTTGAAGATGCCATCATGAAGCTGACTGGAAAGGGGCTGATATGGTAGTATGCTATTTGATTTTTTTCTGCCATGATTTATTCTAACAAATCTATTGATACTGTATATTTCCACTATTTTAAAATTTGTTTATTTTTTACAAATATTTAGAGAAAAATTAATAAAGACTAAGTAAGAGGACGTCAAATTGACACTCGATTTTTCATTTAAGAAATTTAAGCCAAGTATTTGTTTCAAGATTATCGAGGTTTTTTATTTTTATTACTACAAGGGTAGTTACCCTTATGTAAGATGTTAATTTCAAACAACGTTACTCAGTTAGTAACGGTGTTAGACTAGTCTAGGTCCATTAAAACGCAAGCGGTGCGGGACATTTCCAAAATCGACTTTTGTGATGAGAAGTTTTTAGTTTTCAAATATGTATATTTGAAAACTACAGAATTATTTAAAGTTATTTGGCAATATAACTTTTGAGCTTTTTCACTATTTAAAAATAATAATTTATATTCCAGGGTTATTTATATAGGTATTAATTGATACAGAAAGCGTCCCGAAAATATGTAGTGGAATTAAACCTTTGGTAGTATGAGTAGTGTTCTACGCTATAGATGGAGATTTATGTACGCACACGGCAATAACCTGTAACACGCATATATACTGACTTGCAAATCTGTTGCGTAACAATAAACAAAAGAACATTTTGAAAGATTAGTTCCTTTATTTACCTAATAACATTAAAACGATTAATAAAAAAATTATTATAATACAAAAAGTAGCACTTAAATTTTTAGCATTGGCTTATAAAATATATGGGATAACGTGAATAAATGAAAATTAACCATTTGACGATGCCACCTAATGTTTCTTCTTAACTTTCTAAAAAGCAATTAATAATTAAATAACTTTTACCTATTCGAGGCCATTCGTTAGAGATTTTATACAAAACGATGTATAAGCTATTTATTTTCGATGTCAACAAAAAGCTTTGATAATTAATTGCAATTATCCTATGATAGAGAAAACATAAAATTAAATAGTGGAAGTATTATGTGAAGGAAAACGCTATTTACATTTAATTTTCTTTTCCATGTAATTATCGGTTTCACGGCACATGCAATATGGTGTGCGAATAAAAGGAGGTCAAATTTAATGATCGACTCGAATTGTATGATCTGCCCGAATTGTATGATATATATATAAATTAAACATTTTAGAAATAAAACTTTTTTATTTTAAAGTAATATCAATACAATAATAATTTTGTTTATAGTAGTTCTGATTTACATATATTTTTTGTTAACAAAGTGCTCAGAGATTGTGACCTTAAAAAAACAGAAAATCGGAAAGTTTTATGTTCTAGCAGTTTATTCATATGATCCTGAAGCAATTCTATGATAGTTATTGAACCGATTCGTTAATTTCATCCAAAGATTGGGAACAAAGTAAAGTAGTTCATTTTTTTAAAATTAGTTGATGTGGATTGATCTAATAAAGAACAAAAAAGTATTAAATTAGCCTGTCTTTATGTGATTTACCGTAACTTTCAAGTTTTGGTGTAAAGTCCATAAGTTGCGATCTGAAATGAGGAGTTCTCAATAATTACATGGTCACATTAGTGCAATAGCAGATTAGTATCCTAGGTAATCTCTCACATCGTTGGTTACCTTTAGACATTTCGCAAAGAAAAGTTATTATCAGGTCGAAATTTCCTTGGCCGGTTTGAATTGATTATGAATATAATTTTTTACCAAGGACACACACTACAGAAAGAACTTTTTAACTTTATGAACAAAAATTAGGTACTATTTATTTAAAATAACTGATATTAATGAAAATGGATTTTAATAAAAAGACGTTATCTTCTAGTTGGTCTTAAATTATTGGAATAAAATTAAATTAAATTCATTGGTACTAAACAAAAACATGGCCAAATTTACAAGTTGACAGAGGTACGCAAATCCATTAAGGAATTACTTTGTGACTTTCGTTTATGTTCATTTCTTATATATATATATATATATATATATATATATATATATATATATATATATACAGGGAGTCCAGTGGCAGATTTCAATGTTTGAAAAATTGTAAAAAAAACTACACCTCTAATACAAAGTAGGTTTATTTTAACTTTATAACAACAAATGCGGATTTAATTTTTTAAAAACCACGTTTTCCAAATGGCGGCCATCGAGTCTGACACACTCTTCGAGTGTAGCACGCAAGTTTTCAAAAACGCGTTTGCAGAGCGACTGGGGTATCCTACTGACTTCGGCTCGAATATTTTCTTTAAGTTGTGTCACAGTGCTCGGATTTGTTTTGTAAACAACGGATTTTAAGTATCCCCATAAGAAAAAGTCACATGGGCTTAAATCGGGTGACCTAGGTGACCACGGTACGGTACCGTTTCGGGATATGTTTTTTTCTGGAAATAACTGCCGCACTGCATTCATGGACACATTAGCAATGTGAGCTGTGGCCCCATCCTGCTGGAACCATGTGTTTTGGTTGAATATTACTATTCTGTAGTTCTACTCTGAAAAAGTCATTTAACACCTGGGCATATCTCTCCGAATTCACAGTTACAGTTTGGCCACGTTGATTTTCAAAGAAATAAGGCCCTATGATTGCAGATGCAGACATGGCACACCAGACTATTACTTTAGGCTTATGTAAAGGCTCTTGATGTATTTGTCTCGGGTTGTGGACATCCCAGTAACGAAAGTTCTGCTTATTGACATATCCTCCAATGTGAAAATGAGCTTCGTCACTAAAGAATATGTTGCCCATGCGGGTAGCAGTACGAAATCTCAACAACATCACCTCCTCGTAAGTTTTTCTTAATTCAAAGTCAGAATCGTGTAATTCTTGAACAATTTGAATTTTATATGGATGGAACTTGAACTTTTTTCGCATTATTACCTGTAAAGTTGATTTCGGAATTCCCAATATCGATGAACGTGTACGCAGTGATAAACAGGGATTTTCAACGACAGAAACCATAACACGCTCGACATTTTCATCCGTGACTACCAATGGTGTAGGTCCTGGCCCAGGTCTATTTAATGTTGATCCTGTAGCTCTGAACCTTGCTACCCATGACTGAATGAGGTTGATCGATGATCCATCACATAATCGACGAATACTGTAACGATTATTAAATCGACGGCGTGCTACAGACAGCGAAAATCCACTCGAAATGTACGCCTCGACGGCAAAACCGCGGTGCTCTCCACTCCACTGTTCCATGGCTACTAAAACATTCGCACCGCTTGCGCTTCTAACGATGCCCCCCGCGCCCCTCTTATGTGTTGCGTTCAGAAACTGTTTGTTCAAACTTTGAAATCTGCCACTGGACACCCTGTATATATATATATATATATATATATATATATATATATATATACATATATTTATACAGACATCCTGTATATATATATATATATATATATATATATACATATGCCTGTGTGTGTGTACTATGACTCAAAAGATCTTTCTTCAGTCAATCAGACTATTGACAATAGCCTTATGGCTATAATGATACTGTTTTTTATACAATAGATGTGCATATATTTAACACAACATACTTTTATTTATAACTTCGTGTAAACACACACTTTGAAAAGAAATCCTTTTTGTTATCAAATATGCTCCGGCTTTACATATTTATAGCAAATCTTATCGAAAGCCTTCAAACAAATATTGATAAAAAAATATTTGCCAACACTTATAGACTGCCAAAAATCTATAGATAAATCACTTTTTTCTGATATTCCTCGCAAATTTTAGATAGATGTATAAAAATGTTCTGGTTTGTCTTCAAAACAATTTCGACATTGACGAAGCGAGTCCATTGACGAAGTAATATTTTTTTTCACCGTTCTTATGAAATATAGTTTATGGTCCATGACGGTGAGAACTCTACGTCCCTTTTTAATTGAAGATATGTTCATGCTTTTTAATTGAAGATATGTTCATGCTTTTTAATTGAAGATATGTTCGTGCTACGTATTAACTAACTACTTATACTTACATTACATTTCTCGATTTCGCAAGAATTACGCGTTTCAATATTTATTTCTTCGTTGAAAAAATAATGTTCCAAATAATTTATTTTTACTATAAACAAAAACTTTATTATAGTCTATTACTTACTTTGAATCTTTATCTCGGAGGTTGAGTTGATATTAATTAAAAACTTAAACATAGTTATAAGTGAGGAAAAATTTAAACTAAAACTATTCCTTTCTTATAAATAAATTATTTCCCTATGAAAGTTGACAAACAAATTTTATGGAATAATTCTTGTTATATCAAATAACATTTATGTATAAATATATATATATATATATATATATATATATATATATATATATATATATATTTATATATATATATACACCTTTGTCTTTTTAACTACATAAGATATACGACGGTAAAAGTTACTTATCAATCGTTATTGAGACAAAGTATAAAAAAAGTAAAAAAAATGTCGTTCTTATGAACATGAAAATAATTTTTTAAATTGCGTATTTTGATATTACATCCATAAGTAGACGCATTCGTTATTTTTTTCATGTTTAAATATTTAAATAAAATGTATAAATTTTTAAAATTACATTTTATAAAAAACATATAAGTTTGCAACGATAATTAGTTTTACGATCTTAAAAGTACTTGAAATTAAAGAAATATAAACCATTTTATTAGCTTTACATACACGGATACATTTGACAGGTGATAATTTTCATCATCTAGTCAATAATTCTGTATGAACCACAGGTAAAGCTCTCCAAAATCACATCGAAATTCTTCATTCATGGGGCCTAAATCATGGTTTAATCAGGTCATAGTGGGGACCTAAATTTTTACTGAGGCGTCATCCAAATTTTACAACGTGCAACGGTTAAATTAATTATTAAAATATTAGAATTGATACTTCTTTAACGATGTCCGAGATATTCTGTGACGTTATTACGTAATTATATAATACTTCATAGATTTGGAATATAGGTAAATGCCTATATCTGAAAAGAAAAGGAATAAACTAGAAGGCAAGAGATAATATCGCTCGCACTTGAACGTATGTGCGCAAAGAAGTTTCTCTTCATTTGTAAACTTATATAGGTGAGACTCAGAACTTTTAATTTCTTTTATATATTTGATCGAATAATTTTTTTTCTATTTCCTAAAATATATTGTGATAGTTTTTTCGACCACAAAACTTGAAGACTATGTTAACCACATTATTAAATATCAGTTAAAGGGGATGTTTTTTATACAGCTGTCACAAAATGATATTAACTAACTGAGAAAATTCACATATACAATGTGTCGATAAATTATTCGTGTGGATAAATGTACAAAGTGAGATTTCTTCAAATTTTTTTTTAAAAACTTAAGATACAAAAATAAATATCTATATACATATATAAATATCTGTATAATATATTCTTGATGTAAAAGTTTTCAAATTGTGAAATCATAATTTCTTAATAAAAAAAGAAGATAGCATTATATTTAAGTAGATAGAGATAAAACATGCTTGACAAATTTAACATCTAAGTCAACATATATTTAAAGTCATATTTTCGCTTCTTAGTCAAGGATATGAACGCTTACTTACTATTCTTAATCGTAAGTATATCATCGCTTCTAAATTGTCATTGTTTATTGTTCCAATATTATTTTAAGGTTTGATCACATGTAGTTAAAAAAGGTTAATAATATTGTAAAAATGAAATAAAATAGCAAAAATATTAAACAAATTATAAATTGTGTTTCAAAATACGGCAATAAATGCATGAAATAACGGCTGATTTTTTTTTCTATACAACTGCCATAAGAAAAAAGAGCAATGAAAATATTGTTATAAAATCATTAAACACAAGAGTAACTATTTTAAAAGAAATATTCATCACAGTTATTGATAAGAAAAATTACATTTAAACTTAAGCCCCTTTATAACTTTAAGTTTGAATGTAATTTTTGAAAGACCTGAGGATTAGATAAAATATAATTATCCCTACATCAGTTAAAATATAGATTAGAATAAAATAGTCTGATGCTATACGAACAATTTGAGTACCGTAGTCTAAGACGTAAAAATAGCACAGTTCATATGCACCACGTAGTTGAAACTGATCATAAAATTTGACCCCATTTTATTTGCACACAATGTCGCATGTGTTCAGCTTAAATTGAGGGGAAATGAAAAATGCATTTTAGTATTTCTTTTTGCTTACGTGGCATCGGCTGAAATTAAATTTATATGTGTTTTATGGGAGAGTGATCGTAAATATTTATTGAAATAATAGTATCAACTTTGGGCGCTAAGTAGACTACAGCAACTACATATAGTGGTTGTCCTTTTATGATTAAATAGATAGAGAAATCTATCATTTAGTCAAAAAGAAATTGTTTTTGAAACTGTAGAATAAAAGACATTTTTTTTTAATTTAAAAATAATAAAATAATATTTATGAAAATTTAATATTTCCTAACAAATTATATGTTGAAATTAATTATTGACAAGTTATTAGAGGAATATTTTATTATAAATGTCTGTTCTCTTTACATGTTCTTTATATTGACAAACATTATTTTTCTAAAAGTATGCTGACTTTTAATGAATATGTTTAAGAATAAGTTAAAAGTTTTAAAACCCTTTAATTGACCAACGAGTTGAGTCAAGATACGGGTCAATTTGTTCCGTAAGTTAATGGCAATAAACACATTGGCAATAGAACAACTAAAATATAAATCTCTAAGATTTATTAATTAACGTAAACTAGGAAAGTAAAACAAAGATTTCTCGCGTACACGCACATGGGGTATATGAATTGTTTAACTATATCAAGTACCACATATTGTGATTTCCTAAGTCTCAATGCACGTAATACAATGTTATTAAAAAATCTATGTGAGAATGAAGTTTTAATAAAATCTATAAAGATATGTTACTAGAAAAATATCGTTAACTATTTAACGTATTACAATTTATATCACGATTTAGCTTTCTTTTCAAATTCAGTCGTTTAAATTTAAGAAATCAACTTGTTGCTTTTAAATCTTCTTTTGCCTTTCAAAACTCCAGTGTTTCGATATAATTGCTGTTTTCTATCTGAGTATTTGATAAATAATGTGGAGAAAGGAAGCAGAAGGGAATAATATAGTCCTTTAAGCAGTTTACTGAAGTTGTTTCTTAGCATTCTCCCATTCTAATTTACATTCACAAATTTTCTTTATTTAATGGTTAGACTTGCTTCTTTTCAAATTCAGGATGAAATTTCAATCGTGCTTGTTATTTTATCTTGTGAAGCTTTTTACGTCCGTTTCTGAATAAATTCATTTCCGGTGTGTTTATTGTTACTTTAAATTTAAAAAGTATAAATGTTCGCTGTGTAAGAGCGTAATCCATTTCAATGCATAAGCGGGTGCTTAGTTAATTTGATCCCATAATTCCGTTTAATCTCGTCTTTGTTCGTTTCCGTACTGTGCGCGCCGCTGGCAATATATCGTATCACATTTAATACAATGTTGTATAATAGCTTATCTCGTAGATTTAGTAAAAAATTAACTAGCTTGCCATGGCATAGAACCGGATATAAATGTAACTGGTTGCGCATTTTGGTAATGCAAAATGTAATTTTATTTAGAAAGTAACTAGCTTATAGTTCAGTTTTATGGTTTATTAGTATTGAACATGTGCATCAGACTGGGATAATATTATTCTTGTCCATGCATATATTATTACTTATGTTTTTGACATACGGTTAAAAATATATTTTTGATTTATGCAATAAATCAAAATCTATACATCTTAATTTTGAACAAGTTCAAAAAGGAGGAATTAATGCCGAGTGAAAGTCAGCACTCATCTGAATTTGTGGGTGTATATGTACGTGAGAGAAAAGGAGAATCAATCAATCACTTCACCGCGATTTAAAAATATCTAGCAACAGTAGTATTTTGAAAATTTATTTATATTAGGAAGATATATTTCACAGCAATATATATCTCACGCCGCTGTTACACATTAACCTAAAGTTATTTTTAATACGTTTCATTAACAGCAAAAACAACGTGTATTAAATTTAATTAATTAAAATCAAACCCTGGAATATATTCCACAGGCATATTTTTCGTAAAATATTTATTTTGATATAACTGAAAAAATTAATAAAAAAAGATAGTATTTGTAAATCATCACTTTTAAGGTCCGTAGTCAAATGTTAAAAACTATACTCTTGTCCTTGCAGTTTTAATGCTATGGGCATCGAAATTAATTTTTAAGAAGTATTCGAATTACATTAATATAAAAGACAAATGTTTGGGATTATTTTTAACTGTTTATAAATATATGAATAGTAGGCATGATTTTTTTTCATGGAACCCAACAAGTTGGTTGTTCCCAAAGAGAACTTTTAAAACAGAAATATCTTGTTGCAATTAAGAATGTCTAGTAGTATTTTCTCATACGGCATCTCTATCAACAAATACGAGTTCCCAAAATTTCGTAGAAAGTATGGTCATAATTATTTCTTTTCGTTCCCTCCATTCCAACTTTTAAGCATGCATGTAAAAATATCAATAAATATTCAGTGTTATTAAAATAAAATAATCTCTTCAAAATGGTTTTAGTCAACTGGTATTATTAAATTCCTTTAATTTTTTAAAATATTCTTATGTGTCTAAGTCTTTCCTGATCATAAACCAAAACCATTTTTTAGGATATATAACTATTAGAACAGAATTTCGGATACTAATTTTTGAAAAATTTTGAAAAAGACAAATTTTAACGGCATAAAAAATTGGCCGCGTAAAGAAATTAAAGTGCGTATTACCGGAAGAAAATATCCTTCAAAAGATATTAACAACAAGCAATTTTTCGATATACCACATTAGCTTCTATCTTATAAAAAAATCAGTAAAAATTCAGTGTTATTGAAATAAAATACTCACTTCAAAATGGTTTTATTCATCTGGTATTATTAAATGCCTTTCAGTCTTTAAATATTCTTATGTGGTTAAGTCTTTTCTGAGCATAAACTTAAACCATTTTTAGGATATAAAACTATTAGAATAGAATTTTAAATACTCATTTTTGAAAAATTTTGAAAAGAAACATAAATTTTAGCGGCATAAAAAAATTGGCCGCATAAAGAAATTCTAGTCCATATCGCCGGAAGAAAATATTCTTCAAAAGATTCTTCGACGTAAAACATTGGCTTCCACTCAGGCCTCATCCGATATCACATAAGTTCGATAACCGGATAATAATTGGGTGAATTCTTAAAGTTACTTTAAAATTGGCGTTAAAAGTAATTCTGTTGCTGATATGAAACATCTATATGATATTTAAATAAGTAGATCCGTAATTGAAACTGATGTGTTGGGGCAAACTAAACGCTTACGTCACTATTGATTGAATAATTAATTCTTAGAATAAAAAAAAAACAAATTACACCTGAAATCAATTTCAAGGTCCATTCTTTTTCAGTTCCATCAGTGGCATAAATAAATTATCACGTATAGAAGAAGTCAAAACTTATATTCACGAAAAAGTTTGGAAGAAGGAAAACTCTTTTACAGCCATCGCTGTCAGTAAGAGTTGAATTAAACACCTTGAAACAGTTCGATCGTCCATCGTTTACATGTAAAATATTTATAGAAGATATCATCGGTGTTTTCTTGTTTACAAAAAGAGACCCCCTATTTACCAATATTCCGAATACTTTTTATTTAGAAATGGCTATTAAAAATTTTATAAAATTATAAATTAAAATTTTATTCTAGTGTGAGAAATTAAGAAAATATAAAGAGAAATTTATCATTGGAATACTTTTAAGGTAACCATATGAAAATTCGTGAAAAAATTAGGACGAAATGCACATCATCCTTATATCATAAATAGACTAATTTTACTTCATGAATTTCAGTATGAAACAACTCAACTCCATATCGATTCACCAAAAAACAGCAAAAGAAGATACATGGTTTCATGACATCTAAGTTCCAAACGATTCTTAATTTGAAACTAAGTTGATGGAACTAGAACTATGATTAGCAAGAAAAAACGAAAAAAAATAATGGAGATAGAACAACACATATCAATGTCATCACTTCGATTTTGGGAAATTTGTTCACTGTAACGGTGTCATAAAATCTGAGTTTCCAAAAACTAAAAATCTGAAGCCAAGTTTATAGAAGAAGATTTGCGATTAGCAGCAAATATGCGGGAGGTTTTAATCAGATTATTTCTACAATACATATTAATACAAGCTTAACTTATTTGTTTAGTAAGCAGTAAACCTAAATATCTTAAATTGTTAGATGATTGATTTATATTTTAAGACATTTCACCAATATAAAATTTAAAATTTAATACCTTTACGCTACCAGCTCTAAATGATCCCTGGTTATACATGGCAGAATGAGGCGTAGGTATTCAAATACCTTTACACTGCATTTATTGGTTTCTCAGGAGGATTTTTTTAAAAAATTTTTTTATTGTTTACTTATTTTTATACACCATTTCGGAAAAAAAATATCAGTAAATTTACGATACTGTTATTCTTTTTCATATTTCCTGTTGTTAATTACTTGAGCGGAGGGAATCTAATTTCCTTACAATTCTATTAATATTAGACGGTGTGACTTACAATTCAAGAATTGGGTAAACATTTTAGAAGTTATATCACAAATATTCACTCGCAGAACGAAGTGTTTGGTCATTTTAATTCGTCATTTGTAAAAAATAACAAAATAACACTATGTTCATAAATTAAAGATGGTAATAATTTTTTTCGTGATAAAATTCGTACGAAGGGAAACTTAATAATATGAGTAGATAAAGTTAAAGTATTTATTACCTGTATAGTTCGAAAAATATTTTGTGCCTGAATATCATTAGCTGATAAAACATGTTTTCCAAAACCGACTTCAAAAAAGTGGGAACTTAAAATTTAAAAATAATTATATCAAAATAGGTACGTTGAGATAATTCACCATAAGTAACTAAGTTACATATTTTTGAAGACCAACTAAAACAAATTTGAGATTTTGCCCAATTTATAATTTAAATGGAAAACCTTAAATTCTAATGTATTCAAAGTACGAAACGATTTAGAGCATATTTACCAGATGAAATTTTTCATTTGTTTATGTTGATAGGCAGTTCTGACCCCGACTTGAAAAATAGGTAATAGTTACTTATTGTGAAAAAATATATACCTACTTTTAGTTAATTATTTTTAACTTTTTAGTACCTGCTTTTTTCGTTTTATATTAGAATTTTTATTGGTTAATATTATTTATCATCACATTTTACCTAACATTCAAATATTTTCTTTCTTGGAATATTGCATAATAAACAAAAGTTGCGGGCATATAGATAATTTTCCCATTGTTTAAAGTTGGTTATCAATAACACACGGAAGCAAAGCGATATAAGTAGCCATTAAAGGTTAGCTGTTATCCGTTGAGAACTCCTCAACGGCTCTTCTCTGTATCGTCATCTGTTAATCACCAGACCTTAGTCTGGTTGATGGTGTAATAATTTTCAATATAACAAGTACGAGTAGCAAATATCTTGAATCACGCTTGATTTACTATCATTCGTCAAGGAGTTCCATTATTCATCTGCAGAATTCTTCCTTAAACACTAAACTGGTCGACGGTGAAGTTATTTTGCAGAGTAACAAATTCCAGCACCAAAAATCTTGAATCGCGGTTAAGATACTACTACTCGACAAAGAGATCATTTTTCATTTCAGAACTCACCACTATATCCTAACCTGGTCAATAATGTAGTTATTTTCCAAAGTAACAGCAACTATCTTAAATTACGGTAGGTTTATTACCATCTATTACTGAGTTCCATTGTTCATCTCTAGAACTCATCACCAGATCCTGACCTAGTCGATGGTGCAGTTATTTTGCAAAGTAACAATTACCAGAAACCAATATCACAGTTGATTTACTACAATCCTTTAAGAAGTTCTTTTGTGCAAATTCAAAACTCATTATGAGACCCTAACCTGGTCGATGGTGTAGTTATTTTGCAAAGTAACAACTATCAGTAACAAATATTTTAAATCCCAACTGATTTACATCTGTTTGTTGAGGAGTTCCATTGTTCCTTTCCAGACGTCATTATCGGATTGTCACAACATTTTTATGGGACCACCTCGCTATTATATTTTTTTGGCCTAGAAATCTCAAAAAAATCGGCGTACATAGGTACATCTAAAACATATGCGTCGAACAATAACCTCGTCCTTTTTTAAAATCGGTTAAAAAGGAAGAATCTTAAGCCAAAACAACAACATTTTTAATTGTAACTGTTAAGATATTGGAAATTTCACCATTGCCGTGGTGTACGGTAACTTTCATTAAAATAGTTGTTGAGGTTGTCTTGAAGCTTATAAATGCGTACAATGATGGAGCTCTCAATTAGTAACTGCTTATTGAAAATGTGTGAATTTAAAAAAAAAATTAAAAACAAGCCTTTGGATGATTTCACCTTTCTTCAATTGACTTGAAAACCACTTTCTAGGTCGTTTTTATACTGTTTGAATAGTAACGATGATAATAAATTTTGTTCTATGGCAATCATAACAAACACAGTCACATTTTCTTTCTCCAATTGATTTTAAAGTCTATTCTCTTTCTTTTTCTAGGAGTTTTGTACTCATTGATTCATAGTGATAATTAACTATTTTTCTCCATGAAAATTACAATCAACACAAGATAGACATGAAATAAACATCAAAACAGCAAACGACTTCAATGATACCTAAGTGCAAGCTAGTTGCCTAATTATTAAAAACATTTGGTAGCCTTTATTACCAATCTTTGTTTAAAATTTATTCTAGCAAAGTTGATATTTTTCAGTTTATTGCTGGAAACTGTTTAAAATAGTAATAATTTTATAATCTAATTTACCAACCGTGGTTTTATGGCACGGTATACGCATGGTTATGGTAATGCAAATTTCGTTGAGGTCAGAATTTGATATTAGGTCACGGTAAGCAAATAAATTTCTTCAAAGAGTTCTAAGCGTATTACTAATTTGATGTTACACATACAAAATATGACAACTTAAGTGAGGATGACAATTTCTTTTTCATTTTCTTTGACAGTCTAATAAAATAACATGTATATTTTCAGGAATTAGATACGTAACTAAAATTAAGCATTATTCATAACAAAAATATACTGAGCGAGTATTTTAGATTAACTAAACAACTTGTAAAAAGTTTATTGATTTTACCGCGTGGCGTAAAATTTTCCGAGGTAAACTAGGTATGATTTAGTTTATTCGACGCGAGATTTCTCAAATCTCGGCGTCGAATAAACTAAATCATCTGTGAGACGGGTTGAGGTAAATATAAATCGGCATGTGGAAAATTAGTAATATATGGAAGCGACGCAGTGTTAAAGCATCATAACATGTAAGAGTGTTATTCGACTAAGATCAACTTTAAAAATCAATACATACAATGATGCAAGCATAAGCTATATCGCAATAAATATTGATGGGTCATATTTACCACTAGATCTACAGTTGCGGACTGCGTCAATATTTCAATAATTTTTGTGAACAGAAAAAACCAAATTATATTACAGCATTCAAGGGTGAGTGAAAACAAAAAGCTATGATAACAAATTAGCTACAATAACGGAAAATATCCATACATCTCAATTTACAGCATTCGGCTTCATACATAACGGATGGTTATGAAAATTATTTCATGAGTCTAATGTCTGTTTTTAATTACATACCTTTTTACTTAATGAGTCGCGTTCATGAGAGACGTATTTATGGAAATAATCCACATTTGAACTATCTCATATTTTATATTCAGGCTTAAGATATAAAATAAATTCTGTCAAATTTATATGATGTACGGCTCAAGTTGCTTCCAGTGTCAGCGCCAAATTATTGTACACATTGGTTTCTGTTACTAAACGGGTACTAACGCACATTTTGACAACATATTTCACGATTTACAGTGATTTTATGATATTTATAGCCATTCCTCATTATGACATTTTATACTATCAATAAATTTCATGATTCTTATACTTGCCTCGTTACGCATATGATATGCGTCATTAAGTATAAAAGACAGTTAAAGGTAATAAATAATCTTAATTTGTGTATGGTCTAGAAATGCAATTAATGGATATGGAGTAAGAATTGGATTGAAGTAAGCCAGTATTGTACAAGATTTTAGGTTCAAGTCTGTAAGTCTTAACCCGAGATTATGTAACTTTTCATGTTAGTTTATTTTAGGACTATGCATTAACATTGAAATAAAAAGAATAAATAATTATAATTTTTCTCTTTGCGGGCTACTACTCACTCCGTAGTAAGTTCAGGAATTGTTGCACTATTGCCTTCCTGGAAACATTTTAAGTTTTATTAAGACGCTACCTTTAGGGTTGCCGAAGTCCGTAATTGGATTCCAAATAAAAACCGCTTTCGATTCACTTTAGAAATCAGCATTTTGAAATATTTTTGATTTCTCCATATTTTTTAATAATTATGTTAAATTTATTATTCTAGTCATATTATGATAATTCCGTTATATTATCCGAATGATTTAAAAACATATTATATATTCGTCATTATTACTTTTGGACCTTATATACGGAAAAGTCTAGTTTTGTTTAACTTCATCCCGTCCAAACATCTCTCTCGACAACTTTCAGCCTATGATATTTTGGAAAATAATTTTGTCCATCGACATTACGTGGGACCTAGTTCAAGGCCTTCTTAAAAATACATTTTCTTTTGTGATTTTAATCCTACTTCAGATGTTTGATCTCAGTACGCGAAGCAATTGTCGTCAACTAATTCATCGCCGAAAACGTCATTAATGCAACAAGCACATCACTAGCTTGTGAATGCGGATACGACAACCACAATTAATTTTTTGTATTATGATTGCTTTAGATTATAATAATTGCTATTTTTCTTTTAAAATTTCAAAACTTTCTCGTTTACACAACTTTAAGTTATTTGATAATTGTTTTTAATCTACAATTTTTAACTAAAAATTCTGCGGACATTATCCATTATCAATTTAACTTTCTGTATCATAAATAATAAACAAGCCATAACTGTTTTGCTTCTCTACTTCATTCTTTCCGTTGATTTTGGTAATATCGAAGTTTCATTATCATATGTCATGGATAACATTAATCTGTTTAGGTTTTAAATATGCATTAGTTATATATTAATGAACTTCATCTTCTGATGAGACTAAAGGAAGAGTACTTCCCCTATACTTTTCTGTATTTGTTTTCCAATAAAAACATAAATGTCACAAATGAGATCATTTTTCTTTGGGGTAACATGAAACCGAAAAAAAAAGTGCAAACATTAATTTTGATTGATTTTTTATGCGACAACGTTTGATTGGTTTTTATGCGACACTCGATATGTGGTATTATTTAATAAGTTTGTATTAAATGTTGAAAGTAATTCAATTTCAAGGGTTGTTCGTATGAAGTTTTCGTATCGGTTTCATGCACAGTTTTGGTTTACTTGATTTTGAGGTGAATATTATCAATCACTGGTCTTTTCTTGTTTTAGAAAATTATTTGTTCTCAAAAAATAATAAAAAATATACTTAATAAAAAATTATTTTTTTATTTAACCCTAGCTAAGATATAATATTATACAGCTGTGCACGTGAGTTTCGCTTTATGTTATTATATTTTTTTGAGAGTATATATTAGCGTGTATATATGGAAAAACTCGTGTTATTTTCTACTTCCGTGGTGTTAACAGAAATTTTGATTGCGGTTTAAAATATTTCTTTTAGCTTTCCTCACTCATTCATTCTTTCCTTTCCTGCTTACTCTTTTTAAAAATGCACCTTTATTAGTAGACACCAAAAAAGAGATTGGCTTATTTTCTACTCAGGACCGCTTTTATCAGCATAATTTTTGGTACAGTTTTTAATATCTAAATTAAAGAATGAAGAAAAAATTATGTAAATTTGATCTGCATCTATAATAGTTGCTAATGATCTGCATTGAAAATATTCAATTTTTCATCAGCTAATTTGTCATCAGTCCGGTATCTGTACAAACTATGAGTATCACACTATCACAATGAGTGTTGGTTTATAAGGCGTTTAATTGTAAACATTTTGTTTTAGTTTTAGGCATTATTATTTTATAATTTATTATTTATTTCTTATATATTACGCAGAAAGACCATTGTGGACCGCATAAAAAGACATAAACCATTTAAAATAAAAATATTATATTTTGGTATGTTTCTCTACATCGAAAATAATTTTTTTCCGTTTTCCTTACAAATATGACAGCTATTATATGACTGCTGTAATCTATATTGATAAAATCCGGTTTTCTCATTACAAATTATACTTAGAAAATTAACTTTTGAAGACTTGGAACTGCGCTTTTTATTACTAATTAACTGAAAAGCTATAGCTTTAGAAATTTGAAAGTGAAATAAGAAATAAATTTTAACTTTTTATATTTTTTAAGTGTAATAGGTTTTCTCAAAAAAGCTATTTATATACGATTCAATTCAATGTTTAGAAAGTGAAAAATTAACTCAATCACTTGAAGAAATATTTAAAGAGTTCCGGAAATTTGGATATAATTTCTGTTCTGGTAAGGAAATTGTGTTCTTTGCAAAGGTACTAACAACTGAAGATCGCCATTTGGTTTATAAGATTGTTGGGGTGAACTAGGATGACTTAAGAAAACATGAGTCTGTGTTGTATTAAGGAAATTTTATAACACACAATGAAAAGTTTCCTCTAGTTAATTTCCCCTTCATATTTCAGAAAGAAAAATCCGGACATTTTTTAAACAAGATTGCAATATATGAAAAAAATAATAGATGCCTATCTTTTGAGCATGATGTTCAAATGTAAAAAAATCCAGTCAACGTTTTGAATATTTTGTAACCCTGACTTTCAAAACATTTTGAAAGTTCATTTCAACCTCAAAATTATTTTTTTTTTGGAAAAGTTCAATGTAAATTTTTCTTATTCATTTATCAAAGTTTAAAGAAAAATTTATGTCAAAACAAAATTTGTACAAATACTTTATAGATAATAACATCGAAACAAAATTACTCTTTTAACTAGAACCTTGAGTTAATTAATGAAAAAGAAAGAATACAAGCTGCAAATTTTGTTTTTCAAAAAAGTCGAGCAATTCAGGTAACATTAACTTGCGTTTTAATTGGTTTATTAATTCCGTACCTCAAAAGAAAAAAAACCGTATCCTAATAAGAGCACTCACCTGTCCGTCTGCCACAACTGTTTATCTCAGAAACAGTTTAACGTAGAAATTTGAATTTGAAGCAGGGAAAAAATACGTTCACATGTATGTATCTCAATAACCAACTATAAAAAATGTTCATATGAAAATTTTGGAGAGGGGTTGAGTGGTAAATTTAATACTGGAAAAAATTAATACTACATGCAGTATGAGGTAACCTTCGATAAACTGGTTACAACTGTTTCAAAATATTTCTTTCCTCAATTTTTTTTTCTCATCAAAATATTTTTTTACTCAAGCTATAACGTTATACAAAACAGTAATTGTATATTACTAATGAAGTATTGATATTTTTTTAAATATTTACTTTCCAAATTAATTTCTTTCCTTTGAAGTCTTTTTCTAACCTATCAATGAATTAAAACCATCCGAGGGACAATAAGAAAACAATATTAATAAGTTGATATGTAATTAAATATTGATTATGTACATCAAAAAACCCCAAAAATCGTCAAATTAATAGAAGAAAAATCAAAGTGGAAATTTTTCTAATCTATGAAAATAAACACAAACGCTCACTTCATCTGAAAATAAGGTTTCAATTAATTTGCACTACATCTATCTCCAGTTAACTCACAATGATCTTAATATTTAATATGTATTTATTTTGTAACTAGATTAAGATATTACTTATATAATTTTTAGTTTTTGTCTTATAATATGCGATATACTGAAAATTTAGTGTATTTTATTTAAAATGCGTACAAGTCTTTGACAAAAAATGTAAATAATTCACAAAGATTCTTACAATATTTATAAATTTAATTTTCTTATCTTTTATCAATTTACGAAAGCATTACAGTAATGAAAAGAAAAAAAACTTAATATAAATTTAAAATTCTAACCTGCTATACATCGATCTAAGAGGCATACTATTTGATGACACGTACCAAAAATTTGCAGCTACATGCTATGGGATTTTCCTAAATGTTTTACTAGTTACATTCACAGAGTAGGAATAAAATGATAGTTACAAATCATAATCGGAGAGTCCCACTTACTGAATATACAGTTCTATTTGAATATTTATTACGAACGATTCAGCCGTGATTTTACAATGAGAATTGGCTTGCATTAAACTTTAAACTGTTCGCTACTCTCTACTAATCACGAACTTATCATCAGGCGTGTATATATCCTGCGTTGTGTCGTAATATTTAGAGATATTTTTGACTTGGGTGCATCAGCTTTGTTCTTAAGATACTATAAAAAAGATGGCAGATATATATTCAAACAGTTTTTAAATTTTCCTTCAGGTTTTTTGTAATAAAAAAAAGAATTATATGGTTATTTAGAATAAATACCTTATTATATTAAATTAATTTTAAAAAATATAAGAAGAAAATGATAACGTTTGGGGAGAAATACTTAAACTTCGACTGGTGCCGTGAGGGGGAGTCTACGTGTGTTGGCTGTTACCTCTTCTACGAATCTTGTTTACTTGCGTCAAGGCATCTTATCGTTGTTTATCCCTAAAAATAAGGGCAAAAACAAATATCTCTAATCTTATTTGACTGTCTATAACCTCCTAATCTTATTTTGGACTTTAAATAATATAGACGTAACCCTTATAATTCAAAAAAATTACATTGTTAACATATTACGAAGAGTGTTTTTTAGAAATATAGAACTTCAAAATGAAAAAAAAACGGACAAAAATCATGATAACGGCCATGGTATTGGCTTTATTGAAAATTAGTATAGTACTTTTAAAAACATCCCTTCTTGTTTTTTTGTGTTTTGATTGTTTTGTTTATCAAATAATTTTGATACTTTACTTGTAACTTTCTTAAGTTTAAAACATTGTTACATTTCTTCATAAAAATCTCATTTGCTAGTAGCGACCCCAAAATATAAAATTAAAAATACGGAAAAAATAATTTGATGGTTTTCATAACTTAGAATCGAATAATATGAGAACGCGCAAAATGGTAAATTGAAAAAGTTAAAGACGAAAGTATTGAACCAGTATGTGTTGCTGGCGTGACAAACGGAAGTAAGATCTAGTTATTTACTCTTAGTATTGTCAAATATGTGCCAATGTATGGTTTCTCTACGAAACATGATGTGTATTGAGGAGATACTTAGAAGAACTCGGGTAAAGCGCGCAGAACGAAGATCTGTTGGAGAAGAATTGTTAAACGGAAAGAAGCAGAGTGGGACTGCCTCTCGCTAAGTGGACACCTAACCCAGTAAGTTTCGTGAAATCATTCTATGGGAGGAGATCAATAATTTTTAGATCATGTCTGTTTTTGAGTTTTAAGATAAAAATTACACCTGCTATCGTATATGTACCACACAAGTCAGACTATGACGGGTCAACCATATTTTTATTATTGTAAAAAAAGCTAGGTTAAATAGTAAATATTACGTCTTCAAATTGATTCATTTACTGTATAGATGGTAGCATTAAAAAAAATTGTAAAAGCTATGAACATTTCCTTCTTGCAAACCAGACTCCTCTACTGACAGACTTTCAAATACAACATCGTATACAAACGGTGCAAAACTGCGCACAAACAGTGCACCGACAGATATAAGGTTGTTTTTTAAATAATGTTTAAAAAAATCATTAGAAATATAATCCAATTCCTTCTTAAAGATACCTTCAAATGAAAAAAAATTAAATCATTTTAAGATTACTTGTGTATTCGTCCGTTGTTTTCTCTATCACAGCCATTTTTTCTAAGAAGTAGTTTGAATTAAAAATATTTTTGTATATAGATTTCATATATTGCAACGAATGAAAAGGTAAGTTGTAAGGATTCCCAAAAATTTTCTCGCAGTTTTGTGCAGAAATATTGTTAAAATTTTCTACAGCAAACATATATCCTTCTCCCCCATTTTCGAAAATGTAAAAAGCCAAGTTATGAAAATAAACAATATTATTAGTAGTTTACTGAGAAAATATATCAATAATTTTATGTCTCTTATTTTTAAAGAAGTCTTAATATTGTTACAAAGGTTAAAGATTGATTTAATAAACAATATATTCGTAAGGTGAAAAATAGTACTGATATTTATAAATGGAAGAGTTTTGTTTTTTTTTTCTTGACACATCAAACTTAGAATCCATTGAACCTATATAAAAATACTGATGTACTTTAAATAAGGAAGGAAAAAGCTGCTCAAAATTTAATTACAACTCGTTTTGCAAATGAAATATTTATCCCTGCGCTACCTGTCGGAGTGGGGGTTTATATTTGACGCATAAAGGTCATGAATAAAATATTTTGAACCAACCTTTGTAAAATGCCAGGTCATTTTCAGCTTTATAATTACGTTGAGGTACCGTTTCGGAATTGTGACATTCTTCGAATTTACCTGTGCTCTGATAAAGATCCGTGTATTTACTTAAACTTGAATATTAATACCGGGAGAATTCAAAGTTTTTCATAATGATCGTAATTATTACGTAATTAAATGGCATAAAAATTCTAGTAATTCTACCGCAATATTTGTTTTTAAATTCATTGAGTTGTAAAATAATAGCAGCTTTTTTGCTCATCACTGCGAGTGACAATTATTCCCTATTATTTGTTACGATGGGAATATAAAATTTAAGTCAAGTTGTTTCTCGCTAGTAGTATCATTGAAACTATTTATAGACACTGTGATTAGGTTTTATTTTCTGATGTTTAATTAAAAAAGTTAAAAGGAATGAAAGTTCCTTATATCAATGATAAAAGACGGAGATAAGAGAAAAGAGAAGTACCTAGTCTTATTTTCTTCAATATATGTACCTTAAAAACGTTTATTGAACTTCTTTGAGTACAATACATAGCTTTTCGAGGACTGCATATATATAATGACTCCATGTTATCATAAAATATATCCACCTAATTATCAACTAAGTCTTAAACTGCTATCTGACGTACGCATAATCATTCATTTTAAAGCCATTGCACTGCATATGACACATGACCGAAATCATAGGAGATTTCGTATGGCGATCGCACTGCTTGGAGCCTTGAATGCTTCAACAGTGATTGCTTTAATTGTTTGAAAATTTATCGCGCTCCGCCATTTTACTAAAGTTGTAGGTAAATTTGACTTTTACGAGTTCTTGCGATCGCGCCGTTTTGAGGGTTAGACTGTTTGTCAATGGTCATCTTTACGCAGAAGACAAGCAGACATTAATATAATAAGATTTCATGAATTTCGCAAACAAAATTGGACTGTAGGACTGTAGGAGAAATAGCATATATCAGCAACGTTATCGTAAAGGATTAACTCTGGTATTAATTTTTTTTTATTGTCAGCTGAAAATTACACGTTGTATACAAATATGTGTAATTTTCAGATGATAATAAAAAAAATTAGTACCAATATGAGAATCGGACCTGTTTGTAAATGATAAGAACATGAGCATGACTATAATTTACTACTAAGCATGTGTCCAGGTTCAAGCCGTAACCCACTTGCTTTAATTAATTCAATTCGACAGTCAGTAATGTACGACACTACAGCATTACCCTTAAGGTCATCAGTGAACATAAGATAGCGCAACATCTCAATCATAGGGCTCAGCCCATTTACCAAAATAATAAGGAGACGTGGCTCGAGTTTAAAATCATGACTTATTCCCAACCATCTAAAATGCAAACATGATAGGTACTCGATAAATTTTATATATTGACACCTATCCACCACATACAAAAAGGGTGAGAATATGGTGAGAAACCTGCTTCTCCAAGCTGGTTTAGAAAATATAGCATTGTTGACACAATCGAAAACCTTTTGGTAATCTAAGTATACTATATCTTCTTGGCCACTCCAATATCTTTCCTATGCCAGATCTATGGTGAGCTTTCCGATTAAAATATATTTGCTTGTATTAAAACTTTATCGGATAAAAAAATATTTTCGTTAAAAAATTGTAATATGTTTTTTAGAATTGATTCCGCACAAGCAAGTTCTTATTCCAAATAAATTAACGCAAAGATGTGATGTGATGTGATATATATGAGTAAGAAGCATATTTTTTAAATAATATTAGAAATTCGCTTCAGTCATTGTTATTTTATGTACAATTTTACTGAGTTTTTAGTCGTGGAAGAAAATGAGATAAATACAATCTATTTATAAAATCTACCTATTATCATTGTTAATCATTGTTAAAATTAGGATATATTGTTCAAAATAGAAGTAGATGAAAAATTTTTGGGGAAAATTTCACGCCTGCCCCAATAAATAGTGTCAAGCGGAAGCGTAGTGTAAACTTGATATATTTTATTCATTTGTTAGTTAACGGAACTATATGGGAAAAATATATTCACTTCCATATAACTTAACATGTCGCTAAATAAATTATAGGGGAATAAGAAATTCTGAATACCACAATTTTAAATAAATTTTTACTTCTATTGAAAAAACTTTACATAACTTTTCTAGGACCTAATTTAAAAATCATCACATTTCATCAGCTTTTCGAACGAGAAATTTTGCATTGCTACTTCTACGCAATGATCATAAAAATTTAAACAAAATAGAGGAAGTGAAAAATTATAATTTTTGTGTATAGTGAAAAGAATGATTAAAACTAAATAAAAATTATCTGAATTGGGTTTATTTAAAAAAATCACTCCAAGTTTTCAAAATTATGATCAACTAATTCAATACAAATGGGGCATCGCCGAAAAAATGTTTCTTGAAAATCCTAACCCGGCTCATTTTCTTTTAATTATTTCATCGTTTTCACTCAGATCTTTTCTCAAATCTTCCATACCGCGACATTCCTTGAGTAAGGCAATACCTTCCAGTAACCCCACATGCATTTTTATTTCCTGGAGAATCTTTGGTTTCTCATAAAAAAATTCTTACCTACAAGATGCGCAATAATTTTTAAATACCGTATCTCTATCCGTCTGTAAATTTACATTCTCTACAAAGTAAATTATATTGTGTCCAAAATTGTTATATAAGAGTCCCCGTTCACGCAGTCCAAACCAAATATTGACATTATATTTTTATTGAAAATTGAAAAGTGGTTTCATAATATTAAACTGAAAAAGTTACTCTTCTCTGTCAACCTTAAGGTTCCTATTATTGAAATACAGTGATATGGTGTGAGTCATATCATTCCTCCCGAAGTATGAAATCCATCTCAGGTTTTGGGATTCCGTTTCGGTGTTCTATTACTTTGACCCTTGTCGATGGGTCTCTTCCACTGTGAACTTTTAAGGTCATATGGTAGTCAGGGAACCATTCGGGTTTATGCCTACCTCTACGGTATACATATGCCCTATACAGTCGGGGACATTCTGATATGTTCTATCTCAAATAACCATAATAATAATGTATTTTTGCATAGTCCCTTGATAAACAAACATAACGGTTCACTTCCTCTGGGAAATTCGTGGCCATTTTCTGTCTTAAGCGAGAATTTTAATACGTTAAGTATTGCAATCGCATTCATTTAACAAATATATTTAATATAGGCGAAATTATGTTCAATTATATGATTTTCGTAGTTTTCGTCTCTCTTACAATACGCTTAGTTTATTTAATAGGTAGACGTCCTCTTTGTCTGATTTTTTTTAAATTGAGTTTACTTTATCAAATGTAAATATGTGTACAAGCCACCTCATTCCGTGTTATTTTGCAACATAAACTATAAATGGATGTCGATATTTGTCTTATTACATAGTAGTAAAACTATATTAAATTGGGAAAAAGGACAAATTATAGCAATTTGCAGTTATAATATTGACACAGTCAAAAACTTTCTGGTAATCTAAGTATACCATATCTTCTTGGTCATCCCAACATTGTTTCTATGCCGGATCTTCCACTGAATACTTTCGGAGGTTAGTTTTATCCGACGCGGGAGCCGTACTGGATAATACAGATGACAATGTACCTGGCCATATTGACCTATGCCCTTCCGGTGTGGGCTTCGTGGTGCGTCGGGAAGAGTACTGAGGTCACAGCGTGTGCCGCTCATGGCTCTGACCAAAGCGTACAGGACCTGCTCAATGGAAACATTACTAGTTTGTTACCTGCTGATCCTACGATTTTAGAACATCCAGCTAGTTCTGAGTTGACACAGGGATATAATTATGATGCCGGATCACTTTATTTCGAGTTTCAAGTAGGTGAATCCCTTAGTATATGAAAAAGACCTATTTTTCATATCGTTTGTGCTCACTTGTAGCCAGACTAGGTGGTTCACGTCGCATTCCTAAGGTGAAACTACTAGAAAATATTTCCTCACTATTTTTGAGTGGATCGAGAAGACCTGGCTCAAATCTGACTATTTCACGTCGCAATTACTTATGGGATATGGCGCCATCTGCGCAAATTTAGAAACATTCACACTTAGAGACAGCCCGACCTGTACCTGCATTTACGAGACTCAGGACATGGAACACATTTTGTTTAAATGCGGAGAGCACGACGATGCGTGCTCAGTTTTATTGGAGAGCATGCGTCACGAAAGTAGAGTAGAAGCACGCAGTTTTTTAGAACGTGGCTCCTTTAGTCATAGTAACTTGGTTGGAAGTACACCGAGCTTTGAGTCATTTAGAACGTTTGCTAAAAGCTTTCTGGAAAACATGGAGACGCTAAATGACTCTTTGCCAACCTCTTAGGTTTGATGATAGACACGGGATACTATTAGCGGACTTTCGAAGTTCTCTTCTTTTGTATGAGAGTGGTTATTACAAGTCCCTGGAGAAGCCCTGAGACAATCCAGGTTGAAAGGGGGGAGTAGTGAATCAGGTGCATCATATATATATATATATATATATATATATATATATATATATAAGGAAAAGGGAAATTGTCAATTTTCATTTTCCTGAATGATTCAAAGATTACTTCATGCATTTTCTTGCAATCATTTTAGAATTAATACATCTGCCGTTGCTGCGTTGTTATTTCAGCCATGTTGAGAAGTTTCCATCAAATAATTAAGGTGATGTTTAGTGTAACAAATAGATGTATACCACTTGTATAAGCTTTTTCATGTTATTGAATTTTTATTGGCCGTCCTTGTTCTATCTGAGAAACTTTTTTTTTGTTGAAACTATTTTATTCAAATTCGGTTATGCTATATATGCAATAGGCAAACATGTAGAGTTTCAAGTTTCCATTTTGTGCCTTTCAACTAAAAATTACCACGCGTCTTTAGGTCTATAACTATAACGGGTTATTATTACCAAAAATATAAATTCGATAAAAAAGTGTTGATATGTGGAACATAGATAGTATAGAACGTTCTTTCGCTTAGATGTATTTTCCCGCACCATTACCTACCTACGTCAGGTTACACTCTGTTTTGTGCTGTTACTTGGGATTCGATCAATCTTGACAATTAAATTTTATTTATCGTTTTTATTTATTTGAGAACTTCATTTCCCATCAAATTCATAATTTTAATTATTTAATTATACTTATATCACTCTACAAATTAATTTTAATTTACGACAGCTATTATCATCATCTTTTAAACGTGAAAATTATGTTCAAAGTTTGTAATGAAGTAAAAAAAAAAAATAATGAAGTAAAAATCTCTTTCATTTATTTGTCATAATCCAAAAATATCAGAAAGAATAAGACATTCACTGGAAATACATATTCATTTACAAAAAAATTTCATATGATTTTTGGAACTAGTTATTACATTTATTATGGAAAACAAAAATGGATTTTAAGCTGTTACTTATGTCACGTAATTAGACTAAGCACAACTCTTGAAAACTGATTATGGGGACGCCTTTAGTCTTCAATATATATTTAATTCCGCAATGAGGTTTATATATTTTTTTATTTATTTTCGTTCTTTAATGATTATGGCGGACTTATTGTTATGAGAATAATCTCTTAGAGCCAAACAGCACACCAGTTCAGTCCGAGAACCGAGAAATGAAGGACGGAGCGCAGCGCCGTCAAAAACCTATATATTCTTCATAAATAAATTTATAATTTATTTATGAATAATTCTTCTTTATTTATCAAAAATTTATTTTTCGTTGCAAAAAATTTGAAATCTTGATTTTAATATTTGTTTCCTCTGTTTCCCTATGGATCAAAAACCGAGATTTAACAAATTGAGATTTATCAAGAGATGGCGTAAGTTAACGCTCATTCTCTGGGTGAATTAATTCCAATAGGGTTAATAATCCGTTCATATTTATTAATAATATTATCCTAATAAAATTATTTTGCAAAGAAGATTTAAATTCTGCTTATCAATATATATCGATAAAAAAAAAAGAAAAAAACAAAAAAAAAAAAAAAAATATATATATATATATATATATATTTAATCCTATAATCACTTGTACAATTGCGTCATTATACTAAATTAGAATAAAGCTTCAATAATAATTTGCAATAAAAAGCAACAAAGAAAAGACAGAAAGCACGTATTTTAAAATATTATTTTTAAAAATTTTTTAAAAAGTCCCAAAAAAATCATACTCTCTATTTAGTCAGCGCGTGATAGTGCACTATCGTAGTTTGATGGTTAAATTCTTTCTTGTTTTAAGTCGAATATATCGTGCTGGAGAGGTAAATAGGTCAATTACGCCCAGTACATGACTCTCCTCAACAACTACACTTCAACCTTTCTGTGGTGAACTTATGACAGACGGGAATATATGAGGTCCTATACTTCATACTTCATGGATGACAGGCGTTGACAGCCAAACGTACAGGCTACTTCTAAAATATCACTACAATGCGGAAGGCAGGGAAAATGACTATATTTTTTTTCTCTTGAAATCCATCATGGAAGTATATCGAGTACATTTACTCACGGACTCTCAATCAAGAAGTTAAAAACCAAAATTATTATTATCAAAAGAGTAGACCAATCCACTCAAACAGGAAAATTCTCAGACCTGAAATTTGTAAATGAGTTTATGTGCTTCGAATCACTGCTGACTGGTTGGGAGTGTTAACGAGTAAATTGGAATAAAAACGCGAAAGACCGGAGCTATTATAAATAAATTAATACGCATCTATCAGAACAGAAAAATGTCGAATATCACTAAACGAAGATTTCTCCAAACTTTGTTTTTCTCAATTTTCTTATAATGTAAAGTCTGAGTGAATGAAAGATGCTTCGTTAAAATTTTCTTATTTGAAATTAATGGGACAAATGCTGGTATTTAATATCGGCCGAGATATGGTATTGGCAATGGCAATTGGCATGGCTAGCCAAAAGACCTAATAATTCAGTCCTAGATTAATTTAGCATTAAGATTACTGTCAACCACCTGCTACGAACGAGTTCTCATCTACCTCGGTCACATAGCGTATGGAGCAATAACATCTGGATAAACTGGTTATAGTGGGTGAAATAGAACAAAAATATATCATTTATCCGCTGTCATAAAAAGTCAAGACCCTCACGGACCTTTCAAGGACTACAGCCATGAGGAAAGCCAAAGACTGTGAAGGTAACTATTAGCACTTTTAAGCAAAGAAAGAAAATAGGGCTTTTGTACTATTTTTAGCTATATTTTGCAGAATGCAAAATAATATAATATTAAAAATAAAGGAAAAAGGTCTGAAACGAAAAAGGTCTGAAAAAAAAGGTCTGAACCCGTTTATTTTTGAAATCATAATATAGAAATTTAAAGTTTTATACAAAATATATATCAGAAGTTCACACTTAAAAATGTATATACAGAAATTTTGGAGAGGGAAACGAAGTAATTGATTTTATTTAATTTCGGGTAGCATTTGAAAAGAAGAGTGATAAATTTTGTATAACAAATTTAAAGAAGTATTGTTAAAAATGTTTAACAAACATATTTTTTCTCTCTTTCAATTTTCGAAACTTCTGTCATCGAAATTATTCAGAAACAGTCATTTAACGTAGTTGATTTCGAGACCTCAATATCAATTTACAATAAAACTGTTGCATTGCCATAGAACTTATTGCTTCATAATCAACCCATGCCAGACCGGTTTTATCACCTTAAGATTCGTTACTCTTCAGTCTTAATAAACTAATCTAATATAAATTTATACACCGTTCATCACTCAAGAGCACCATTTGTGACCTCTAAACATTACTAACTTACTACATCAATAATATTATATCACTCGTGGGGTCATTGATAATTACTATTAATAAGTTAACCAGTGCCATTCAAATATGAAGAATTCTGTTGATTATCTTCACATTCCATGTTAAGATTTCTATGAAGTTTCAATAGTACTAGTTAATGTTCATGTGTAATACATTCGTTAAGGCGTTTTAAAGAAATTGGTGGCAAACTCCATCTTCTACTGAATTAGTTAAAAATAATAACATATAAAAGTGTTATATTTACAAGTCGTAGAATTTTACTGAATGATATTTCATAATCTATATTGTGACAAGGGTAATAAATACCATTTCATTAAATATAAACTATAAATCAATATACGCCAACATAGAGTGATCATTAAATAAAATTCGTGGGTTATCTGTAAATTCATTATCACTAAATAAAAACACGGCACCATGAAACGTATAATATGTAGACCATTTCACTTTGAATCTGATACGACTTTCGTCTCCTTTTTCATTTTCCACATTGTCGTTTAACCCAAAGTCATGCTTTAACAAAGAAACACAATTAATTATTTTCTAAAGCTTTAATGACTGTCTCTTCGGCTACATTTGCTTTTAGCAATCGCTGTAGAGTGCCGCATGTAGAGAATTTTTTTTTCCGTTTGAGGAAAAAATAATTTATCATTACACATTTTTTGCTCGTTCTCTAGGTACTGATTTTATAACAATATGTTTATCGTCTTATAGGTATTGTGGTATTTCAATAAATACATTTTATTCCAATACATTTTTTTGATAATAATTATATAGAAAAAATAAGACACTGTACTTTGAGGTATGAACATATTCGTTATGTTTGTGCATCATGCAATCATCACGTTTGTGCATCTTACATCAATAGTAAACTTTTTAAGTACAAGTAAAACCCACACCACGAGATTTTCAAATACACTTTGACGTATGTAACTTTTAGATGTATATAGAATTTGTATTTAGCTGCATTGGGAAACCATTTTTACTATAATTTATCTTCAGTTCCTTTTTCTAAAATTTTTGATTAAAATAAATATGCTGTTCAAAACTGTCAGTTTTTCTTCAATTCTGTTTACAAATCTTCCAATCACTTTAGTAGAGATCGAACTTAGATCGAAATAAGCACTTGTGCTCTCCCATTGATCGAGAGAAAACCCCATTAAGCGGGAGGGGTGACATTGGAGACCAGCGATGAGTTCATACTTGTCTGAGATATTCAATTACAGACAATATAGTGTGATCGTGTGCCTCTCAATATAGTAAATTGTATTCCAAAAGTCTTTTTTCTGAATTGTAGTCCGAACTCCTACCTGTATACAAGAAGTTAGGCGAATTATTTTTTTTTGTGTACTTACTTATTTATGTTATTTCATATCATAACTACCTTATTTATTTATTATTGTAAGTGCTTAAACATATGGCAGTTTCAAAATTCCCAATCAAAGGATGAACATCAGTGCTTTTACCAGGCAAAAATATTTTTCATTTCTTAGTGTAAAACTTGGCAATCAAGATGAGTTTCGTGCTCCTCTCAAGACACGGTGTCGAGAATTTATGGATACGAATAAACGAATATGTTATAAATTGTCACTTTGTATATCTATACTTTAGCGAGAGAATAGATAGCAATCAAGTGGCTGTTACTTTTTAAAGTAAAAATATCAGAATATCAGAAGCAAAACAAATCTAAAAGGAATATCTTAGTCTACCATATGTGGTTCGTCTTGTATCCTTTTATCTGAAATTCTAGTCTCAGTTTCATTCCACTACTCTCTTCCGCGCACAGGATATTTTGAAGAACTAAATAATGCCAATGATAAAATATTTAAAATTTAAGGAGCCCCAGTTCGTAAGAGATTTAATCAGCATGTGTTGAATGATTTCATATAAGAGTATTTAAAAATATTCAGATCAGGTACCAGCATTAAAATTGCATGAGAAAAACTTGTTTAAAAAATTCGTTTATGCATTTTCCTAATTTTTCCCAAAAAATACTTCGAAAATGAAGATGGTTTGGTATTGACTGAATGTCTACTGTTCCTTAACAATTTAAAACAGAACTCTATAACATAACTGAATGTCGTTACAACTCGAAACGGAATTCGAAAAGTATGTCCTCCACCACAATGATAATTTATCTGTGGTCACTTATTTTGCTAGAGTATATGAGATAAGTGATATTTTGCAATAACATGAACATAGTTGAATCGCGTTGATTTTAAAATGGCCTGTTTCCTTCTTAATCAGTAACGCGAACAGTAAAGCTTCTGTTAAGTTCTGAAAGCTAAATTGACTTCAAGTTTGATGATCCAATCGTCCCATGATTTAAATTCATGTACAAGACCACATTGGTCGACGGAAAGAATATTACGTTCCTATCTCTGAGCATAAAACTAATTCTCACGAGGCAATTTATTAAAGCTTTGATACCCACAGAAGACTGTTTCAACTATACCATTTTAGGATTTTCTAACTTGTCATTTCAGAAGATACCAATATTTAGGCGGAAAACAAAGGCCAGATCTAACTCAATGAAAATCGTATTTCTCAATGCTATTTAACAATATTGACATTATTATTTACCATTTAAATACATTGCATGGAATATCATATGCAGGTGTAAAATATTGTGAAAATATTAAAAATTATGAAATTGTGAATGGCCCCAATAGATTTAATTTTATTTAAAGTTTTAGTAAAGCAGTTTTTGTAAATTTTACTTTAGTCATTTTGCTTACAGAAGCCGATAGAGTACATATTTTTCTGGATATTTTGAAAAATATCTTTACATGTATCTAATATGTAAGAAAAAAATGTTTTTAAATCTTTATAAGTAGCTTTTTTAATTGACATTCAAAATTTCTATTTAAAATTTCTAGATAAATGTTCCTTAGTATAACTTATTAAAATAGGCGTGAGTTATGTCAACTCTGTTCTGGCCCTCTATCCCAAATTTGAAGCTTCTGTTTCAATCTGTTTCTAAGATAAATAACTGTGATTTTTTTGTTACAGAAGAATATATATATTTTCATTATAACTTGATCTATTTCAAAGTATGCCAATTATTTTCGGCAAAATTGGCTTATTCAAACGAAAATAAATTAATAAAATATCGAAAAGTAACAGGACAGTCGGTATGTTTGTACCATAACCTTCATCAACATCACTCGATCGCGCGCATTGTGCCGTAGGTGATTGCATCAAGATTTTAGAAACTACGTCATAGTTATAAATTACGTGAAGTTTTATTGTAAATTATTTTAATATATATATAGAATTAAATTCCTAATGATTGATTTCAGTAAAATTTCCATTATGTCTACTTTTGGATGATCAACGTCGCCATATTTTTATTGTTAATAACATGTTTGTAAATAATTAAAAATAAAGTTATTCTTTAACGTGCAATTTCATAATAACATTAAAAAAATTATGCTAGATAAAGGTGTAAACTTGTGCCAATAAAATATAAATAGAATATTTAAATTAAAAAATAGCGTGAGCAGAAAACAAACATGGGGCTCTTTTTAAACACATTGATCCTTTTAAATACTGACATAAAATATTTATCAAAAATCTCACAAAATCTTTCAAGAATAAATTTAAAATTTACGAATATTATGAGATTATGAAGAGATAGATTACTTAAAAAACGTTTCCTAATATTAGAAAAAGTGTATTTACGATCGTGTACTTATAGTTAAGCCAGTGCAAGATGAAACCTGTCTTAATGCATATGCATATGCACAAACATTATTGTATGTGAATTACATAATCCGTTTTCAAATTTAAACTACGCAGAAATATCCCTACATTTTCATTAAAATAAAAAAAAAAACAAAAATGGTTCTCGGTCTAAAATTCCATACCTGTCAATCAACGTCATTTAAAACCATCGACAATATTATATTTTTCCCTCTGCGACCTGTTGTTTCAACAGCTTACGCTTTCCGTTTGAACTTCGTGAATTTAACAGAGCTAACCTTGCCTTCACAAAATCTCATGTAATTTTCAGCTTTAATGTTGTTTTAAAATCTAGAATTTATACCATTTTTCCTTTTCTAATTCGATATATTATTCACGAAAATCACTTCTATTTATTAGGGTTTTGAACGTTTACATCGGCCCACGTAATTTCATTTCAGTATTGCTTTTACGTTACATAAACATACACGAATTATTATTAAATTGTATAGACATACACGTATTATTAACTTACACGTGTACCCATTTATATGTAAAATTTATATTATTCTGCCATGAAAAATATTTTTGCTTATTTTAAATTGTTTTATATTTTTCCTCTACTTATCGTAATACGTGATAAATTTCGAAAAAATGTTTCCGCAACATAACTTTTCAGTATATCATTATGAAATAAAAATCCTTATAATTTCGTATTTCAAGGAACCATCCGTATACCGTATCTTCTTTTCTCTAGTTCTGTCAAAGTGTCACCTTTTCTGTAATTTTGAACCTATTTATATAAAATTTTGAAAGCAGATTCTTCATGTGGAGATGTTAATTAAATTGTAATTTAAATATATATATATTTTTGTAAATCTCTTTCTAAAGTGACGTAGAACGACGAAGAACGATAACTATTTATTATTTAATAAAATGAACGATAAGATTTTTATATCTGCTGGAGAGATGCTAAAATAGCACCTTTATTTAGAATATAATTACAAATAATTTGTCCTGTATACTTCCATGTAAAAATAACATACATATTGTAATAATATATCATGTATAAACCAAATAAATACATGTAATTAATATATCATTTCATTAATTAAAGTTAAGAAAGTTTCTAATTCTAGACTATTAAATTACGGAATTAAGTAAATTCCCAGATACACATCTGGGTTTAGAAGAACAAATGAGTTTAAATGGTTAAGAGACCGATATTAAATCAAACAACCGATATTTATTTTAATTGATCAATTCATTTTATATCGAAAAAGATTTGACTTAATAACGTTAATTACCAATAGATAACCATACCATATAACCATAGCTTTTGTCATAACAATGGTCAAAAAATAGGAAAACTTTTCTTGTAACGATTTTTTTTCACAAGTAATTATCCATTTTATAATTAATTGGAACTTTCAAGGTTTTCACTCTTTAAGTATCGTCTCATTCTAATAATATTATATTGCCTGTTTTTGTGTTTGCTATCATAACATCAGTGCCGTTCTTACATAGGCATGCAATATACTCAGTAAAAGAAATATATTTAGACCAGCATTTCCTATAATTACCCAAATATCCTTTTAATTTAATTTTTTTAGAAAGAGATAAATTCTTCCAAATGTAAAAGATATATATGTTTCTTTTAGTTGCGGTATTAATTGCTTCTATTCTACAACGAAACGCTAAGAAGCTTAAAGGGTGTAACATAATTATTTTGCAAACTGTAAAAACAAGGTAACACTTTGAACTGGAATGAATTTTTCCCGAAGACAAGAGCTTGGTGAGGAATTTCAATTTAAATTCACGAGGGGCGTTCGAAGCTTGAGACATGGCAAAATACGATTGACACTTTTGGAGTGTTTGAATACAATTCTGTATTGATTTTTTTCTGTCAAATATGAGGAATTTTTTAGTTTGTCGTTTACCTACCGGTGTAATATAACTACTTCATCCATAACGTAATTAATTAAATTTTTAATTAATTTATATTATTACATGATCTGGTGAATGTATTTATAAATGTGGTTTGTTAAAAAAAAGTGGCAATGGTCCTAAGCAAATAAGATCATTGGAATGAATAAATATATATTTACTATTTCTTCGGAATAAATAACTAAGTTTTTGTATATGCAAAGAATAGGCAGTCGTTTATTCTGTATGTAATGTATAGTAGGTTTACGTTTCTGCGTCAAATAGTTTCTATTATATATTAAGCATTAAAAATAATATAGCATATAAACAAAAACCCCTTTAAAAATATAGGAACTATAGATTGATCTTCCATGCTCACTAACTTAACTAGCATTTAAGTATTTTACTCCAAATAATTTACAAGTAATAAGCATTATCAATATTATTTTAAACTGAAAGAGATTTACTCTAAAATTAAAAAAAGTTACTCTTTCTTTATATCAAAGTATCAATGGTGCTAAACTTAATTCATGAGCAACACTGAGGTCAAAAATAATACTAGTCCTAACTATCTTTTGTATTACAAATGCAAAACAGTGCTTGTTTTAAGTTTTTATGTGATATTTTGGATTTATATAATCTATATCATGAAAATAATAGAATCACTTTTAACTTAAAATAGAGTTTCAATATTTGACGGGTAATTTAACACTCTGTTTTCCATATCAGAAAAGCTGCAAATAAAAAGCTTCTGTCTTATCTCGTAAAGTAGGAATAAATAAAATAATGTTTATGAAAGTTATATGCACGCGGAAAGACTGACGGAATAATAAATTCAAGATAATTATATCCGTATTATGTATATTTTTTGTATACCTGTGAGACATGTTTCAGTATATGCACACGTGTATACATTTATATATAGGAAATTAAAAATGATGCCAGAATTTGGCTGAAAAAGGGTTTTGTTACTGATGAAATGATGTAAGTTGCGTAAGCTAAGGTAACTAACTTTTAAAAAAAATATGGCCGACATTTTTTAAATTTTCTTCTTTACAATCATATATGTTTATGAATACATTATCTTTTACAATGTGGCAAGAACTTTTCATTTGTCTGTTTTATCAGAGCTATAGTCCTATAAAACACTAATTATTACATCGACATGCACCTCTCATCTTGGCACGCCTTCGTGGTTCGAATCCGCGTAAATTACTTAATTTTAGTTTCAGAGATATTCTCATTCGACATTTTCCGGAAAAACTAATTGTGAAATATTAATTAGTTTATAAAGTAAAAAAAATTTAGAAGAAAATCTTGAAATAATTAAAAAAAAAATAAACTGTAATTTTTTTAAATAATAAATAGCCAAAATGCTGCAAAAAATACTCTACGTAAGCACGCAAGTTTTGAAGGTTCTGAACTTAAAAAAAAAAGAAATGTGACGTGACAAAAAAAACACACATGTCAAAAAGTAACAAAAATGACATTTGTAGTATAGTGTCTTTAATAAATTTTATGTTCTTTTATCTTTACAAACTTCATCACGAACGAATATGTTCAAACGAATATTTAATCGTGTAGTTTATGAGGTAGATAACTTCTAAAATATTATATATCCAGCGAAAACAATTAAAGTAACGTAGTGATAAGTTGATTTAATGTGTGTATTGTATATTTGCGTAACTTTAGTGTAAAATTCAATGTGTCTAACGCGATTAATTTAAAAAAAAATATTTTCCTTCATTAGTTACCGAATGTGAAATTTTTGTGATATAATTAGTGAATCATTTTTGTATGTTATCGAGAAGGTATTCAACGAAATTGTACTTATTTAAATTGACATGAACTGTGAGTGATATAATTACGAGGAAACTTATTTCTTTTAATTCCAGAAAAATAATGCACCATCTTTAATTCACCCCCATTCAATGCAAATATTTAGATTTAATTTAGACGACCTAAAATATTTAAATTTCAAAGGACAAAATCTAATTAAAATTTTTCCCTTTAAAGCTTCTTTGTTTAGTATTTTCCTTTTCCTCTTTATACAGATGGAGTCGCTACCCCATAATCCAATGTTAATAATTGGAATAATATTCACTTAATATTAAAGCCTTGTAATGACAAATCTTGATTAAAAGCGCCAAATGTTAGGGAGGACAAACAATTATTCTGATATGTGATATGTTTTTTGTTAGGAATTAATTGTAAATGAAAAATAATGTGGTACATTTTTGGCTATATTTTAATAATTAAATATTATTTTATATAAGCGTTATATAATGTAAACCTTTTAAAGCACGATTTTTTGAACATCTCAGGCTTTTTCTTTTAGTTCCAAAAATTAACATTTTCCTCTTGACTAAACAATTAAGCAAAGGATGAAAAAAAAACGTTTTGTAATTTTTATACATTTATTTGGCACTTTTTGATATTTACTTTCATAAAATATGGCGTTTATTATTTTCAGCATTCTCTAAATTTTCCAAAAACATATATAATGCATAAGTCGTAAGTTTGTTTGCTGAAGTTGATCTCAAAAAAAATGAATTAGAATTAGATTGAAGCTAATATTTCTAAATCAAAATATAGTTTCTGCTTTCTACACATTATATGTCCCTATACTTATTTTTGTTCATTTTGTTCTAAAAAATATATTAACCATCTTCTTTTTTGCCTTCAGGTCCTCAAGAACTGATAAAAAAATCATTAAATTTACCTTTAGTATTTTATTTAAAACGTAAAATGAAGAATACCTTGTTATTTTATAATATTTTTACACAAATTGATAACAGTGTATTAAACACGTCCAAGATAAAGTTCCGTAGTCTTAGATTAATAGGTAATAGATGTTATAAAAACATACATATTTAAAATCGTATCAATATAAAAAATTGATAATTCTTTACCTTGACACAATTTCGCTTGAAACGATTTTCGAAAAAAAATCCGAAATTATAATTTTCGTAAGTTAGCGAAACTACAAAATTAAATTAGTGTTTATATATACACACACACACACACATACACGCGCACGCATAGTCACGCACACACACACACGCACGCACATGCACCTACTCATACCCGCACAAGCACACACACACATACAGGCACGCACAACCACACACATAGACGCACGCACAACCACACACACACACACGCACCCACACACGCACCCGCAAACGCACCCACACACGCACCCACACACACACACGCACTCGCACACACACATATACACACACACACGCACGCATGCACGCAGGCACTTGCGCATGCACGCACACACACACGCACGCACGCACCCAGGCACTGGCGCACACACATGCACGCAAACGCACGCACTGACGTGTGTGTGTCCGTGTCTTTATTTTGTCGTGTAACTTTTTATCAAATTATATTGTGATTTAAATGAAAAATTATATTGAAAAGTGGAACCTAAAATCTGGTTTGACTTTCAAAAGGGACAAAAGTAGTACAAGTTATTTTCTCATTTAACTTTCATAAATTAAAACCATTAATTATTAGCGCATAAAATTTCTAAATGGATAAGTTTTACCTAAATAGGAATAAAATTCTTATTTTAATTATTTTTCAAAGCGCTGCTCTCAGAATTATTTCTGTATCAGCATTTAAATCGCCGCACTTCAGAAATATAATCATATTTTAAGACGTTTTCAACGAATATAATAATATAATTACCTCAATATTTTTAAACGCCATTCGTACTACCAATTATTTTCACCTGCATAGATGAAATTGGAGATATTTGAAGTTAATATTAAGTAATATTTGATTTTATTAAATTTATTCATTTACAAATATGTATTCTCTTCCGGTAGAACATTATATATTTTCTTTAATTACTTGGGAAGTCAATTTCATTAAACCTCAATAGGTGAATGGATGATGGTGAAGTTATTTTAATTGTAACCGGTCATTAAATTTTCTTTTATTTGATTTTAAATGATAAGAGATATTAATATTTTTTTATCAAGATCAATCTTACTTTAGTAATTTAAAAAAGCAACTTAGTCTATATGTATTCATAATGCACATAATTTCTATGTACAACGTCTGCGCGCTACTTGTGACCAGGAAAATAAAAAAAATCAAGGCTTCTGAATTACTGCTGCTCCAAAATATGATTCATATATTTTCATCTTTGTTCACCACAGTAAATTATTTGTAAAACAGAAAACTACAGAATTCTTTAATTTTTGTCGCTACGGTATACGCTATATAATATTCATTAATTCCTACATATGCTACGCTATGCGTATATTTAGGTATTAATAAAAATGGCGTATATGTTATGTACGTACTTATACACAAGTCGGACCATTTGTCATGTCTTTGGTGAAATATATACTTATTTCTATATATATCTATTTTTAATATTTTTTTACAGCACTGACATAATTTTTAAAGAAAATCAAGGCTTTTAAAAATTTATTTTAAAAATTGTCAACTCGTATTCTTTTCCATTTTTCTATAAACAATAAATATATTTCAAATCTAATAAATGTTAACTCCAGAATACCTGATTACTAAGGGATTGAGCTACAGAAATAAAATGTACACGCACGTACCCAAAATAATGAGTCGATACGCAAATCCTTCTTATTGCTTCTACATTTGAGTTTGAAATGTTTATGATTTTTTTGTCACCAAATTATGCAAATAATCATCACTGAACGAAGGTAACATAAACAACATATTATTAAAGCATGCTTCAAATCATGCGTTACAATACATAACACCAACGCATGATTAAAGAGACCTATGGAATTTCGTTCTCGTAATTTCAAACTGTTACCTGAACCAATTAATATTCTACTCCAGGTTTTCTTCTTATAGTATAAAGTATAATTTCAAGAAAACATAAAATTTATTAAAATTCATAATCTATCCGACAGTAAAAAATATTTCACTTCCATTGGACGAAAGGAAACGAATGCATTAAATTTTTCGTCGAAATTATATCTTTAAATAGAAAGCAAGATGTTTCCCAAAAAACTGCAAAAAATAATATTATTTCTTTTTAATAATTTGCTTGTTTTTTACTAAAAAATTAAAACACACTTGTTAACAAGGGTTTCTTAATTTTTTAGTTCGGCAGAACTTTCTATTTTTTTTAATTGAAAAAATTTGGCTTACTTTATGCCATTTACTTCAAAATATATGATGGTATTTTAGTTTTAAATATTTTACGTATGACATATTTATTTTTTGTCGAAATAATGTTTTCATATCCTTTTTTTCCGAGTTTTTGTGTAACCTTTTCAACACAAGGCTTGAAAAAAAATTGTCCTTTAATTAGGAAATTGTTTCCGTAACTTCAAAGCGACTCTTTCACGAAAATATATCCTACACACATACACATATGCATAGATATATAAACTAACATTCGCTCCTAACGCGCCACCATATTTTAAAAAAAGGTTTTGTATTCTTTCTTTGCTTTCCCTGTGGGCTATTGTAAAGTATTTCTTCAAAAGTATGTATCAACATTATTTCATTGCTTTAATATATATTGTGTTTTGAGGATCATTGATTTTACAATGGCGCTATTGGAACAAATTCTCTTGATTTTCTCCTTTTGTCTCGATAATTTTAATACGTTCAAAGCGTAAATTACGAATAGTATTGCAGATAGTTCAATAAAAGAGCAACGTTTTATATATTACGTTTTAATAAACTTTTTTTTTAAACGTCTTTACACATTTTTAAAATCAAGCTTACATGTTGACATGTTGCAAAATAGATGTAAAATTTAACCAGTAACCGTTCGTGCCGAAATGTTTTGTTAAGAACTTTCAATGTGTTATACCTGTATTAATGATATTATAAAAATAATATATTTCTGCATAGAATCTTTATTGTAAACTCACTGATTAGATATTTATCTACATTGAATTTTTTTCTGGATGATAAAATAAAAATAACTCAGTCTTTACAGAGATATATAATAATTTTTAGATACTTCGAAAATAACTGATACATATATCAAAACTACACGGGTTTAAGTTAGAATACAGGTAATTAGTAAAATAATTTTAAAACAAATAATTGTTTACTTGGATTATAAAATATTAGTGAACATTAAAATGTAATAGTGGTTATAAAAGTAACATATTCCTGCATTTTTTGTTGGTGAAATTAACTACAACAGTACATTTCTTAGCATTAAAAGAAAAAACTTGTGTGCTGTAACGGAATCTTGTAGGCGTACAATATAATTTTTTTTTATATTTATTGAGCGAAGTGAAAATAAAAAAGTAAGTATTTAGATAGTTTTCAATAATTAAATATAAATAAAATTTTATTATTTTATTTTAATGGAATAATTTATCACGTAAACATTTCTTAATAATTTATTGCTAATAAACGTTATTTAACGTGCTGACATCGATATATACGCTTAAATTTGTGTTATTATACGAGAAACAATGCTGATCTGAATTAAAGAGAAAAGGCCAACAAGATGCGAAGCTGACCGAATGGCAGACACAACGTGACGTTAGCCGAGTTACGTCGGAAAGAGCCGATAATATACGAAGCTGGCCGAACACAAGATGGGTCCTGCCATCAGAAGGTTTTAACTTCCATCGAAATGCTCTATTAGCGTGTCGCCTAAATGCATCTAATTACACATAAAAGCTTCAATAATGATATTAAATAATATAATAACAAAAATAAATAATAAAGAAGTATTACACAAATATGCCAATTTACAAAATTGTGAAAAGAAACAGTTCAATTACAGGTGACTTCATAAACGAAGTTGTAACTACCAAAATTTTCGATAAACAATATTTTAAATGAGGTTGTCACAAATTTATTTGCTACTGTATCGCAAAATGTTAAGCAAAATTAAAAATTAGTACTGAATTAAATTATTTATTGAAAATAAAACTAATTTCTGTTTAAATTTATATTATTGCTGTATAATATTATTATACATGTAATTGCTGTATAATATAATATTACTGCTATTTTAAATGTGTGTAGCATTATCACAAGGATAAGCTAGCTGGTATAGCTGCCATATAATCAAAAGACTTTAATATTGCATACACAACGAATTGAAGTGATTCATAATTACAGTAGTTATTCGTAACCTCGAAGAACGGTAGCATTTATAATTATGCAGATTTAAATTCTTAATTTCATTATTATAATTAAATCAATACGTATTATGATACAAACAATATTATTTAAACTTAATTAGCCTATTGCACAAAAAATAAAGGGCCTTAATAATAATTGAACCTTTCGAATAAACCTCTTCGGAATGTAGTAAAAAGTGAAAGTTTATGAAAGAAAATTAACGTAGCGATATGATACAATATACTAATACCAACATTTTTAGATGGAATCTTTCACAGAAAAAAATTAAGAAACTAGTCGAAACAAGGTGATTAAAAAATATTTGCAAAAAATCAGTATTAATAGTTAAAAGTATAAATGCAGCGATTTTTTCATTTTCCTCCATAGTTTACCTTGACCATACCTTGCTATGGTAAATAGGTCGTCGTGTTATTTCGTCAAACAAATAACGCTGGCTGTAATTTTTTTTCACAAATATTCTTTGAAATTATCAGTGGAATCTCCATTCGCTCCTTAAGAGATTATTGTTGTAGACATTAATAAGCCTCCTGCGTTGTATAGTCAGATTTCCAAGTTTACAAGTATTATGAGGGAATTAATAAATAAAATATTTTACCATCTGGGTATCATTTAAACATGCTTCCACCTGGTCACTGAGATATTTGCACTCTAGTATTGGTAACATTGATTACATTTTAGCAGTTATAGCATTCTTATGTGGGGAAGGGGTAGTTCCAATTTGCATACATGAACATTGGTTAGTGTAAGATGCTAAGTATGATGCCAATCTTAGATGATAATTTTAACTATTGTCGTGCTTGAGTCCTTGGAAACAAAAGTATAATACGCAAGTCTGGTATTGAATTAAATTTACCTCTCAAAAGTTGTAAAGCATATTATAAACATACAATTCTAACATGCTTTAATCGATGCAATTTTCTGCATGCAAAAGCAGTTTCGGAAACCAGATCTTTCAACTATATTTAGAAGTTTGTTGATAGTCGCAATTATCTCGGTAATCAAATAAGGATATTTATTAACTTTAGGATTGTTTATATCCCATTTTCTAAGGTTTTCTTGACAGGCATAGAGAATTAATTGCTTTATAGACTGAAAACAACCTAATTGTTAGTAACTTGTTCTTTTGAAATCGATTGCTCTATCTTCTATTACTCCTCATTGTGTTTGTTTGCAAAATGAACCACTAATTCCAACATCGTTTGTTTTTTCTCGGTTCTGCCATGAGAAATATTTGCTTGAGATAATTTGCAAGACACATTACGTGAACTGTCAGTTTCTTTAAAGTAAATCCACACAGAAGACTTCTTTTTACGCGTCATACTCTTTTTAGCTGAAAAGTTGTTTTATCAATTAAATCAATTGTAATCAAGAATACAAGTGTTTGTTTAAGTTTCGTAAATAAAAAGACAAGGGAAACAAAAAAGATCACTGCGTAATTACAATGAGATTGTTATAACATGTATAGAACAAAACGCTGTCGTGAGGTCGCGTTACTAATCAGGAGACACGGTTCAAATAATGATAATAATAAGAGTACTTCTATCAATACAAGCCGAGTATTTGGTATTCAGCCTTAAATCCAACGTACCATTCGTTACAATACTAGATTGTATTATTACTTACTACATAATCCTATTTTATTTTAATAGCTTAGAATCAGCCAACATGATGTATACATGTCATTTGTTATTTAAATTATGATGAAATAGAAATAAGATTCAACATCAACAAAATTTCAAAAACTGTTTCATCAGTGAAATTTTTATTCCTAGGGTACATGCACCATGTCAGAAAAAAAATTCTGCATCCATCTCTTTTGACTGCCCTTACATTGCATGAAATGATATTGTTGACTATATTTATTTATTATTTAGGTTCGTCTACGACAAGCAATTAGTTACATTGTTATAATATTTTAGGACTATATATTTTACATCACTACAGACAATTCGTTAAGCTTTCAAACTTCCTTATAAAAGTCATGTGTGGAACTTTTTCCTATGACTAGACCACTCGACGAGAATCAGTTATAACACACCTGACAGATTTATATCTTCCTCCAAATATATTCGACATTTTATTTTCAAACAATTATAATAATCTTGTGGATTTAACTTATTTAAGATATTTATTATTTTCATTTTTATTTCATTTAGCGCTTAGCATAAAATAAATTTGACAACACTGATTCACTTTTATTTATTTCATTATGGAAGTTATAAACAAAACGTTTAATATTAATATTTGCCACAAAAATATGTTTCCTCATTAATACCGTTATAAATTGATTGCAACCAAAAAGCACATTAATGAAAATATTTAATGTGATTTTTTGCACAAATATGTAACCACACTCGTGTTTGTCATAATGTGATACCATGGGTTCCCTCTTTAAATACTAATGAAATAAATTGATACTGCATATATGTAAAAATGTGTAAAATTTGGCAAATAACCATTAACAAAAATATTTTCTTAATTGGATAACTAGAATATTTGAAACATGCTTGGATAAGAATTTAGGTGGGAATGTAATTTACACGTATACAATAACATTTATCGAAAATTTTATTCATCATACTGGTTTTATTTACTACTAATATTTACATGTCTGCAGGCAATTCATTAAGTTTTCAAACTGTCTTATAATTTAAATAAAAACTTGGGTATTTTTTACTTAACTTCAATAATCTTAGTTTGGCTAGCTATGTAAATTTCGCAAGGAATGAGTGAAGTGAAAATATATCACTCATTCTCAAACATTCATTGCCTTTTTACGATATATTAATATCTAATACAATAATATTGTAACTTTCTCTTGATAACTTGATAGTTAGAATTTTTCTACGCTATGAAGATATCAAAAGACGTATTATTTATTTAAACTATTACAGATAACAAACGATAAAATAATATGAAAATTTAAATTGTAACGTTCGAGAAATATTTAACCTTTGCGCCCATATCAATGACCCTCGATTTTGCTATTATTTTATATTGATCAAAGTAAGAAAATAAAAAATTTTTAAAAGTACCGTCCTTACTTGAATTATTGTTTAGAAATTTTTGCTACAAATTATGAAACAAATTTGATTCCAATATCAGGAATATATCTTGATCCCACCTATGTTTTCCTTGTTAACCTTTTCTATATCACTCCTTGAATATTTTCCCAACTTTTATCATTCTTTCCATTCAGATATCGGGAACAGAAATGCCACTGTCATTATATATGTCATAAATTTTTATTGCAATCCACAATTATTTTATTAGCAAAGATTTTTGCTAATTGCCCACCTGAAGAGGTTGTAATACAACGAAACCTAGGTAGTGGTAAAGAATTTAAATAGAGTAGAAATAATACATCACGTAATTTAATTTAATTGTGACTAATGAATATCTAAAAAATTAACGCCAAATGTATTCAATAAATTTAAAATCTTTTAATATCTTTAAGTTTTCAATTAATGGTACATTTTTGCAAGATATTAAATGATATCTTGCTGTTTTATTATTTTCTTTATTGTTAAGTAACCTTTTTATGTTTTGAAAATGCGATTTCATTATTCTTAATATAAATAAATCAAATCATATTGAATCAGGATTTTTGATAAATTTTGCTGAAAATGTTTGCAATACTACAAGTTTTTTTGAGTTAGGAAACCTTTAATAATATTATTAGAAGAGTGGGGCGTTTTAACCTTTATTGTTAAATAAAAAAATACAAATACGACAAAGTTCTAACACCGAAATTTGTTAGTTTGTATTTTAAACGAGTTAAAACTAAAATAAATCAGTATATAAACTAATTGTTGATCTTTCATATTAGTTACATGGCACATGGAATTTCATTTCCGACTTATATACATTTTTGATTAGAACGTAAAAGTCGACGACCTTATGAACATGGACAAATTTTTAACAATTTCCTAAATACTGTAAACCAATTTTTTCACGATATATTAACGGTCTGTTAAATTACATTCGAGTTCTTTATGGAATATTAATTCATTCAAATAAATCGTTAAGCTTAATTGCATAATAATAACAGTGCATCGCACAAGAGTCTAGGCTCTATATAGGGGTATATACTAAGAGTATACCAGGGTATCACAGGACGGCATTCTCGTAATCAGAATTCGCCTCAAATAACCATAAATGCCGGCTAATTTACTTTATTTGTTGTAAATTACATAGGCATTATTTAAGTAGTTTTAACCTATTTTAATTTAGTCTATATAAGCAAAAAATTCAACTAGGTTTTTGAAATTCAAATTCCATAAAATTTTATCTGAGTGGTCTAATTTTATTGGGATTTAACTGGTGTACTCCATCACTATGTTTCCAGCATCACCAGGGTCGGTCGAATAAATTAGATCACTCTGTTACGAAGTCTACAATTTTATTTTCGTGTCATAAGATGATGGCAAAGAATGATATAAACGTTAAGATATATTAAATACTCTTTCTTTAGTTAAATAATTGTAATAAAGGAGTTGATCATATGAAATTCAAAAAACAGCGAAGGAAAAAATTACTTATATAGAATTTCTTTTTACTATGGCGTTGATAAAAACATGTCAAACGAATGTTTCTAGTTTGTACATTATCAAAAATTAGAATTATCAGAAGGGATCATTCCGATGTATACGTTGTTGTAGATATAATAGAAGAAGTACAATTTAGAATTGAGATGATATTTTTATATATAATATATATCTACAGACAGATAAATGAATCTAATTGAATTTTGATTTAGGTGAAATTATTTTATGGAATAAAAGTAGGTAAAACAGAGCATTATTTTAAACTAAATTGTAATTAATATAAAGATAAGTATTGCAACTATGTACTAATACTAGTCACAATAATTACGACAAATATCTGGTATAATGTATTGAACATGCAATGGATAATTATCATTGTTTTTATTGCTAATTTTCATTGGTAATATGTTCTAATTTATTTTTAACCATTCTTTTAGCAAACAATACATTTTCTTGTTAAAAGAGTAGCAGGTCTTTATAAATCTAAGTAACGGAGAGTTCGGAAGTTATGAAATGTTCATTTTAATGTTATTTTCAGGAATCAACGTGTAATAAAATTTTAATGAAATAAGCCAGACAGAAAAAAATAATTGCGCTTGGTTAAACCTCTTTTTTGAAGGTAGTTTTATAAGGTAGAGAAATGTTATGTAATTTTGAATTATTATAGGGTTTCTTTACTTGGCTTTGTTAAACAACACTAGATATATTTTTAATTAAATGTCGCTATCTCTACCACTCGGAATAATCGACTTTATAGTGTCTTTCAAAGCCGAAAAATAACTGTTTTATAATGACCTTGTTCTAAAAGATTAGTCCTAAATAGAAATACATACTAAATGCAGGACATTTATATGTATATATATATATATATATATATATATATACACACACACACACACACACATATATATATATATATATATATATATATATATATATATATATATATATGTTTAAAACTGTAGAATTGGCCTGTATATATACTCAACATATTTATGAAAAAAAGGGAACATATCGAAAGCAATAAAATTCAAATCCATGTTCAAATTTCATGTTTTAAATTTTTTTTACATTGGATTAGCATATCAACAGTATTGTCAACAGTATCATCAGTATTGTCTGTTCTACGCGGTGAAATTAAAAAAAAATTCTAGTTCACAACAAATATAATTACTAAAAACAATTACTTTCTGAATTTTTATAATAGATGATATTATGTGTATTAATCTTACAGTTAATGATATTTTTAAAGATTCACATGCGAATAAATTTGCGGGCACAGTTGGTATAAAAATGGAATCACAATGTGATATTGCTGCAGATGAATAAATCTGCCGATGTCGATCTAAAAATACATCAAGGCAATTATTGGCATTATTTAAATGAAATACTTCAGGGAACTAACTGAAATCATAAAAAGGGAGAAAAGTGGTGCAAATATTTAGAACATATATGTTCCAAGATATATTCAAATGCATTTGGCGCGAGACTTCCTGAAATTTATTTATACCTTCATTATGGACTAAATGTGTAAATAAAAAGTGATTTCATTTTCTTTCTTTCACTTCAATCATCTAGAATGATCATCAGGGATAAACCGTGTAAATAAAGCATTATTTTATAGTTTTCCTTCCTATCAGTTTAGTGGTTTATGTTTTATTTACTTTTGTAAATTGCGTAGTATTTAGTAAATAGTTCACAATGCTTTCTGTCTAATCATATATATGCCAAACTTCAGTACTTTATTTGAAAGAAGTTGCATTGAAGGTGACCATTCCGTAAAATCTAATTTATTAATATAATATGTTGCGGTTACTGGACCTAGCTTTCCGGAACTATCTATATTAACTATCTATAGACCGGTATCTATATACCGGTCTATAATTATAAATATAATATACATTTCTTTTTCATTTATGTAGATTACGAGTGATGCAGTTTAGTTAATGTAAGCCAAAATCTCCCAAAGAAAAAAATAGTTCTTAAACTTATAAAACAATTTTTGATAACAATATGAATTCACAAGCTAATGGTAACTTGTCATATCTAGCTTTCACGCTTCAATTACTAAACTTAATCTATGTGAAATTTTGAGTACAAGTGGCTAGGGTCGTAGAAATGAATATATCATCTTTTTTCATTGTTATGGAACATAAATGTTACGAAATTTAAAAAACACCCTGAGAGGGATAAAGGCGGGATCATAAGTATGTATGAGCTATTATATAGGGGTTGGATAATATCGTCTTAAAATAAAAATTATTTTCAAATTACATCACCATTTTATTCATTTTTGAAGAGAGGATATGCGAATTTAAAATTTTTACTGCATTAAATGTTTTCCGCTTATCACCAAGCTATATCTTTCATTCATTCCTCTTACAATATTCTGTCATTTTGAAACGTTAATTAATTTATAGAGTTCATGGAGCGAAATTTCGCGACTTGCTATTATTTTCGGTTTATTTATATACAGATTCGGCGTTTAGTTCGTTCGTTTATTTATATAACTTTTAATAAAATTATATATTTATTAGCTTTAGCTCGTGATCTAATTTATATCTACACATAATACAGGATTCGGAAATCAACTAAAGTAATTTAAAGCGAGTCAACTAAAGTAATTTAAAGTGGAATACGAAAAATTATGACGACGTGGTATTAAATGGTTTGTTTTAGAAAATGTAATAGTTCTGAAATAATAATGCCAGAGACTTCGTGCTAAGGCGTAAGCAAAGATACACGCAACCCATACACACACTTAAACGCGTCATTACTCTCCTAAATGTTGATATAAAAATAATATAAATTGACAAAATTCTAAGTCATTACAAGTTTACAGCTGGTTCATACTTCGAAATTCCGGGGCACGCCATTGCCCATAACGAGAATAGTATTTAATTTGTAATCGTATATTAATAGGGAACTAAATTCGAATACTACTTTATATGGGACTTTAATGGTAAAATAAATGGCATACGACACATTTGATTACAATTTTGTAGTATACGCTTAAGGCGAAGAAATTGCTCTAACCTTAATCATTTGAACAAAACGTAACCAAACATCGTTACATTTAATTGCTTAAGAGTAGCCGCAAAACGGTAGAATTTGCTCGTTAAACTAAAACGTATGGTGGCATTGCTGAAGGATTTATTAATTAATTACCAATCTGGTTTACAATCCACCGTCTACCGATAGTATTTTAATTTGGTTTCCAATTGGAAAGTGCGGAAAATGCAAATTAGCGCAGCGTCAGTTTAATTATTCACCTTATTTGCATTAAATAGATAATGTAAGAATTTCATATTTTTTAAGAAAAACGGGCTTTAATTAAAAACCTATACATGTATAAAATGGTAACAGAGTAAATTATGCACACTAAGATATTTTTAAAAAGTTATTGATTTAGAGTTTAGTACAATAGACGTCGGAAAAACTTTTTTCAGAATTTTCGTTTCTATGTTGATTTGAGCGGGTATTACACAAAATTTACTGGACAGATATTAATAAAATTTGGTCTAGGTTCAAGTGCTAACTATTTAGATTTATTCCAAATAATATACTTAAAGTCGAATCCTTCGTTGTGGATTTAATAGTAAATAGTTCACAATGCATAACAAACAATTTCTATGCATAAAAGCATAGAAATTGTTTGTTATGCATTGTGAACTAATAGCAAGTTAATTAATAATATTAACACCAAAATTCTGGCCATTATTCCAATCATAAAGTTGAGTAATAGAGAAATGCGTATTATGAAAATAATGTGGCAACTATTTATTGATTTATTGTTTAATCTATACACTATATAAAGAGACGATGTCAACTCAAACTAAAGGAAACCAGATTAAAGTGGGCGCCGCATGTAACTTGTACCTGGCATGGTATGTAAAAAATGAAAGAATTGTAAGTTTAACCCTTTTTCATATTTACGTTTACACAAATATAACTAGGAAAGAAGTAAATAGTTGTAATATTTAATCTTATGTTACTTGATTCTGAACAGTAATTAAAATGTTCATTATAACAGACCAAAGGAAATTTCATGGAAAAAATTAAAAATTTTCACGAAAATCAATACACTTAATTTCAGATCCTCTGTACCATAAAATCTATTAAATATAGAGGCGTCGGAAATTTTGAGAAAAATGTGTTTTGAGATATTCCGAATTATGATTATTTTTCCACATCGAAGTACTCATATTAACTTTATAGCTTCAAGCTTTATATTTAATTACACTTGAGATTTCAGAGATGTTTCTGAGATCACTCAAGTGGGAACCGATTTTTTTGTCATAGCCGTTTTTCTCCGAAATGTTTCAACATAGAAACTTGAAACTCGGCGTAATAATGAAGTATTTAATCGTCATGTAACTCCATAGTCGACATTAAAAAAATTACGTAGAAATAGCATAGAATTTGAAATTTGCATAGAATATGAGGACAAAATTATTTTTTTTTCAATTCCATGTGTCGTTTAGGGTGTCAGTTGAAAGAAAAGGAATTAGAAACTCATTTATCCAGAATTTTATGCAAGTTAGTTCAAATAATATTACTAAAAATATCCACAAAACATTAATTTAATCAATGGAAACGGCAAAAGAAGCATAAGGTTTCTAAAGTTTTATTTGAAATTTACCGGAAAATCTTAGCGATAATTTCAACTTTCATAATTTTTTAAAAGTACACAATGTTTAAAGCGTGCGGAGGATATACTAGGATATATATTTATTAATGAAAAATAATATTAATATTTCAAAATAGTTTTATAGTAATAATAAGTCTGAGATAAATATTTAAAATATGCTATATTTAAATGAATAGGGAATCATCACAGTGCGGGTACTACTCGCCATTAACGACTTGTCATATTTGTATATTTCTATAGTTATTATTTAATTAAATACATTAAAATAATCAAAATCATACAACGAACAGACTTGTGTACTAAAATTGTAAAGACCCGTTTAATGCAAAAGAAGTAGAGTAACTTAATTTTTTTTCTGATGTCGTACTGACCATTCGTACGAATTTCGTTTATTTTTCTTTCGTTATCTATTAATTGCTTTGTTGCGTTTAATATTCAATATTTACTAATGTAGGAAATTTTGCAACAAACACTTTATCTTTGTTGTTTTTGGCCATAGACTTATATTAATTCGTAAGGACAGGCCCATAGCGACCGAAAAATTTCCCGCTAGGAACGGTGCTAAATGCAAAATTAGCAGCGTTTCATTTCAGTTGTCATTTCAATGAGCACGAACGCTATATAATCAAAGATAAAGATAAAGACATTTCGATTCATGTGAGCATGTTTATCGTGAAAACAATTAAACATGCCGAATTATGTAGCCTGCGTTTAAATTATAATTCGAGAATTTCAAAAAAGGTTAATGTATTTTACCTTTAGTTAATAATCGTTTCTCAAACATATTTTTTGTAATTTTAACTATTAATTTTTCTATACTGTGGTTGTTGAAAATCTCCTGATGAGTACGGTACCGGAAAAATAGAAAACCTTTAAAATATGCTATATCTTTATCGAGAATATAGCCTTTTGTTATAGAAAAATAACTTTATCCATTACTTTTCATAAATTCCAAGTTATTTAAGCATTTATAATATCAATATACGTGCATAAAAACTAAAAATCTTTTTTTTTAATTTATTTAAAAAATTAAAAAATAAGATAACGCAATGACAAGATTACATCTATGGTCGCATAGAGTCGGCTATATGACTGACGAAGTAATTTCGTTTAATTACAATAGATGGCGTACATGAATTGACGTTGTCATTTTCTATTTGGTTTAATGTTCCTTTGGTCGCATAATATTTAGAGCAATGTTTTTCACAAATTTATTATTATTGCGTTAAGGGAACATTATTTAATGAATATAAGTGGTAATGCCGGATCTCAGTATTTCTCAAGTGTCAAAAGCTACAACTTTAAATAATATGGATACCCTAACAATGACGTGTCCAAAATATTACGAGTTTCCAAGTCCGTGTTTTTTGCAATGTTAAACGATACCGGTCGCAAAGAATAACAACAGAGAAGGACGACAGATTTATTATAAAGAGTGTCTTAAGAAACCACGTTTCAACTTCTTCCGAGATAAGAATTAAACCTCAGGAAGTTCGACAAGTGACAGCACTAAAACCATTAGAAAAATACTTTAGGCCGTTGAAATGGGGGTATACTTGCCCACCAGAGGATTTTTACCGCAGGTCATGAAGTAGTTCGGTCCAACTTTGCCCTTTTGGACAGAAACTCGAATGATGATGCTTTTGCAAAGGTACTCTTTATTGATGAGTCTACATTCTGTCTTAAGTGGAACGTTAACGATGGAAGGATTAAAGAATGGAGATGATGCAGAAAAGACACGATCAGTATAACATAGTTGGAAGAGAGCCTTATGGTGGAGAGTCAATAATAGTACGGGGCAGTATGTCCTTAGGGGCAGTTACGAAACTACATATCATAGAAAATGTGTCCCTAACTGCAGTAAGATGCGTAACGGGTATTTTAGAGCAGATTGTGGTGCGTCTTGTATCATACATTGAAGATGATTTCCTTTTAATGCATGATAATGCCCAACCTCTCAGTGCAGCGGTTTTTTTCGAAATTGAAGTTTCATACGTTTTATATTTGTTGCGATAGAAGATGTTTGGGATACGCTGGGAAAAGAAATTAAGCAAAAAAAGCCGACACCAGCTAACTTAAGGAATCTCAAAAGTATATTGATGGAAGAATGGCACCTAATGAAAACTCCTCATAATTAAGGTAATGAAATTACGGCCTCTAATTGTTTTTTTTTGTTAAGTCTAAATTTTTTTACCTTAAAAAATGTTAATTTAATTAATCTATTCAATGTAATAATTATTCCGAGCTTATACAACACAAATATATCTATTTCTATATAAATTTGCTCCTTTGTTAGCGTTATTGTATGTTAATGAGTGTATGTTAATAGAATTTTGTCACTGTTGGTTTGAGTCCATCTGGTAATATCCAGTGTAGGTAAAATAAAAATAAACAAATATTGGAGTGATTTATATGTCATCCCTAATTTTATAACATCAGAATAAATAGCAACACACTGCTTTAAATTAAAATGAATTACTCGTATATCCCGAGTAGGGCAAAAGCTCGGTAATAAATTGTAATGGTAATGCGCTAACAGCGTATCAGAACTTTATATTTAAATGAGTTTTAGGGGGCTGAGTCGATGTGTTCGTCAAGACATATTCATTTCAGTCTAGATTTTTTTACTTACATTTTTTAGTATTGTAGAAATCGATACATCTAAAATTATTGATAAATTCATAAGTTAAGCGCAATTAACTAAAACTGTAAAGCTGTTATTTGTTCCAATCTTTTGTTTGTGGAAATATTTATTTTGGTTTCTAATTTGATAAGTTCCATTAAATATAACATAAATAATACGAAATATTAGCTTTTATAACAATTTCAATTTTAAAGAGTTAGTGGATGCTAATAGTCGGAACTTTCATTCAACAGACTTACAATCGTGACCAAGCATAATGGTACAAGTTTAATACAGTGTCGAATAGAGAAAGGTTTTGTGCTGTAATTATTTACATTGACATTAGGCATTTATATATATATTTACCACTAAGTTATAATTCTAAATCGCGTAATCCTATAGTTCAAGGTCGGTGCATAACTGAGTGTTTTAATTATTTTTAATATTCACCTAAGGTCCACTTTCTTATTTGACTATATCTTATACGACACGGATGCATAAAAATGGCGATAGGTTACTTTAATAATTAGTTTGTAGTGTTTTAAAAAATTATTTTCATCGTTTTAAATAAATGTTTAGAGGTTAAATGCACTACGAACAAAAAAACCTTGGCGTGACTATTCTAAATGATTCAAGTACATTCGGTACTTCAGTTTTTTTTAATTCACTGTAAATCCTTACATTTAATGTTATTAAAAGTGACTTGATTATTATTTTGTTTCCTTGAAAAAATTCAATAATGTTGAATTATTCTTAATACTAGTGAAAATTGGTTTATACATATACATATGTCTATTGCATATTCTTAATTTTAGATGTTGCATATAATTTCAAGTAAATTTTTATGAGGTAGCTTTAAAAAAGTAGCGAATTACCTTTCTTGAGTGACGCTATGTTACATAATTGTAAAAATTTAAGAAATATTTCAGAATTGAAGTAATGTATCATGTTCCTACTAAAGTAACTTAATAAATTACTTCAAAGTTCAGCTCAAGGAACTCTCGCTTTATTTCTATATCTACAAGCAATGTTCTACTAATTAATTTACTTTACACTTTCTTCGTCTTTGCTTAATTACGGACATCAAAAATAAGCAGAGCACTATTATAGAGTTAGCATTATTTTTGAAACGTTGCATTAGTTAATAACATTTTTAATTTTTTAACATCTGATCAATAACGTTTCCAGTGTTATTTGTTGGCTCTAATTGGTCATATTTTTACTATGTTCTTCATGACATCATAGCCACAAAAATGTTCGAAGGTATTTCAATCTTCACTTTATCTCCAATTTTCAAGAATTATTTTAGATTTTTATGAGTAATACTTTCAAAGACTGAGTGAGGGAATTTTGAGGAATTTCTTTCAAAAATTGCTACAAAATTTGCGAACAAAAATAAGTCACAATTTACCTCTTTAATCATTCCATGAAATGAGAAATCAAATAGTATTGAAATAAGAAATCAATACGTACTTCATATTTTAAATTGGACCATAATTTTTTTTTTCGCTATCTACGCAAATTCCAACTTCATGCATCAAATAGTTTTTAAGAAAATTTCTTATTACAAACGAACAGACAGACGGACGGATGGATAACAAAAGTGATTTTATAAGTGTTCCATTTTGCCAATTTTGGTTCGAAACACTGACAATCGCCATTCGTTAATAAGAATGCAGTAAATGATGACTTACGAATTATTCATTATCTTCTTTGTAGATGAGATTTATGTTTGTAATTGTTTGATATTTTTGGATAAATTATTCACTGTTTCAAATCATAGCTGGCTTGCAATCATCTCAGCTATTCACAATGATTATAATCTACAAGGAGATATTACTGAAAATTTTATAGTAAATTAATAAAAACAATTTTCTTTTCTAAACAGTCCATTTACTTAAACAGTCTATTAAATTAAAAAAGTGAGCTTAAATGTCTAGTCATCCGTATATTAATTATGCAAATTATAAAAATATATTAAAATTATATTCCGTAAAAATATATTAAAATTATATTAAATATATATTCCGTATATTAATTATGCAAATTATTCAAACAAAGGTATTTTTCAACACAACTTTTAATTTTTTTTTCCGAAAATGAATATATCAATCGCAGTAATTTGAAATATTCTAGTAGAATAGGACCTTGCAAATTTTGAATGAACTTGTTTAATTACGGACATCAATAATAAGCATTGAAAAAAAATGTTTGAATATAAATGAAGTGTAACAAAAAATTTTGTACTTCTATATACTGATTTTCGATTAAACATAGAAATAAATAAATATTTACGTACAAAAACCAAAGTAGACATCGTCCTAGTGTTTACTAAAATATAATGATGATTGATTATTTTCAATATCTAGTCAGAATTTCGTATTACTTTTACAATGAACTCATAGAGTTTCTTTCTTTTGTCTCAATATTTGTATCGAAGTCATGTAATTAAATTGAGATTATAAAAATAAATTTACAAAATGCTGCTACCGCTAAAGACTTTGGGAATTAATGACAAGTCGATGCTTCTCTCCTCTCCCAAGTACACGCACATAGTGCTACATTTCACTTTACACCGACTCTAAATGTTTTAGCAGTAGCAATGTGTAGCAAGTTTATTTAGGGTGAAAAAAATATCGTACCGCAAAAATTTCAACAGATTCGTATTTTCATTATTTCATATTATCAGTGTCCTTTTTCTTCAGTGGTTATTTGAAGTGGATCCAATCTTTTTATAAAAATATCTTATTTTCCCATTTTTAATGGGAACATGTGCTTAAGTTATAAAAGTTTCATAAGTCTTCTTTCAAAGTTTCGAAAATGTCATAGTTTTTTAACATTCTAATATCGTCCGGGTGAAATAAGTTTTTTAGAATATTTAATTACAAGTATAAACAGATCGAAGTACGCTCGATCAATAACAGTTATCCCTTAGCTTTCAAGTCTATTAAATTAAAAAAGTGAGCTTAAATCGTCGTCTAAAATACTAACTCTGTCGTTTAATGTTTGATCAATTTTAACTAAAAATATTATTTTATAAATATCAGAAAAGGACTATGTATCTTAGCAAAAGATTATAAAAGTTCAAATTTTTAGTTCACTGAATATTATATTTATTGAAGGGACATTCAAGTTGGTGTCACTGAATAAAATATACTAAATGAACCTTATTGCAGTATTTAATATGGTCTCGATTAATATGTTAACAAAAAGGGTTTTATAAACATGATATACCTAATAATTTAGTAGATAGTTATTACGGTGCATACAAGTAACTTTAACGAATTCTAAAAATAATTAACTTCGCATTCTAGTAATACTGATAATGACGCACGAAGTCATCTTTATAAGGATTTGTAATGTTTGAAGGTTGGTAACAAATGCTTCTAGTTGGTTGCATTTTGACTATAATAATTTATAAGTTATATTGGAAAGAATACATGAATGGAAATCATTAAAATAGGAAAGAATTAGAAAGTACGAAAACGTAAGATCATTTTTAAGGATGTACACGAATACAATGAAATTGAATAGAGAAATTTAATTTTCTACGCATCTAACGTAAGACATTTCATAGTACGTTTAAATTATTTAACTGAAAAATCATCATAAAAATGTGGTTAAATGCATTTGACTAGAACAAACATAATAACATATATAAACATACATCAATGATTCGAAAATGACAAAAAGAACATTGGCTTCACAAAAAAAACGATACCTCATTAATATTATTTTACATGCCGTTAACAATACTTTATTTCAACAATTAAATTCGACAAAAAAATAATTACTATAATACGACTTTGGAATCTTTATAAATTACTTTTTCGATTGGTACTTCACGTGATATTTGAAACTACTCAATGTTTAGTACTAACCATAAAAAAAATTATTTAATTAAATATACGCATAAAAACCAAAACATATTAGTCGCATAAAAGGCGGGGACAATTTCAATAATGTTATAAAACAATAAATATTAAATATTAAGAAAAAATATTATGAAACTACCTTGCACAAAATTCAGAACAAGATGTTTTAGAATTTGTGAAATATGCTTTTACCATTGGCTGTGAAGCTTACAGAAAATTTTGCGACGTATCTTCTAAAAGAATATTAACATATTACAAAAAAAACAATGAAATAAACAAGAACTTCAAACAACCTTACATGGAGAGTGGGCTAATATCTTATCAATGATTATGTAAGGAAGGAAATGTGGGACTCAGCTAGACACTGAGTTTGTACATAAGTTTTGATTACAAAGCCAATGTTTTTTTTTATTCATTGTTTTGATGCGGATTTTTATATTTTTTCTCCTAGAGAAAGATGTTAAAACCGATTTCTAATTTTAAAAAATATATAGTGATTTGTTCAACCGTAAATCGTGCATTGTTTCGTTTCAAAATTATGTACAATATTTTGGACTTCCGTTTGAAAATTTAACTGTATATGTAATACAATATATAACCTACTTTCCCCAATATACCTTAATAATTCTTGAGTCAAGTTTAGGTTTTAGAAATTATGTTATAAATGAGTGAATATTTGATTAGTACAAAGTTTGGTGATTTGATGAGCTTAAAAGTTCGCAGCCGCTTAAGAATTGCCTGAACGGAATATTTACGCTGTGGAATTTGAGGAATGTCTTAGGGACGAAGTCAGGTTGTGTTTTCGTCACATAGGTGCATTGATTTTCTTGTTTGTTATTGATATATTCCTCTTTCGTTTAAAAAAAAAGTTGTATACGTAAGTTTAATCAAAAAGGGTATAATCATTGGATAAAATTAAAAACTATAGTTTAACGTGGCGGGTTATAGGTTTGTGAAATGTATGGATATACAATATACACGTATATATATACATATACACACACACACACACACACACATATATATATATATATATATATATATATATATATATATATATATATGTATATATGTATAATAGTAAAAAACATATTTAAAAGTGATTCATCAGTAATTTTAAAATTTTAAGTTGGAAAAACTTTTTCGTTTGGATTATTACTAAAACGAATTTAATTTTAATTGTTTTAATTGTCTCTTCCTTTTTATTTGCACGGACGGGTTTAACTCGAAAGCTATTTAAGCTATCTAGATGACTTTGACATATATTACAGATAGTAACCCTGGGACAAACTAAGTTTTGTTTCGTCTTGATATATCGGAATTTAATTACGGAATTATAATGATAAAAATTTACGTAACAAATTACACAAAATATCCACAACTGGTACCTACACCAGTTGTGGATATTTTGTGTAAGAAAGCGGCTTACTGTAAGAATAAGCAGATGATTTGAAAAATAATTTTGAAGAATATTATAGTTCCAGGGATGTTGTTGAAAATATCCACAATAATAAATTCCTTCCACCCACCTCTGAAAGAGCCGAAGTCAAAATTACAAGATACAGTGTAACTAATAGTTTATCTAAAGCTTCTCAGAAAAGTATACTAAGTTAAATACTAAAAACAATCATACCAAGTGAGTGTACGACAGAATATAGAACATTAACTTTCTGAGAGAGTTCATTGACGTCAAAGATTCGATGAATGTAACTTCTTAATTATTTATTACGGGTTTATCAAGAAAAATAATTATAAACCCGTAATAAATAGTCGCAAATTAACTTTTACGACTAAATAGTAGTTTTCAATTGGATTTTTAAAATGTTTTACCTTTTATTTTTAATTAAAATTTGACCTATCCTGATGTACGTACAGCAGATATATTTAATTTTAGTTTCTAGATTTAAGAGGCTAAGTTACCCGGAAGTTTAAGAAAAAAATTATTTTTATTTTCAGCATAAATTGATGACGGTCCAAAAATCGTTTTTTACCGTTTTAGTTTACGGTGTTATGTTCGGGCTATACTGTATACTATATCTATTATAATAATTCATCGCTTCGGCTGAAAAGTTTGACGCTAGAGAATAAATTAAAGAAATTCATGTTCTGTAAGTACCACACCCAAACACAAATAATTGTATCGTCTAAAAATAATATGATTGTAGTTATATTTGTATTTGCATGTGTGACGTATTTTTGAAGTTGCTTAATAAATGAAAACATTTTGAGAAATTGTGAAGGAAAACTGACTTATAAGGCAAGAAAACCACCTGGATAAACCTCTAAATAAAAATAAAAAAGTGAAGTGTAGAACTAACATAATCTAACAAAAAAAGTATATATTTGATGTTTAACACTCGTTTGAAATCTTATATTAATTAACTATGAAAATATGGACGGGGAAAAATTTTAAATATACCAGAAAACTAAAATGAAAATATTAAATTGCGCTAAGTTCTATAAAATAATTAGCTTTCTTACAATGAATTGAACATATAAAATGTTCTGCATCCAAGAGAGTTAAAAAGTAGAAATAACATTTTTAGAAAATACTTGATCAAAAATAAAAAATTGATAATATTGCTTTATGATCGTAAGCCAATATACTATTATACCTAAGTATCAAACCTCATTGGCTAACGGGAGGTAGTTATATATTGATAAAATATTTATTATGTGTTATTCTCCTATAGGTTACTTCAACATTTATTTGTTACATAAATCGTATTCTGAAGGACACAAGCTAAGGCAGAGTAAAAAAATATTTGAGATATCTTAAAAATTTATAAAGGTTTAAATTTAACATTTAGATAAAGATGAAAATAATGAATCGTAATATAATTTTTAGTAATGTTCCTTGCATTTTACCAGAGCGAATAAGACAAGGAGATATCCCCACTCCATTCATACCAGTAAATATAAAAGCTTACAACTCGCTTATTTTTTATAGTTCTTAATTGTTATTATAGTATCTATTTTAAATTACTTTATTTTGATCATATTTTATTAAAAATAGCAAGGTTGGAAGTAGTCCGCGTACTCTAAAAAGCAAATATAGTAGAGCAACTTTATTTGAATCCGATTTTGAATTTGTGGTTTTGGTTGGATCAAAAATTTGCATAACTAAATTTGCATCGGCATTAAAATGAGCAATTATAAAAACTTTTTTCGTTCTGACTCGTACAAAGGATTTCACAAAAATTCACTCTGCATTTGGTTAAATTTAATATAGACTAAATATTTAACGTAGATCTAATTTGAAATATTTTTATGTTGAACCAAAACTTTCAGCATTTTGCTTTCATAAATTCATTGTCTGCTACCTTCGGACCTTCAATATTTTAAATTAAACAAGCGCTGAACCCTTCAGGAAATTAAGCACATACTATCCGTTGTCGTGAGCTGTAATTGGGTGAGCGCAGGTCCTCTCGCGAGGTGACAAAAGTGGAACGTTTTATTGCTCGCCATCGAAACTGAATCCAATAACGTCAGAAGCGAAAATTCAATCGGAAAGCGGTGGAAAAATATTCACGCAAACGTCAATCGCAATTCTGATTCGCGTTACTCTCGTGTCGATTGAATGATTTCCTTTTTATCTTTAACGTATAAAATGCTTACTTTTTATTTGTTAATTTTTCGTTGATGGTTGAATGTTATCACGAGTGTAATTTTAGCAAATATTGTCAACAGTTCTGTATAAAATAAGCGGTATCGAAATGACAGAAAAGGATTAGGTGCTAGTTGGATGGACTTGTATTAATAGCACATATTATTTGACTATTACTGCCTATATCGTAAATAATACTATCATTGATTAGCACAATGATTAGCTAATCTACTCTTTGGGCATATGTAAGTTTAAAGATTTAATAAATTTTTTTTTTATTGAACGCTTGTGTTTCCGGTAATATCTGATAATCATCTAATAATGCACTTTTTAACATAGATTTGAAATAAAATTACGATGCAGTTAGTTATTGTATATTTTAGATTAAAGAGACGGTACTTATATTCAGGTCTTACCTTTCCGCACATGTTATAGTACTAAATTTTCACTAATATGTTTAAGTAAAACACTGAGTTTCATTCTACAGGATTTTTTTCTTTATCCGGTCACGTACTTAGCCTATATGGTAATGGGAATTATGAGTTACATCTAACACTAAGTTTCGTGAAAATCTATTTAGCTCTTTAGTCGTGATTGACTATCTAACATCCAAAAGCGAAACTATATATAAATATATATATATATATATATATATATATATATATATATATACATATATATATATGTGTAAATATTCTACATGACCTGGTCGTACTTTATTTGTGATACCGATTCGTTGCTTGTTGTTAGAGTTTTTGCAAAATAATAAATAAACCAATAAAAAAATAAATTGACAGATTTATTACATTATATCCAGTGGTACTTTATTCGGCAGCAAATGAATAAATTATGAGCATATAATTATTCACTATGTAAATAGAGTTATTGAAAAATAAAATCCATAGAAGACCATGCTAATCTCTTTATATTCTGTATAAATCAAAATACTTGCAATCTGTTTCATGCAATTTAATTGTTATTACAAAAACTCTACTTTGAACATCTTTTCCGATTTTTCTTTACATTTTCAGTTAAGAAAATGTAAAGACAGGTGATTTTAATAAAATGATTGTAAAGCTATTTATGTTTTTTACTTACTTCATTATTTCTGTTTGTTGCAATACATTACCAACCATCATTTACATTTCCGGCCCCTTGATTTCCTGATCTCGTACAAAAATAAGCAAAATTTGTCTATACACTTTAGACCTCGTTTCATAATATTAAATGCATTTAATGCTTTTACACAATAGGACATTTTAGGTAACAGCTCTCGATTCAAAATTTATTTAACATTAACGGGTTCTTAAAATGTAGTCAATTACAGTATTGTTCTAATCTCTATTGTGTTATATTTCCATGCATGGACAGATTCATATAGTCTTACAGCGATAATTGCTAAACGTAGAAAAATAAGTACGCAAGGTCTTTAGATGTTAGCGTTATAAATATTGTATATTAAAATAAATTTTATAACCGAGAGTTAAAAAATACTAGAGAACATTCATAAATTTATAGTAATATTGATGTTACATATATATACGTAACATATATATAATATTACATATATACACATTAACGTGGCACTAATCACATAGATACTCAATAAGCCAAAAATAAGAAAATATTAAATTTATTGATATTATTATATTTTTACGATGAACTCGCCTTAACTAACGAGACCTCGGTGTGTGTTGGGTGGTAAAGCCTAAAAGTATCTACGACCTAGCTCATCACAGATAATTAGTGGTCGCTGGCATTATGTCGAAGCGAGAAGTAAATACTACGTTGAACAACGTATTATCATTAATTCTTCGGTATTGGAGGTTATAAAATACATCAATATTTTACGTGCACTGGTTGCCTGACTATTCAGACATGATTTGAAGAACTTTTATTTCTTTACTCATTAAAATATATGTTCAACGTAGCAGCAAATTACTGAGAAACAAAACAGAAAAAAATACATGTAAGGCAAAGACACGAGAAATATTAAAATAAAAGTAATAAAAATATAAATTTAACGTAGTGAAAATAATGAGCCAGTCGTGAACGGCCCAAATATTTCATTATATTTACTCAGTGGTCCAAATTCGAATAGGAGAACAAGTTGACACGAGTTAGTGAATGTAAATAGTATGATGTCTCCAAAATTCAGCAAAGTAAGCACGCAGGTGAAGGTAATTACAAATTAATATAAGTAAACTGATGGGTTGTGAACCTAATATATGAACAATTTGAATAAATTAGGCTTGTATGTAACTCTCTTCTTACTCGCAAAGATTTATATCCACTTATGCCTAAAATAAAACAAAAAACGAGAAGTATACGTGAGGATGGTAGCCATAATTTTTGAAATCAAGAAACCAAAGAATTTTTTTAAAATTTTCTCCAATCTCCTAATCCATTTGAGATAAATAAACCCATTAACGAGTTTTTTTCCAATTTGCAAAAAATTCGGGTGTTATACAGTGCCTCTAGGATTAGCATAAACAATTTTTATAAAATTATAACTTCCTCGTCTTTATGGTTGGTTAAATATATGTGCACTTAAGTGAAAACCGAACAAAAACAACAATTTAACTAATATTTTAAGTATTGCCTGGATTTAATATTCATGCTTCAAACTATTTTTGGATACGTAAATATTTTTTTAAAGAAAAAGTTGTTATATATGTTCGTATTATTTTTGATACTTCTGCTAACGAGATATGCAGAATATTGAATAAAAACACATTGGGATACGTTAAAAATTAATATTAAACACACTAGCACTACGTTACTTCTGACGTAAATAATTAAATTAATTTTTTTATGTGCTGTATTTATGCGAAGCTAAAAGAATTATATCTACAAAGCTTTTGCACATATTTCATTTATTAATTTGTGCATGAATCCTGTTTATTCCAAAAAAAAAAATAAAAGTACGTTGTTATTCTTATTATATACATGTCCCAATAATTGTACATCTCTTTTGGCGAGTATTCAAATTTTAGCCGAAGAAAGGAAGGTGTTCCCAAAGACTTAGGAGAGCGATGCCTTTATTGTTTTCCTACGAGGTATGTCAAAAAAATCTCCATCTTTTAAATATTTGATAGGGACAAATTTACAGACACAAGGAAGTATTTTGAAAATTACTATTCTAACACTTGAAAAATATTTTTTAAATGCTGAAAATCACCGAGGAAGAGTTCTTTTTGACCAAAATTTTTAATTATTAAAAAAAATGAATATTTTGAATATGTATTTTAAAGAAAGATAAACGCTTAATTTCTTGTTCGTTACAAAATAATTTAGTAGCTTCTTAACCGATCGCCACCAAATTAAATATTAATTACATATATATGTGAAATTTTACAAAATAATATATTGGGTAATATTTTTTTAAAAATTGAACAGTTTTCTGGAGCATAATTAAAAAGATTTATCCTTTCCTGATAAATACGCTGTAAGCTTCGCGTGTAAATAACGATTTCTTGTATTTTTAATTTGTTTCAAAAACAAATCAGTTGCTTCGTTATGACCGATAGTCTTCGTTATGACCGATAGTCAAAAAGCTGCACTGCTCATTTCAAACTCACGTTATTTTTACTTATAAGACTGAATTTAGTAAAATTTATCATAGTATATCCCTTAAAAATCATATAAGTTTATATTTATATTTCCTTTGTACTGGAAATGAATTCAGTCGTATAGTCTACAAATTAAATTTTTTTTAGATTATTAGAAACTTTATTAATTTCTTTTAGTTTAAAAATTACGTGTACTATTCTTATATTTATATTATTGTTCATGGTGGGATATCACTGTGTGCTAAATGAGAAAAGTATTGTATCTGACCCAGAGTTTATTTTATGTTTGCTAATTGCTTACATTGATAACTCTTTGTCCTAAATTGTTATGAGTGATTGAAAAGGCATTCATTATTTCATACTCTGTATGCATGTACCGACATCTAATTACAATGCCCGACGACTGAAACGATAAATTGATTTAACTCAATGTCGGAGGGATTGTTTCATCTACACTTGTTCTGTTGTTCGATTCGTGACTTTGGAAGGATTGTAGGTGTCTTATTGTTTCAGAACCATTCACTATTTCTATGTAGAATTGTGGGCGATGTTTCCATTTGATATTGGTTTCAGTACATTTGTCTAGTCTTATTATTTTCTTTTGCCACTGAATTTCAACTTTAAATTTTAATTAAATTTTAATTACAACTTTAATTAGTTTCGTAAGGATATTATTTAGAAATAAGTGAAAAAAAATTAAATAAATATCCAATCAGAAAGAAAATTATTGTTCCTATCAAATGTTTAAAAAATCGAGGTTTTTATAATCTGGGAGATAATAGAACATTGGAAGAAATGTTAGTATCTTTTAGAGACAGATGTTAGTGAAAAAAAATATATATGACCCTAGCCATGCAAACACGATCTAGAAATAAAAAAAGAAATAATTACAAATCAAATCTTGACATCAACCTTTAATGGCGTCTGCCCTAAATATTCCTCTACTTGTATTCAGGCAATTTGGTACTCGTATCCAGGCAATTTTATTGCACGAATATTACACAATCAGTCAATTGCCGTGGAATGAGTTAGATACCGAAATGAAAGAGCTGAAAGTAATTAAGAGTGTATTTCGGGCTGCTCTTCCGTTTCGAGGTGAAACTGAAACCGCTCCTGCGCCAACGCTTTGACAAGATGAATGGTCCATGAGTAGATGTCACCTTTCCGGTATCGCGGACGGATTCACGATTTCAACGGAGGGTGGATGTCAATTTTTCATTCGGTGAGTCAATTATGTTGTGGATTTGAGATATTTTTGTATGGGCTTGTATCATTACGGCTGATATTTTGAAATTTTATGCCTATACCTATAACGCCACCAAAAATTGCAATTTAATCCATAATCACAATAAAATTTATGACTATGTAAGCTGATGCTTAAAAACGTGTTCTTCAAACTGAGTCGGACGCTTGTCAATGTGGTATTTCATCAGAAATAAGGTACTTTAAAATTTCGTAACAAGTTCCATCTGCAATATGTATTTCGATCATAAAGGTAAGAATTCTGACCCTCATGGTTTTAATAGACTATATACACTTTACTCTTTATATAACCAATTTACGTGATGAGTTTGCTTTAACGATACCAATGCTACTTTCTTGTCTACTTAAACGTTTAATCAAGTGTTAATACTAACATACATTTTGTATTGTATACCCTTTTATATCACTGCTTTCCGCCCCATTATCGTTTGTGTTAGGCGGTAATGTTTAATTTTTGGTTATATATGATATCTAAACTGCATTTACTTTGTTAGCTATTTAATTCACTTTCAAAATGTATAATTTATCATTATAATTAATTTTTAGTATTCTGTATATTACATTGAATAAAAGGAACTATTAAAGGCTGACTTTGTTGTCTCTTTTTTTGTTAAAATCATTATTCTCAGAAAGATGAGAGATGTTAAGTAAAAATTACTACAAAAGGCAAAGGTCCAAGTTCTAGTCTTATAACCAACACACCTAACTCAATACAATAATAAAAAGGTACACCTTTTAAAATGTCACTCTGATACTGTCTCCGTCGTCAAACTACTAAGGGTACTTTCGCCTTATTTTTAATCTTCCAATACATTACGAAAGGAGATATTTGGTACTCAAGTCATTAATTTGTTTTATATGAAATTATTATGTGACAAACTAAATTTTTTGGTTACTACTTTTTTGTTTTATTTGTATATTTATAATTTAACATATTTTCTAACCTTTTCAATTATATTATAAAACGGTATTTACCCCCGGAACGCGAAGTATACTCCCATTTGATTATTTTTCTATGTATATTTTGAGTAACAGAAATAAAATAATTAAATTAACGATTTGAAAATAATATTTCACGATAACCACTTTCCACGTGGATCATTTGTCTTAATCAATTATTAATGAGAATGAGAAGGATTGATAAGCATTGATTAAATTATAATCGTTAAGAGAATGTTTAATTTGCAAAAAAAATTTAACAATATATTTATCTTTCCGGTTTTAGTAATTACAACGACAATATTGTTATTTAATTCTTTGAAACAAGAATATAAATTGAATGAGAAAAATATTTTTTGCAGTTAATCATTTTTTACTATTTAGCAGATGAATATCCTTTAGACTTTCCTCGCAGTTTAATTTTCTGGTGATGATACTATGTTCTAGTATTAAATTTACCACGAAATTAATGGTAATGCACTGATACCACTATGCTTGAAGGGGTTAAAGGAGACTGAAAACTCAGGGCCACTAAACGCTATCGAATGAAAATAAATGAGTGGGTGAATGAGTGGAGAGATACAAAAGAAACAGAAAATTGCATAGTCACACAATAGCTAAAATCATTAATTATTATAAATTCGTTAAATTAATAATTGATGTAAGATGAAAAAAAACTATTGCAATAATATAAATTTTGTTAACTTGATTTTTACTCGTAATATTCCCCTCATGAATATACATATTATTTGCCAGATAAGCAGTGCTTTTGGTTTTTTCATAGTTTCGCTCTTCTATTTTATAATAGTCCAGGCATAATAGATCCAGACTTGGTAGATTAGAAATATGTTTTTATTGTCTACTTCGCTTGACTGTTGATTCACTAACCAAATCCAGATACAGCAGCAGAAAAATCTGTTTTACGTATATCGTTATTGATAATTACTTGCTAGTTCGGAATGCAATTCACAATAGTGTAATAGTCGAAAAGACGGTAAGTTTTTATTCTATATCTTTAGGCTAAAAATATATATTTTAAGAAAATCGTAAAGGACGAAGCGAATTTAAAATCTTCGCATCTATTTTACATAAGCGATGCGATGTTATTCTCAAAGATCTATAAAAAAATTATTAGTGAAGTTGTTGTTTTTTATTGCGACAAATGAATGGATCGAGAAAGCTCACGGGTCATTGCTGCGTCAGGCCGAAAATTTCGCACCCCCGCCCTTCCCCTGGGTCAAAGCCTGTCCTCTCCAAATACTGGAAAAGAAATGTCCTACGTGAAAGTTTTCCCACGAGTTACGATTTCTCTTCATTGAAATCTTAGACCCGGGAGGATAGCTGGTGTGAAATTCTCTTCGAATATATTTATTACGGTATTTCTATGTGTTTTAAAAACATTTAAGTATGTGTGGACTTTATTTGTAAAGGAATAAGTAAATAAAATTTAACCTTTAATTTAAAATGAGAGCAGCAGAATTTGCCTTTTTATTTACGAATAAATTAGAATAATATGAAAACATATGACATTGAATACATTAAATCTAAATCGAATTGTTTCAAAATACATTTAAGTTTGTAAAAGACGTACTAGCAATATAATTATACGGTGAAAAATATTAATATGTGTAAATAATATAACAAAAGTACCATATATCCTTAAATATTTAAATGTGCCTAAATGCCTACTGGAAGTGTTTGTCAAGAGGTTTTATTTTTTAATGTTTTACTACTTTTTTTTTTAATTGTTTACCTTCAAATAATACTTCAATTTTTATTAATGAATAAACTATGTAATACGATTAGGGGCATCGTAGCCATTTTTGTTGCTTATAATTAGAAACAGGCAATTTTTGTTATTTTTCTGCTATGAATTTTTCATTCATGTCTTAGAGTGACAAAAATACTTTCATCATACCTCTATATAAAAAGTTGGAAAATTTTGGAATATCCCAATTTGCTCAAATATATATACCGGAATGAGATCGTGCCTTTTTGTAAGGCAATTCTATGCTCATCTCTTTTGTTCCATTTTGTTTAAATTTTTTATTGCACGTTAAAGTCTTCTTTAAGGTAATCAGTGAATCTCAGTTTTGGATTTTCACTTTGTCTCACTTCAGTGGTCTTTATTAAGAATGGCCGTTTTGTCCACCTCTCGCCACTGTTATCAAATTTTTAGTCCACTTAACTATTTAATCTTTTTAATTAATTTGTGTGGTGTTCTATGTACCTTGAGAATAAGGCTCTTCCATCTTTGCCAGTTATATTATTCGACAGGAATATTATGTACATATATATATATATATATATATATATATATATATATATATATATATATATATATATATATAATAAGTAGAAATGTGTTAGTTTACATTCACTATTTTTCACATCTTATTCCTTACTTACTGTATAAATTAGTAATAACAGACTATTAGAAAAAGAAGATTTTCAAAATGTTTTCATTTCGTCATGTATCATCCCCATTATTAATTATATAAAACTTCAATTATCTGTCACATTCGTCCAATTTACTTTGCAACTAAGCTTAGTTTAAACCTGCGTCGGTCACGTAAAATGGAACTCCTATCCGAATGAGAATTAGTTGAATTCTCATGTAACGTGATAATACTTCAAAACTGATTTACCATAGATTATTTGCTCAAGTCAAATGTTGCTCAATATCGAAGTTGGTTTCATGAAAAGATTAACAATAAAAGTATTTCCCCTGATTTTCCGTTTGGTATGGCATCGCCGTCCGATCAATTGGCGTCTAATTTTAACTCTATCTGTTCTATATAATATGTCTGTTACTTCAGTTTTCGTTATCAAAATTATTTAAATAATATATGTATTACATAAGTTGATACGTGTTAAATAAAATCCCAGTACTTTTTGATAGCAATGTTTGGCACGTCGTGTAGTGTTTATTTAATTTTCCCACGTGAAACAAAACTGAAGTATTATATTAGTAGCTAAAAGATGGCTTTATTATGAAAAATATTATATATATATATATATATATATATATATATATATATATATATATATATATATGAAAAATTACGTACAAAGTAAAAAAATTCAACATTAATATTGAAATATCATGTAATACTAACCATAAATAGCAATGCTCAGTTAATAAAATGTATTAGGTGTGTTTTATAAAATCAGTGTAAAATCGTACTGATTTTATAAAAATGTAATTAAATTTATTTTTCATTATGTAAAAACTTCTTCCTACGAATTTATTCTTGTTTTCTTTACGTTAATATTCATAAGTTTTTAATATTACAAAATAGGTCATAAGGAAATTTTTCATTTTATGCTAAACCTCCTAATATTTTTATTATAAAAAACACTACGTAGGCCAAACTAATAAAAGTTTCTTTTTCTCCAATATTTTATAATAATTTTATAATTTGTTAAACCTTCATATTCTTGAATTCTGCTTGCGAAAGCTAGTTGTAATGGAAATCATTTCCCCGAATAAGTTGCATTTCCACTTTTCCAAAATTTATTGATCTAGGGTTTTGAAACACAATCAATATTTTTATTAGTTGAATAAGAATAATTTTTAAAACGAACCATTTTAACTCGCGGCACTTAATCAGGGGGTTATGATTTTCTTTAAAACTTATGTCTTCGACCTAACCTCCATTGAATATTCATTTTTCGACTAATAAATCAGAACGTAACACAACTTTAGAACCGAGTAATAAAATTATAAATAGTTCAACTCCACCTAATAATTCTGCACTCGCTGTTTTTGCTTTAGAATAATTGTGAATAGCTGAAATATATGCAACTGGTTGACACAATTTTTTAAAACTTTTGTCGATTAAAATCTTTTATATTTTTATTTTATCTAAATAGTTTCATGAATTACGTTCATTTACTAAAAAAATTACATTTCTTTTATGAAAATATTTGTGTCATTATTTTTTCATTATCTTAAATTGTATATTCACTATTACTAATACGATCAAGTATGTATTCAAATAGTTGTTGGGATACATTTTGTCAAAATGATGACCACAAAAAAATAATTTGAATACTTATGAAAGTAAATTTTTATCTTCTAATAGGAATTCATTTCCTCTAATTTTATCATTGAACAATGGCCTATCATTAACAGGTGGTAACTGATTATTATTTTCAAAATATATAAATAATCCTTCAAATGTCTTGAAGGAATAGCTCTGGGTAATGTAGATAAATTTTCCTCAAATAACTACGCTCATTTATATTAATTTTATCAATAAATAAATATTTTGATTCATGAATTTCCTCATTATACTGAGCAAGTAAATATAGGCTGAGGTCTTTTATACTTTAGTTACTAGCCATAAAAATGTAGAATAAATTGTCGAACCATTAACACTGACAGCAACAGCGCCAGTTGGCACAAGCAATTAATAAGATGATGCTCAAAATGTTTGGTTGAATGGAAAAGTGAAATAATTAAAATTTTCTTTCCAGAATCGGGTTTCCCTTAAATAACAATTTCTTTAATACGTTGTTCTTTTTTGTGACCTTTTTGTTTTTTAAATTTATTAATCAGCTTTTGGAAAAAAACAATATATGGCGGATTACATTGAAGGTTTACAATATGATCAATTTAATTTTCTGCAACTTTTCATATGGTATTGGTAACATGTTTTATTCGTTTGTGATAGTACTATCATTTTTCTGTGATTCATTAAGTTCCTTATAACGTAATATGTTATTCGACAATATTATAAAGCTTTATATATAACACGCGGCGCTATACATGTGGAAATAGAGGTAATGAGCCAAAAAAATTTGTCACTCCACAAATATCATAACAAACATCATATCTATTTATAATAGATTTATTAGAAATGCATTATATTCAGCTTCAATATTCCCACCAGTTTATTTGGGTGCTTCGTAGCACACCGTCATTTCAAACTACCGAACACTGCACCCTTTACCTCCCATAACACAGTTCTAGCGAATATTGAAAGTTTGGTTTTTGGTACGAAGAGTGATGAATGCTTCATTACAATGTTATAAAACTGACGTCTATAGCTATGTAATTTTTCGAGGTATTTAATATAAAAAAAAATCAATTACGTAGCTTACACGCTCGTTTTATAACCTGGCAGATCTTAAAAACCTATAGGTATTTTCCAAAATGGCTAAACGCTATTATGTTGCGTGAGAAAAATTAAAGAAATACTACTAAGCTAGAACTTTGTGTTGATATTTATTGAATATTAGACTTATCGCAACAACGAACTTGACCGCAATAAATTCTAACCTCTCTATAGCTTTGCTTTATTATAAGATGTATAAAACCGCCCCAATTTTCTCTTTTAACTCTTGGAGTTAAAGTGGAAAATGTCTGAAACTACCCACTGCAATAAATCTAGATGCAAAGATAGATCTCTCTCATTTAAATTATCTTTATTCTTTAGTAGTCACTATACAGCACTGTTCAATCACGGTTGCTGTTATGTCACTACTACCTTTCTACGATAAAGTTTATGATAAAATTAATATTTTTAATAAAAAAAACCAACAGTGGTAAGGTCAACATTTTTGTGTTTTCTATCTTATATTTTGTAATTTTTGTATTAAGTAAATATTGTTAGTAAAACAATATATTTTTTGATAACAAATCAAAATGATTTCATTGTAATCAAATATCTAATGTAACTAAAAGAATTCATCAAAATGCATACATTTAACGTTTTGCCTATTTTTAGCCACTTTTTTAGAGTTCCGTTTCGTAGTAAAATAACGTCCGTCCGTCCGTACGTAGGTTGTCGGAGCCTCATAGTTTATTACAATTTTAGAACTATGCCTGTGAGTTTCTTTTTATATACATAGATATACGATTCATATACAGACTTGTCTTAAATAGACTTAACAAAATATAAAAGTATTTTAACATTACCTATAGAACGGGCCGAAATTAATTTATGTTTATGCTCATTTCAAAGGTGTTATTAGATGGGTTTCTCCAAATTATATTAAGTTTTCATTTACTATATTTTTTTTATTTTTAGGATTCTTTGCTAGCTATTAAGCTTCAAAGTAAATATGTAACTGACGTACAAAGCCTGAACACACATCCTCACAATACTTTTTTCAAAAAACGAGTTCAACAATTCCAGAGATATTGCAATTTTCATTTAAAATTATTCCGGTTAACATACGTCGACAATTTCAAAAGATATGGACGATTAACGAATCTAGCTTTGTGTATATTTAGATACCAACATCCGGTTCGGAATAACTGAGTATATATAGTGGGAATATGTTTACGGGGTAACGCAAACGATGTGCTCGGTGCGTTCATTATCAGTTCGTTCATTATCAGTCGCATTATCAGTTCATTGTACTCATATCAACAATCCACTGGTCAATTGTACTTAGTTTCATAGCAGAATGTGTATGGTTTACTAAAAAAACACAATGTTGTTGCGTTGGCTCTTCGAAATCATTCACTGAAAAGACATTGTTAAAGTGTGTTGTGTTCTTAATCAACTAGAATTGCCCAAAAATTACATAATCGCGCGAAACCTTCTCACGGACATTAACAAATAAATGGACTAATGTAAAATTAAAGAAGAGAAGAGATACCGCACGTGAGTCAATGGTGGAGCAAGGCGATAATGTGCAGAACTATACAAGGAATAATGTGAAGAACTGAATTGGACTAAATATACATAGACTCAGTTTTGTCTGATATCAGTCGATTTGTGTCACCGCGTGATAGAAATCATATTGAATTATAAGAATATCTCACATATTTTACTTCTCTTTTTGACTATATTAAACAAAAAATATCTATTAACTAAGCAAACTCGAGAACTAATAAAAAAGTTTTAGGAAATTAACTTTTTTTGTCCCACTTAAAAACTATCCCGCTTCAAGAGTCTTCCGTTCTAAGATGTGGAACGTGAAACTGTATGTGGAACTGTATATGGACGAAACGTGGAATTGCAACTTGTCAGGTCATAATTAAATGAAATCTGCTTCAACGTATAGTACATTCTGTCAGATTAGTAAGAGAAGAAAGCATACCAACAAGGTGCACAATACCGATAAATTTGCTAACTGATAACATCAGTGTCCGTAACTGGTCATAATAGCGGATTACCCCGATCTCAATAATTGCAAGTGAAACAAATTACAAAAGTTGATGTTTTAGAGACTTTTATATTTATATCAAAATAAGACAAGATGTTTGGTACATTAAGTTGCAGGTTCAATGGTTTTAAACTTTTATTTAAATTTTTAACTTGCATTTTCGTGTACTCAAATTGCAATTAGTAAAACTTTTTCAGAAAAAGTTAAACATACCCTTTCTGTTTTTGAAAGAAAGATTTTAAGAAATATTTTGGGTGGTCTAAAATGCGACAACATCTGGAGAAGAAGATCTACCTCTGAAGTTTACAAATTATTTAAAGAACCGGGTGTGTCAAATACATCGCAATTCAGAGATAAAATGGGCAAAAAAAACAGCCGGGCAACAAAAGCCAGACCATTGGGCTCCCGAAAAAAAGGAAGATCTAAACTTAGGTGGCTCTACTGCTTGGAAAAAGACTTTAAAATCCTAAATGTAACGAACTGGATGTCTCTTGCTCGGAACAGGAGAGCTTGGGAGTTGATACTTTGATTCCTTACTTTCTACTGTTAAATTCTAGCCCTGCTGATCGATCAAAAGTTTAATAATAAAAACTTTAAATATATGACGTTAAATGCAAAATTTTTTTTTCAAAACGTGCCTTTCAATGTATAGCAAGGTGTTATGCCTGTTAACGCTCAAATTCATCTATGTCAAAAATGTACTGCATTTGCTTGATAACAGAGATAATGGATGAAATCACTTAAAAAAATTAATTAAATCTCTATAAGTTAAATTTTATTGAAATATTTAAATTGAGTAAACGTAATCATATTTCTGAATATAGGTTTGTGTACCTATGCAATCTACATGTAATCTACATTATATTTAATTTACTGAAATACCTTCATGTTTTTAGTCTGGCTTCTATTTTATTTTTCATTCATAGGCACGAAAATTAGTTATTAAATTATTTATTCTTACTTTACGTTGCAACGTAAAGTAAGAATAAATAATTACAGTAAAACAGCGGCACAAGTTACTATCTTCGTCTACATTTACAACGTTTTAATTATAAGTTAGAAAAAGTATCTAATCTAGATGAATCAGCAGCAATCTCAAAAAATTTCCCTTCAATATATTAAATTTTTCACTTGGTGGCAAAAGCCCCCAAAGTTGCAAGCAGTAACAGTGAAAGAAAACGATTTTGTTATTAACGATATAGAACTTTTAGATCTCTATTTTGATTATTATGCACAATATTCACTTGGGTCATTAAATTCAATATTTTCATATATAATTTATTGAAATTTATCTTACCATTTTGGAGTCTTAACAGTACAAACGAGCGAACGAACAAACAATATTAAAATATTTTTTTTCTGTTGAATCACATACACATTTAATGCGGACGTTGACACTGTATTTAACGATTAACATCAAGTAAATGGAGTCAAAATTACACTATTACAAATTGCTGAGACCTTTGATTTTTAAATCGTATGTAGCTACTGACCAAAACAAAGTATCATTGCCCCTCTGAATATTTATATTACAGCATGAGTCATATGCATCAGGCTTGTTGGAGTGTTATATAGTACAGAAACCAATAAAAAGGGAAGACTATCATCAAAGTTTGTACTTTTAACATCGGGTTACTCTGATAAAGACGTTCTAGGCACTCCAGGATTCTTACAAGAAAACACTCTCTCAGGACCTTATTACAGGTTACAGGCTATTATTACTAACAAGGCTCTTAATTATTTAGTATAATCTTTCCAATTATGTGAAAATTAACTTCCGTTAATGACTACTTACAAAGACAAATTAACGAAACTGAATGAACATTTAAATTTAAATGACAAATTCCGTTCCTTAATTACTTTGTTTGGCATGATAATGCGTACTTGCAGTAATAGGCCTGTGTACTATTGAAATGATAGGGTATTAAGGAAACTGAAATAAAAAAATATATTGAAACGGTAAATTGATTATAGATTTAATATAATAGTTACATACCTGTAGAAGAAATATTGAATACTAATTTATACTTAACGTCAGTTATTACCTCAAGTATTTCGGTATTACTTTAGATTAGAAAGATCAATATGTTGTTAATTATGTCAGTTATGTTTACTATATCATTTCCAGTCATTTTCTTAATCAAGGCTTATTGAATACATCTTCGCCTTTATTATACATTCTGGATTTGGTAGTTTTATTTTTTTTATGTAAATTCAGTAAATTAGAAAACCAAATACTTATTGGTGACAACCACAATTACATTTGTTGTAATAAGAAAAGTGAGACAAGAATTGTTGGAATTTTGAATTATTTGTTTTTGGGTAGAGAAGTAATAAAAAAATATCATTCTGCTATCCGCCCTGAACATGCCTTAGGCTTCATTAGATAAGTCCCATAAATCCGTGGTAAATATTCAATAGAAAACCCGGATATAAATTAAGACCCGGATGTTCATTCGTAATATTAAAGAATTATTATAAATTATCTTGTGACAAATTTACACTTTTTTGTATTGCCATAGTTGGTCCCTTTTATTATCAAATCGGAGCTAAAGTGTATTTTATTCTAAACACGGTTTTCGACTTTGTATAGACAGATATAGCACATATTATTCTATCGTGACAACATATGATGTAAGCAAGGGTTTCATGTTGATGACAGTTAATCCAGCTTGTTTGGCAACGACTTCAAAAAGAATGTCGAATGCTAGGTTGTATAAGTAAATAAATACTAGCTTGTTTTTATTTACTTTTTACTTATCAATCAGAGGAGATGTCTTCTATTCCATCTTTTCTGTTTTTTTAAAGAGTTTTATTTTGTTAAAAAATTAATTTATACTTTTCAATGCGTTTCTTATTCAGTGACAATTTAAAGTAGAGCCAATTTTTTTGACAAAAGTTTTATTTTTCCATTTTTTGCCCATTCACAAACCTTCTGAACAATCGTGGAAAAATTAAAAAAGGCGAAATTACAAGGTCAGGTTCAGAAATACTTTTCCAATCCGAATGCCTAAATTGTAGGTATATGCCCATGCCATAAATTGAGAAATATAAAGAACAATTTTGCTCTAATTTTTGACTTGGTAAGCAGCCTTGTTACAAGCTGATATTCACCCGATCTTCGAAGTACAAGTATGGTTCTACTTTATCAACGTTATCTGCATCAATATTAGTGAGTATGGGTACTATTATCGTACGGCTTGTTTCGTATGTGTTGAAAGCACTATTAAATTTATGTATCAATACCTAGTGCAGCGCTCGATATTAATTTCGTTGTAAACGGAACCAGTTTTACAAAAGTAATAGATAGATCAAATAATATTTGATAAATATATTTATGTTAAATTCACAGATAAAACGAAGATCTAAAAAAGGTAAGAATACATTGTGGCATTCAACATTTTTGAGAAAATAAATGTAAAGTATATCACAATTTTTTAATCACATTATTCCTTCACGTATTTTATTTTAAAAGTTGTATCATTCATGTCATGGGGTTTGAACCGACTAGTCGGTTAGAGTTTTTTCGATTTAAGGATTTAATCAATACCTTATTTGTTTTCAGTGCGATTATATTTTACGTCACTATATTTCCGTCTGCCCCTGTCCTCTTATTTTTCTTATTATCGCCCACTGTAAAATTAATGTACTTATTAAACGAATGATTCTTTGTTATAACCAGAACTAGCAATTACGTAACAAAATAATTACACAATAAGAAAGTCAACGAGAGAGAAATAATACAAACTGAGTTCTTGTTTACTGCACTAGCATCATTTATACATATGTGTAGTTCTGATGATACATAAAGAAACTGTAAACAACTTGAAATGATTAGGAATTCAATTTCTGCCCTATTGTTTCGAACAATTAACGAGCAATGTCTCATAGTTGTTGACAATTCATGTAATGTGTATCTGGTAATTGCTACTTTCATTTTACTTAATAACACGTTTTGTGGAAAATGGGTATTCGTAACGAGTTAAGGATATTTGAAGTGAAAATGTTTCTTTTGATAAAGAAACTGTAAATGTATAATTATGAAATCCTTCTTTGAAAATAAGCATCAAGTACTGGTTTTAGTCTACGTTATGTACTTTTCTCAGCTACAATTAATATCAGCTTATATGTCCCATTTTCAACCCATTACAGTTTGTTTTAACTGATTAATATTAAGCAATATACACTTTATAATATTTTATACCTAAACTGCTAAACAACAACTATTATGGAAAACTCCTAATGTTTGTTAAATAATCTGTTATCACCTCATAGCTCACCATTGTTGAATTGTGGACCTTAATTTTGTTTAATTCATTTCTGATTTTTGTGCCTGCAGATAAAAGTTAATTTTTTATTAATCATATATTTTAGGATGATAACTTTTATATTTATACGAACGATCACGAACTTCAAATAAACGGGCTAACGATACATAGATATAGATTATCTATCATTAGTCTGTATATTTGCAGCTCTTAATCCAAGAATACAAATATATATTATTGGATTAAGAGCTGATAGAACTGATAGAAAAAATAACCGAAAATTTTGATTATTTATATTAATTGAACGGAAAATTAAATACCCGTAAAAATATAATTCGAGTAAATATTGCACTGATATTCCTTCTCTTTCATGACCGTAAAGTGTTACTGCATATTTTTAATATCAGGTTTCAAGTGTATTTGTTTCGCAAGAAATCAAATGCAAAAATTTATTTTGTAAGAGTGAGAAAGCTTAGAACAGAAAATAGTCCAGAGAAGGCAAGAGAAAACTTCTCTTTGTACCGTTACCATGACCGTTCTTTGTACATTTACTTCATTAACATAAATGAATTACATATTATATATGTAATTTATATGTTAAACGATGGAATTTACATGGAGTCGATCTTGAACTGTGGCTCGTACGCTACATGATACATAACTTAAGGCAGTTTTGAGTAGATGATGTAGCAGCTACTTGTGTGGGTTTAAACGACTTCAAACTTCAAGCTCGGATTTGAAAAAAATGAATCCTTTTAAAGTTAGCATTTGCTGTATTCAGTATATCGAGAAAATGATCTAAAAATATGGAGCAATAAAATACCAATATTATGGTCAATAATTATGAGAAAAGGTATATAACCCACGATATGCTGATGATAGCACTCTTCCTATTTGAACTAAAGAATATATGAAAACTGTTCAAAATCATCAATAACACTAACTTTTCGAAACCTTGGTTTTGTTTTCAACACAAACTTGTTTTTAACAAACTTGAAATCAAGAGTATAGTTAGCTGGGAAGATGGTAGATTACTATATTTTTCGTCCCGTTAACATTACAAATGAATGGGGGAAATCAAAAGATCCAGAAGATATTTTGATTATGTCAGATATGGTGACGTGGTGCTGCGGACGAATTTTGAAAATAAGCTGAACTGACATCACATCAAAACTTTTGTATTAAAAGGAGTTCAAATAAAAGAAAGGTTCTATCAATTCATAAAAAACATTTAAAAGTATTTATCTACATATCATAATAAACTTCTTTGAACCCTTTACCCATACCATATACTTGATGGAGGATCTGGTCATTTCAGGTCGAGAAGAAGGTAAATTATCAAATGGTTGGGTTCCTGTAAAATATATCAATTAAATAAAATCTGCTGTTTTGCAGAGTACGCTGGTAATTCCACAAATAGAGATCGGCTGAGAAGAGTAATAGCACTCGATGAGTACAATAACTCTGTGAAGAGGGTTCAGGTTTAGAATATTATTTATTAGTAAGTTCTGCATTTTCACTTATGAACAAATATAGAGTTTTTCTCTCTAAAAATAAAATTCAAGTAAAAGTAATAATTAATTATAATTTAGAATCGTAAATTAGTGAACATAGTGGTTCTGTTCAGGGATTTCTACTTTTAACGATGCCAGTTTTGTTACGTAAGAGTATGCTCTACTTTATATTATATCGATGGGTTTAACTAGGTCAGTAATAAAAGGATGTGTTATTTTTACTCTAGTCTGATCTCTTCAATTAATTTATCTCTCTCCCTCTCTCTCTCTCTATCTACTACTTACATACATATTCTAGTACTACTTACATACATATAATCAACGATGAGATTTAAAACGAAAAAATGTAGCCAAAGAGTAGCATAAATCTTATAATACATTTGGCTTACGCTATGCTTATTATTCATAATTGATCTATTGCCCACCCTCTAATGTAATTAATAATGATCAGAGCACCGTATGTCGTTCAATGAAATAAACAAAATTTTATAAGTATGTCGTATGAAATAGACCACACTGTAATAATATTTATTATTTCATGTAGATAGGCGATACCAAAAACATACTTTGAAATAATGGAACCACACCATAGATATTGGACAAGAATCTCTAACTAATAGTCCGCGGGATAGTTCAGCCAACGGCTGCAGTGCACCAAGTAAATAAATCAAAGGAAATATTCACATTCTCAATGTCCCTAGGGAGTTCAGTGTATCACTGAGGTGTTAGGATTAATCGTAATTCATGAGAAATTACCCCTATTAATTTTGAGGAGTGCTTCGGAAGCAAAATCGAATTCCCATTAGTTTAATAATTCACAACTTAATAAGAAATTTTAAGAAAGGGATGAGACAGTATGATATATTATATTTGTATCTCGTACTGCTTCATTTCTGACATTTTATTCGCGATAAAATATTTGAAGTGCCTTAATGTAAAATTTTTATATACTGTTAACCAATTTAAATGTTTTAATATACTCATTTATAAGAAAATTTCAAAATTTCTTTCGTACTAGAAAAGTCTTTAAATGTATCAGCAAAATAAAAAAAACCATTGTGTGAAAAAAAAAGAAACGTAAAGAAAAATTGTTTTTAGCAGCAATAACTAATTTTCTTTCGTCAGTAAAATCATAATATTTTATTATTAAACAAATTAATAAATATATTTGCCTGATTTCTCCAAGCTAAATCACCATATATAATATTGTACGTATAACATAGACTTCATCTCCGTTACGAATGGATTTTAGGACCAAATAATAATATTTGGGCACATCTGTTTACCTTCCGTTTAAGCATTCTCGCCTAAACCAATGTTAATTTAATTACGCAGATCGCGTTGTGATATTGACGGTCGAAGAAGGTTGGACAAGGATAAGCAAGATAAATAAGTTGAGCTTATTGTCAACTAGTCAACGACTGTAAGCAAATAAGAGACAACTATTAAGAAAATTCTTAACAATTAAACAAATGTATATTAATACTCTCCTTCAGTGTGTAAAACTTGTTAAGTACATAGCGTATCCAGGTATTATACTTTATTTAAAATATAAGGAATAATATTCATGAAGACAAACATATGTGAAATCGTTTTCTGAAATTATTTACTGAGTTTGCAATTAATTAATTTAAATGGACGTTGACATTAAATATAAAAGATAAAACTAAGTTTATTGAGATATTTTATTTAAATTAACTAAATATAAGTAGATAACCTATGAAATTTACGTATTTCGCAGACTGTTTCATGATATATTATATTTCATGATAATTAGCGTGGAATAAAGTGTTCAATTAAAGAAATTAGCCCCGATATACTTGAATAATTTTTACTAGAATTTTTTTATTAGTTTTCCTTTCCTTAAAAATGAAGTTAAACGATATTTTTTTATAATAAGATACTACTTGATTAAATCGCCAATTCCTTAATGATTGTTTACATAAAAAAATAAATGATGACAGATTAATGTTGAGGAATTAGTTTTTCCCACTTTATTATTTTAAAATATATAAATATTATTCAGTTTTGTGTGTATAAAAAATAACTTATTTTGTAAAAATTAATAAAATAAGATATCTTAAATAATTGTTTTAGAAAAATTAATATTCAATTTATGAAACTGTGCGGAAATGGTGCATACAGAAAAATGCTACACTAGTAAGTACAGGTGATTGGCCCGGATCCGACAGATTTTTTATTGATGTTCTTTTCTGAATAACAAGTATTCTTCCTGAATATATACTTTAAAAAATTATTATTTTTCATGACAAATGAAAGTTAAACTATTACGAAAAAACTGTCAGATTCTCTTGTCATCAATTTAATTAAATAACGAAGGTATAAAATACTAAAAGTTGTAATTTTGATGTAATTTTTTCCTAAAACGGTCGTGGACAATGAGAAAGATACGTTATAAAATAAGAAAATAAGTTACAACTGTGGGAAAATCAGCAGATTTTAATGAAATATCCCACATACAATTTTTAAAAATATTGATTGATCTTCCTAAGTATTCGATAATTATAAATTATTTATTTTGCAAATTATTTCTTTCTACTATAATAATTTTAATAAAAGTTATTGGTAAAGAGGAAATTAGTAAAATATTTACAGTTTTTTGGTTCATTTAAAATAATTAGTACATTTAAAATAGTGGCACCAACAATTACAGGGGCAAAAATATTTTGCCAAACAAAGACGAAGTAGGCGAAGGGGAAGTAGCTATATCAAATTGCTTTGCACATTTACTCGCTTTAATTTTTTTGGATTTTTAATTTTCTTTTCATAAATTCGGAAAAATTATTATTTGACAGAAACATTACAAATAAAATCCTTGCTCGAACGATGTTAACAGTGAGTAAAAAAACTAGATGGCTTGCTGAAATTGAAGAAAACATTGGTTTTCATATCATAATTTTCCAGCATTAACTTCCACAGACATAATTCCCTGAAACGTATGAAAAACAGGAACAGTATTTTCACCCGATGGCAGCAACCATCAATATGCTACCAACTTTACTGACCATCGCATTATATCGGGCCGCGGTGAATTCTAACGAAGGTAATATTTTTGATCGCTTCTTACATATGAATGTCCGTTCCCTTATCCACTCATAGAGATTCAATGGATAAATTCAGTTTCACAAATGAGGTGTTGTCGAGTTCTTCTAATATGTATTTTAGATAAAAATGTATTTTATTGTAACTTGGCGATCACATTCGTTTTTACGAATTAGTTTGATTTTTTCATCCAGACAGGTGAAATGAAATACGCTCAATCGATTTCCAATCCATTCGGACATTAAAAATAAACCCGTTGCCATCGTTAAAGGTAACACTGATAATGATTCGGCGTTAATTCGATCATTTAGGCACCTCAATAGTTTTATTTTGAATCTACCTTACATACGAGGAACTCAGATTTAATTTTCTTAATTCGCATTGGGTAGTAGATTGACTGGGAAAATTAATATAAATGATTATATACAATTCAATGTTCACGCGACATGAAATAATTGAAGATTGAAATATATTATAAGGAGTCATCAACCTACTCAATTCTCCGTGCTTTTTCTAAGTCAAAGTCATACAAAAATTATCAAGCATGTTTTTAGGACATATATATAACATTTAGGAGTTGAATTTGCGATAATATTTTCTAGAAAAAAAATACATTTTTAAAATATTTTAATTCTGTTTCCAAAGAATCTAAAGTCTTCGATGTTTATTAATTCTAAAGTACTGACTTACAAATTTGTTTGTTTATGATTATGTCACCCAATTTTTATGCAACAGTAGACAAATATAACGATGAAATTAAACAACCACCAAAAAATTACAAAATTATAATACCAATTACTTTGATTTTTGTTGATTATAAAATTTTATGACAGTATTTCTGGTATCGTCACTTCAAAAATGTTCTTTTGCTTTGTAAATGCGATTTTACGTAAAAAACAAAGGACATTAACATGTTCATGCCCATTCTAGTTGGATGTTATAAGGCTTTGCGCGTGTAACAATCGTAACTATGCATATTGTTAAACCCAAAACCGAGAGATTATCCACATTTTTGGTCTATACCTTAATATATGATAAAATTAAACTGCTACCCAAAAATCAAAGGAGAAAATTACACAGCTACAAAACTATGAGAAGTATTATTAGCAATGTCTGTTCATGTAAACATTCTCGATATTATTTCAGTAAGAGAATATTGATCACTTCAAAGAGAGATCCTATCACCCCATTGTTTTAAATATAGGTACATCCAATCAAAGGGGTTATTTATGTTCAAAAAATCGTAGGAATATTCCAATATAAATCGCTGACACAAAGAGAGGATGATTTTGCCATATTTTAGTGATAATTTTTTTAAAACAAAAACGGCCATTCGTAATAAGGCCTAGAGAAACCCGAGCACCTGAATTAATGTGTATATATCGCCATTGTAAAATAATTTCTGTAGAAGTATAATTTTTTAATTCAACGAAATTATGGACGACATTGCCATGGAAAATGCCGTATCACCTGTCTGGAAGAAAGAATTAGGTCTTCGGCGAACAAATGATATCGATCGATACTGACAACCATTTGTCCATTTAAAGAAAACATTGGTCACCCTAAAAGAGAAGCCATAAATCGTTATCTAAATTAATGCCGGTGGTTGAAAATTGATAATTTAATAATTGTAATATTTTTTTTATTGCATGAGAATAATTAATTATTTGAAATATTAGTCAAATTTCTTAAAAATAATTTTTACCACAATCTGTATAATCAATGTCATTTTAAGACTTGGCGTCCGTCAAATGGTCAGAATTTAATACTGTTATTTTAGTATGTTTTAGTATGACTTGCAAAGTTTTTTCAGTGCCAGCATTATTGAACTGAATTTTAAATGTAAATATAAAATAATTTTATATGGCGTAAAACTTTTTTGAAAGAATATCTGTTCCATTCCATTTTAATTTGAATTTTGTAAAATTGCCTTTTATTTGCACGCTATTTCTCCTGTCAAATTTTTCCGTTAGTCTTTTTGAAGTCCCTCACGAGAACACTTCAGTTCTTATTAATATCTTAAAGTGGCAAGTATTTTAGTCATATATCCTAGCCGTAAAATCTTGATTAGGCTCTTAAAGTTCAAGGATATTAACTGCACATCCTAGCCGTAAAATTCTGACTCATATTTAGGAGTGGAAAGGATATTTAATTGTACACACTGATCGTAGAAAATTTGACAAGTATTTTTAAGGAAAAGGATATTTAAGTGTACCTCCTTGTCGTGAGTTCTGATGGACTCTGGTTGAATTACATTTGAAGATGAGAATATGAAGTATTCATTCTGAGTTAAGATTTTCGGGTTCTATCGAGAATGTTAAACAAGAGTTATAAATGATATAAAGAACGATTACTGATCCTGATCTGATTTTATGTCGGAAATTACAACAAAGAAGTTTTTAATTTAAATTGCTGGATGTGAATGATCTTGCGGACGACGATTGATCATCGTATCGTGCCTTCTCTCGACGGCAGTTGGTTATGAGCCAAGATTCCCGAAGATGTACCCTTAATAGCCCCTTCAGGTCATCAACTGGTGAAGCCACAGTACGAGATCCGCTTTTTGTATCGTCAAGGTCAGTAAATGGAATTGTTTATAGAGATGGTGAATTTTTGTTAGTGGCGAGAAATGGTAAAGAGTAGACATTTTGTTTCCTTTAATGAGTAACGATTATTTTGTTAAATATTTTGTCTTTTATAATTAATTTAATTAGATCTGTTAGATTTGAATATTATTTAAAGGTTATGAATTAATTTTTTCTAGTAGCCTTTCTGTTATTTACACGCTTACGGCCACAAAAACCAGACTAACTATACTGGAAGATAGTTGGAAAGTTATTTAGCTGAAATTTAATAAAAACCAGTTACATATTTATAATACATTTATGTTGATTAATTCGTTTCTTGCAACTGCACAAAATTACATTCCCCTTTTCACATTGTGAATCAAAGAAAGCTCTAACTAATATTCTCGATGACTTAAGTTACGATAGAGTAACTAGAGTAAAATATTTTTTGCTTAATATGGAAAGATTCTCTTTCCAGTGTAAATATAGAACTGGATATGGGTTTAAAGACCAAAAGTAACGTTTTAACACTAACGACGAAGAAAGAGCCTATTGTTCTTTCTAATATATATATATATATATATATATATATATATATATATATATATCTTTTCGGGAATATATTTCGGCATCGAATTTTACTGGATGAATAATTGTCATAAGGAAGAAAAATAAAATTTGAAGTTAACAAAAGTAAGAATTTTTTTACTTTTAACTTTAAAATATAGTCACAAGATGATAAAATATCAAAAAAATAGCACGCATTTCAAATATTTAAATGAATTTATTATGGAGGAGGCAATACATTTAAATATGTTTACATATAACATTTTATAGCTTGTAAAAGTATAAATGTCCATGGATACAAACAAAATAGAAAAAGAGAGATTTAGTCAAATCTATATTTAAAAAGAAAACTTAAATTTTATGGTCGTTTAGCATAATTCACTGATGTTGAGTTAAAATGTACAGTCAATTTATTGTGTCAAAATTTGTAAAATTTACATTGAATTTCACATTGAACTGCATTCAGCATTGAAGTACATAGATTACAAATTGTATGGATTTGATGCCATTTCAAAGTCAAGTATTATTTTTACTTGATATCTTATTTTCAGGTATATCTATTCTCTCATTTTAAAACAGATGCGGTCCACACAGTTTCTTCAATACGTGGGTGGATATTTTATTTTTTATGACTTCCTATTTTAAACCAAACGTCTATTGGACTTTCCAAGTTATATTGAGTATTTCAATTTTATTATTCCCTTTGTTCTGACATTGGTATTATAGACAAATAATTCTAGGATATTTAATACTAACGTATCGTTAAACTAAATTACATGCTGCAGGTTAAAACATGACACCAGGTAGATTAAAATAAAAAATAAATAATTTTACAGGCTATGTGATAAAATAAATTAATGTATCTGTGGTGAAACTATGCCCAAATTTAATTTAGTATCGAATTCCTTTACGAATGTCTGAAACGCAAAAAGTTATACAAAAGTTGACATCGATATTATTAAAAAAAAAACCAGATATATGGTGATTCGACCCGCTTTATTGTGAATTTTATTTCTATTTAGTGAATTGCGTTTTACTAATCCATTTATATTTGTTTTCTAAAATACACCTCTGCCACTAAAATGAAGTAACGATTTTTCTATCCCATCTGTGGATAGCAAAATATTTGCAAAACTAAAGCTTTTTATATGATTTGATTAAACTCAATGCTAGCTCGACTGCCTAATCCAACTCATATTTAAAATAAGTCTAGTTTCCGCGCTACCCGCCAGTCTGTTTGCGTAATTTTTTTTATTCGTCGGGAGATTCAAATCATACAAGTTAATAAAGATATGTCATTTTGATGAACTTTCGCAAAGGAACTGTGGGGAAGGAAAATTTATTAACCAAGTGAGGGTTTGCCAATATATTACATTACTTATTTTTTATTGCTTTTCTAATCATAAGTAGATATCAGATACACAATCAGAAACATATATTTATTAGTTTCATTTCAATGAGAAAAAGAGTTAAAATATATTAAGTGATATCAAAAAACAAAAACTTATTAAATTTCTATCATTTTAATGTATAAATAATGTTCGTATTATAGTTATAATTTGGCTCGAGCTAACCAAAGGATTGAAAAAAGAAGAGAATATTGGGTTGAGGCTTTGCAAATAGAAAATGGATTTTATATAGGGGTTTTGGAGAAAAATGTAGCCATAACTTTTAATTATTACTTCAAGCAATTTCAGCTTTACTTATTTTGTTGAAAAATATATTTTGTAATTGATCCGATTTATCCTAGTATTCAACACTATTTGCTAGTAATTTATGATTTTAATGATTTAGTTGTATTTACGGTACCGTTCAAGTAATAAAACTGGCTATCGTAATTATATATGTGTTAACTTTTATCATTTTCTGATCGTAAAGTTGATGAATAAGTCGAAAAAATGGACGTAGAAAGTAATGTCGGCTGCAATCCATCTACTCATTTTATTTCGTCTCCCTTAGCTCAATAGAAGCTCAATAGCATGCTATCCCATATTTATTCGCGCCGCTTCCCTTATTTTATTTTATATTTTGAGCAAAATTAAATAATACAAAATTTATAAAACGCGCAAGCAAAGTCACCGCCAAAAACTAGTTATTTTACAGGAGTACGGATATAATTTCGTCTTTTAATGTATGCAGATTGAATGTATGCTTTAGGAGGTATCGTAATAGTAATATTAATAATAGGACATTAAAAAACTTAAGGTATGAGAAGTCAATAAATAACGCGTGCTCGCACGCACGCACGCACGCACTATCGCCCGCACGCACGCTCGCGCACACACGCACGCAAGCACGCACGCATGCACGCACACATACATATAAACCCTGTACCCTGTTGTTGAAACTTGTAAATTGTACACATATTGCATTTATTGTACAGTCGTCGTGCCAGTTCAGCTCTCGCGGTACGAATTTACCCGATTCACTCAGTTTTACGTTGGTAATATTTTTTCCGGGAAAATGAGCTATGAAAAATTATTTGATTCATTATGATTAATAATTGGAAAAATGTCGGGAAAATCGTTAAGAGTTTATTATAATTTTTTATTCCAAAATTTTCACTAATTATTTTTTTTAAGTAAATCTATCCTAAATTTTGGCAAAAGAAAAAAAATGTGTAGAAGTTAGAATCATAAAATTTTGTGAAATTTATTAAAACGGAACAGATTTACTTCTTATGTTTAATTTTTTTATATCTCTAATTTATTTTCGATTATTTATTCGCAAGCATTTATTTATTAATTTAGATGTTTTTTAACGTATCCTGTAGCAACGATTGCTAGCTATTGCCAAACGACATTAGTCATAAAATAGTAGGTAGTAATAAGAGAAAACAAATTTTGAAGAAATGACATAAACCCAAAAATTTAAGGTTATATCATTTGTTTAACCCGTGGGAATAAGGGAATAAATATTTAATAATAAATATGACTATCTTAGTCGTAAACTAATCATGCAATTAATAAAATTGATGATGAATTGACGATGAAATGAGTCATATATATATATATATATATATATATATATATACATATATATATATATATATATATATATATATATATATATATATATATATATATATATACATATATATATATATATATACATATATATATATATATATATATATATATATATATATATATATATATATAGTCAATTTAAGTATTCAATGAATAAGAATTAAGAAGAAAAATCTATATAAAGAAGAAATTTTTGTATATATACATTAGAAATGTAAACCTTGCACCTTCGTCTCTATAAATATATTTTACGATCCAGTAATAGCACTAATTTCCCTTTCCGAGCGTCCGCCCTTAGTAAATGTCAATATCATTACCTTACACTCCTTACCATAAACCCGTTAAATCTGCAACCAAAAGGGTTTACAATGCCAATGCGATTTGTTGTTATACGTCCTACGATAACAGTTTTCAGTAATATGAATATTATTTTCAAATAGTTGTTAAGTAATCAAAATCCTAATTATTATTAAATGCTGGTATTGCAAGAGGGCTTTAAACTTGTAACATAATGGAGGGATTGTACGTTAAATATGAAATTTGTCCCAAAAAATTATCACACAGATAACATCCTTTTATCGACCTAAGAAAACCTATTCATCTTGGTTATTTAATTTTAAAAGTTTCTTTTGAAGATTTAGATGCAATTCCTTAGTTACTTCAAAAAGAGCACTAAGTTTTGTTTATTTACACTCAAAATGAATTAAAAATATTGAAAAACCATCCATGTGTAATACTTTTGTGGCTATATCTAAAAGAATGAAGAAAGATACTGCACTCATGCACAACTAATAGACTTGCTTTAAATAATACATTTTCTTAGATCGCATAACAATTAATTAAAAAGAATTTATCTATTTTCGCCTAACTATTCCGCAATTTTCTTCTTCAAACATCATTATATATTGAATTATTTTCTGAATAACTTAATCACAATATCAGTTACTATCTTCACAACGTATTTCCACACAGTGATTTTCAGTTCATTCAATAGCTCATTCTTCGCTGTATTGAATTTATTTTAGTTATATAAAAGTTAAATTTGATATTTAGATTAATGAAACATAATGAATTAGATACAATTTGAAAACGTCAATAATATATTTTCTAGGGTGCAAGTCTTATAATAGGGTGTACTCTAACAAAATATTTAAAGCGAATGGCATATAAATACAGCTCGTCAAGTATTCAATAAAGAAAAAGATATTACTCGTAGGTAAACCAACTTTTTGCAAGCACGGTTCTCCTTGAAGCAGCTCAATAAATTTGATAACACACTTGTTGCTTTGGTTTATCTGTCACGAACAGCAATACAGAACGACCGTTGTACTTAGTGGTGCATACGCATCTGGACTTTACGCAAGTATGGCAGTTTACACAAATTTTTTAATTTTGTCCGCTTTGACGTGCGCTCAAAAACCAACACGGGATGGTAGTGCATATGTGTGTTAAAACTTAGTACACATCGTCAAATACCAGTGGTACGTGTTGTGACTATGTAGGTACTTGCGTATTTGAAGCTGTGTCTCACAGCAGCATTAGAGTTGCCACTTCAAAAGATTTAAAACATAAATTTTTGCATATGATAAAGATAAATTTTTTAATGATAATCATATAAGATTATACGTTGAAATTTGCAGATATTTGGCCGTGGAATTATAAGTAGCAGCAAGTTGAGCGACTAGAATAGGGCCTTTATTACAAAGTGCTCTGAATTGGCATTCTATTCTATTTGGAGAATTTCAGACTCTCTCAGAATTTCATATTCTCTTGCCAATTTTATTATATTTGTAACTTTACTTTTTTTATTTACTCGGTAGTAAAAGAACATGCATATTTAGTCGTAAGGAAACGTTCGCACAGTGAACTGGTTTTAATTTCCTAATTCTTACAAGATCGACAACATGTACTATATTATTTTCTCCAATTTCGAGTATTTCTGGTGCTCAACTTTGGCATCAGGGAATTCTCCGCAATTTTTGTGCATGGAAAGCACAGAGTGCTGATGGAAATTTGAGTATGCTTCAATTTAGTGCTTATATTGCCAAATCTAGAACCATTGGTTCTTTTAAAATCCAAATTATTGAAGAGGTATGCAGATAGTTTTACCCAAAATGATATAAAGAGCCTTAATTGTTTATTAGGGCAACCAGCGTTAAACTTACTTTCCGGCAATATTATGTTTGTCTAAAAATTGTTTCATTTATCTACGATATCTCCAATGAAAGTACATAAGTGTAATAATACTAACCTTACCTAACTAACAAATATTATAAGAAGAAAATTACTATCACATTTAGATAGTAATTTTAGGTATAGGGAAATAAAAAGCTTAAAATATATAAAAATAAAATGAAGCGTATCAATGTTATAAAGACGCCTAAATTTTTTTAAAAATCTTTTATAACATTGTTTCAGAGATATCATGGAAAATTTCCATAAAAATATCACTCCCACTCCCAAACATCCACCCCTATAGCCAACATTATGGAAAAATCATCGTTACTAGAAATTTATTTAAAATTTACTGAAAAACTATAGCAAACATTTTAAATCTAGATAGTTTTTGAGAAATTCACGACAACTTTACTCTTAGGATTGGTGTAATAATATACATTTAGATGTTGAAATGTAATATTAATAATTGTAAATAGTTTAATAGAAATACCATGTAATCTAAAATGTGTATCTATGTCCAAGTATCTTCTTAAACGTCGAAGAGCGAGTTCTACTTGTAAGTTTTATTTTAAAGTTACTTATATAAAACTAGATTTTTAAATAGTTAAAATAATTTTCAGACTTACCACTGAAGTTATACGATAATTATGGCGTTGCGTTCAAAGAATATGATAATTTTTGTGTTATTTACAAAAAACAACATCAAGTTGAGATATTAGATGAGCGCCACTTGTTTTAAGCTGTAGATATAAATCGATTAAAATACCATGCTGTATAGTGCCAATTCTATAAAAGTTATGAAATGTTTAGTGATGAGACTAAACATATAAATTTTCTTAGGGGAAATAGCACGCTCACGCGCTCTCACACGCGCACTATCGCGCGCACACACACGCGCACGCATACGCACAAGCACACGCAAACGCACACACACACACATGTATGTAAAATCTCCCGACTTATGGATGGACGAAGTATTCGGTGTGATTGGAAAGTAATGTTGGCATTCCACCGGAACAGAAAGGAATTTCTGACAAAAGTTTTGTTCGCTGGAAATCATAGCTAACTCATATATTGTAGATATTTAGCAAATAGTTTTTACAAGCCAAATTTTTCGAAAAATTTATTGAAACTTTAAAACTACATGCCCCCTTTACTATTAATGAAATGACGGACGTAATATTAATATAATTCGTTTTTAAATGTCTTATACCATCAATTTTACAATACAACTAATTCATCGCCTTTCCCAAATTCGGTCCGCCCATAGTCTTCGGATTTACTCTTGCGTGTCTTGTAGTTAATATTTTATTTATTTTAGAAAGTCGGAAATTATAAATATTATCTGTGTTAAACTCTTTGTGAAGAAAAGAAAATTTGAAACGTACTTTTATCACTTTAATGAATCATCTGAAAAAATATTTTCCTGAATGCAAATTGAAATATTTTTTAAACCAAACGTGTTTTGCATGAACAAAGGATATCAAGTATTTTCCGACTTGGGAGAAATTATTTCAATCAGCCTGTACCATAGTTTTCGGGAAGCTTGTTTAACATAATATGCTGATGAAATTTTATTATTTACTGTGTGGTGTCTGATTTATTTGTATTATACAGTTGTGATGGTATTTTCGATCCGCCTGCTTTTCTGTTCCCTTTATCATATAAAAACTAAATAAATTAAACGAATTTCACCTATTATTGTTTCAACAACGTTTTTGTTTTCGGCAAGTTAATTAACTATAAAATGAATGACCCCATGATCATTGTTTAGTGAATGACATAGAAATGTATTTTTGTGAATTCAAATCATCAAATTCCTTTCGAGGCTCTTTTTCATAAGCAAAAAATATAACGTATTCCATACTTGGTAAAAATTACTTCAACTAAGTATCTAGATTTTAATTTTTGGGAATCTAATTTAATATAATATTGTGATGAAACTTTAAAGTTTATTTAGTCTATTTTTTGTCTATTTATTCATATCATAAAATTGCAATCAAATCATGAATTTCTGTTTGTTCCAGTATCATGTAAAAAGTACTAAATTAATTTTAGCAATTTTTGTATCAAAAAAGTTTTCGGATTGAAAAAGGTAATTAACGATAAAACAAAGTGCGCCATAATCGATGTTCACTTTGCTAGCTATAACCAGCCTTCGCAGCCGAATATAGCAGTGCTTTTATTTATATAGCATAATAAATAAATATGCACCGTCGTTGAAAAAAATTCATTTAAAACAATATTGTTGACATTATTACTTACCCATGACAGTTATCATAGCAATGAGAATCGATGTAAAATTTGTGTTTCAGTTATAGTGAAAAACCGCATCCTGTAAAAGTGAGTTTAGTTACAGAGTCGTTTCTCGGCATTTAAATCCATTGTAGCGCTACATTATTGCCCATGTCTGGCAGTTCAACAAAAGAAACAGAACGTCATTTCTTAATTAATTTGCATTTCATGTTTGGATATATCTTTAATACTTACTTTAAATGTTGATTCAAGGCAATTCTCGAATGAAAGGTAATAGATAATTTTGTAACATTTGGGATGCAGAATTTCACTTTAGTACAGTATGCATGACTACACATTGATACAAAATTACTTTTGTTTAGAACAATTTTAGAAACGTAATACCTTTTTTACCCTGCAAAAAAATTTTACAAACAAATATTTGGAATAACAATATTCACTAACAATGCAATTTACGAGAACCAAATTTGCCACTTCGTTTCATTGAAATATTTTTATACTCATTAGTATTTTACAAAACTACATCCAACAAAACTCCAAATATTGAGTGTAATTTTTAAACATTTTATAAAAAAAATATTTTTAATCATTTAAACCAAAATGCAAAAAACTTATCAACAAAATATATTATCAACGAATAAATATCGTATATTTTTGTAATACCTTATTTCTTTCTGGAGATTTTAAATTGAATGAACTAGAAATTGAAAAAAAAACCCGGTATGCTCGACAAATCAAATGGAAAAAAGTAGTATTCGATTTTAACAACAGTTTTAAAAAATATAAATATTCATTTTTTGACTTATTTTATCAAATTACCAAGCTATTCAATGACTGTATATGAAAAATCATGCATATTATATAACATTTATTATATACATTGAAACAAAAACGGGTATGTTAGCTTGATTAAAAAATTTAGTTACCATGTTTAATTGAATGCACTGAAATCCTTTGCAGCTGGAACAAAATAAAATTCAAAATATGTAAGTTTCAATAAAAAACTTTCAATATTATAGTATAGTTTTAAACTGACTGTACCATAGAAAGTAAGAACATAAAAAATAAATTACTTCGAGTTTACTGCTACTGTAAGATTTATTACGAATAAACTATTTTAGAGGCACTCAGGAAGTCGTTATTAGTTTAATTGCCTGCAACGTGGTCAAGCGAAGCGACAGAAATTTTATGTCATAAATGAGTCTAACTTTTTTTGCTTTCCGCTTTTGAGACCATGATATCCTTCTAGATACCAGTTTGGTGACTACTAATCATAAAAGAGATGTGCGATTTAAATAATTTGCATTTGAGGATATGTGTGACCAGGGTTACTATCTGAGATTTTGAAAATATCATATACTTATTATCATATTAAGATGGGCATCGTAGTGGAATTAGTAGAATATATTTTCAAAATAATTACCATCTTTACATAATCGTAAGTTTTTAAAAATAATAAATGATTTTTTACTTGGAAATAATGGTTACATTTGTATATAAAATAGTGCGGTGTGGGGACGAAAACGTAGAGTTCATAGTAGCTTGTTTCTCGTATTTATTTTAAAGAAAGCTTAGTTTCTTTTTTGAGCTAGCATCACATCAAAAATTTTTTTTAAATCTAATATCGAAAAAGACATGATAATTTATAATTGATGTTCTATTTAAAATCGGTATTGGTTAGCAAACATTTTATATGAGAAATAGATAAATCTAAAAAAAAGTTAAACTATATTAAAACATGTTACTACATTTAATTGTTTCTAAAGTCTAATAAATAGTAGTTCAATAAAATTGTATCTATCGTTACTAAATCATATACGCATTGTTCTTTACATTTTTTTTTATAATGTAATACAAACTACAATATATTAATACGCGTAAATATTCACAATTGCGGAGTTTAGTAATAAAGACAGTGACTTTCGTTCTTTCATCGAGCCATAACTTCACTGAATTTTTTTACAACAAAACTAATTTAGACGTGAGTTTTGGTAAAATCTTTCATTTCTTTATTGAAATTTTTCAGACAACTTGCTTTTGTTTCAAATCCCCATTACTTTTACGTGGTAAACGAAATCAACCGTATAGGTTCTTAATTAAATAAATGCTAATATCAACACAGCATTACAAAATTTTGAAATTTAATTTTCAAATCCAACCGCTCTTATTTGCTAATAATACATATGTAGTGTTGTTTATATATTTATTTCTTTAACGAGACAGTTGACGTGGTACGTACTCATTTAATTTAACTATATTGTAGGTGTATATTGAACTACATAAAAAATATCAATTCGACCTTCTCAAAAAAATACTTGCCCTCATAAAAAAACACCTGTTAATTTAGGGCTATACACATGACTACGCCATGAGGACAAGATGGTTGGCTATTTGGTATCATAGCTGCCAAGCTTTCTTGCTATTCACGCACACACACGCACACATAGGCACCCGCGCACGCACACACACACACACACACACACACACACATACACACACACACACACACACATATATATATATATATATATGTATATATATATATATATATATATATATATATATATATATATATATATTCATGATGATAATACAGTTCAGGAGACAATAATGATATCTGTAGTAAAGAATAGTAATGAAGCTTGGTAACAGAAATGTAAACGGTATTACGTTTACTAAAAACGAATACGGCTATGAGACTTGCACAGCGTTTTTCTTCTTTTCACAGTGTGATGTAGATCGTTATGTAAAGCGTAGATTCATTCATCGTTCAATGGTGGAGTGCAGTTTGGCTGACGTGTATGGCTGAGATGTGTTTGTGCAGAGTGTGTTTTTGATCACCATTTGAAATTTTGCCTTGGATCACCTGAGTTGCTATCTTGTAAGTTTGTATTAAATTTAGTTTATTTCACTTTTATTTATTTAAAAAGTAGCGTATACAGCAGTTTTGGGAACATTTAGTTTTATTTATTTAGAAAGTATCGCATACAGCAGTTTTGGGAAAATTTAGTTTTATTCATTTAGAAAGTATCGCATATAGCAGTTTTGGGAACATCTAGGATGATTAGTTATTTGGTCGCACTTGGTCTTTCACAGTTTATAAAAACTGAAACTGAAGATGAAGTTTATAATTTCATAATTAAATAAATGTTAATTTATACACAGCTAACACTTAAAGTCCATGAAATAATGAATAACGTCGTTCGTGAAATGGTTGTGATATAGGATTTATATTAGGAAGATATTTTAAGTCCTGTGTTAACAAGAATAATGATCTTTTGTTCGTTATGACTATGGTTAAGACCATTAGGATAAATAGCTAACAAGATGTCTCATATATTTTTTTATCTGATGCAAAAAAGTCATAATGAGCTATAAGTTCATTCATAAAAGTCATAATGAGATATAAAGTTCAAATATTTTTGCCATTCTGCATCAGTGTATCTGACAAAGCGATGCGCCACGGAAACAGAGGTAAAGAAACATCCATTTGACAATACATTATTGCATTGATTGCCATCACAAAATATTTCTTCAATCTACGCAGTTGGTATTTCTGCCCGAAGCCTGGTGAAGACAGGACAAAGTACTGGAAAAAAACGCCTGCTTAGTTTTTCGAATGAATTGGTAATGCAATGACTGCTGTGGAAAATAAAAGAAAGGTAACCGTAGACTAGAATTGTAGCATTTTTAGAAAAAGTTCGAGAATAAATCCCTTGCAAAGAAATCCCCTTTCAGCACGGTAACGCTTTTGTAAACTTCGACGAGCGACGGAACCTTTGATTTCATTGTGTATCAAAATTATGGGTCATTTGTTATGCAGTATGACCACATAACATGGGATTTCTATATATCCCAATAATAACAGATGACTTGAGAGGAATACGCTTCTTGGACGTCGAAGAAGCGGTGAAAAAGTTATTTGAGGAAGAGTGGCTCATCTGTTTCTCTTAGTGATTCTATTCAATGAGACAATGCACGGAGTGCCACGGAGTCCAATCTAAAAACCAAGAAATAAATTACAAACTCACTATTTGGTTTCGATGCTGACATCATAAACGTAAGAATTTACATCTTCTTGGTTAATATTCAAAAATATTTAGTGTCACTTCCTCAATTGGTATGAATTTAATTCGCACAAGGATTAAAAAAAGCACGCGTATACATTAAGAAACTTTTTTGGATACCTGTATTTTTGTCCATTATCACATTGTTGATTTCGAATTCCATCCAGTCCAAAATACCTAGATTTTTAGAAATGAAACAAATAAGTTGGTAACTTTTGTCCAGCATCAAAATAGCTCTCTCATCTTAACAAGCTTTGTGCAGGAATTGAGAAAAGTAAACTTCACAATAGTAAGTTGTTCTTTCCTGGGTATGTAGTCTGAAATTATAGAATAGTATTTAGATTATTTTAAAAAATCGACTGTAGTTTTTTAATTTTTTAAAAATTGTGTTAATAAATTAATTTTGGCCAAAATAATGGGACATGCTATATTAAGCACTCTGAATTTAAGCAATATATTCCAATAGTATATTAGCAGAATTAAAAATAAATTCTACTAATTTCAAAACATTTTCATTATTGATTTCATACAACTATTCATTAGTTGCTTCTTATTTAACTCGAATATTTTTTTAAAAATTGCTATAAACTTTTCCTCATTTGATCTCAGCTTATCTAACAAAGTGTATCGTTTGCCTTCTTACTAAATATATATTTATATGTAGATATTTTTTACAAAAAATAAGTTACCCCGATCCTTTTAATGTCTTAAGTCGAACCTAAACATTGAAAGCTATCACATTAGCGTTGAAAAGTTTACAGTAAAAACAAATACATATTTTTACTGTAAAAACTATATTTTAATATAAACTATATTTAACTAAACTAATTTTTTGTTTGTAAAGACAAATAGTTATTTTTTTTTAATTTTGGTGTAATAATTCAGATGTTGAGGTTGTTTCTGATGCAGGTGAGACACTTGTGACTTCTGGAATAAGCATTGTGTCTAAAATCTTTTTCTTCCAAATGTTGAAATAATATTATTGAAGATGCACCTGAAAAAGAAAATCACATGGCTTAATTATTTCTTAAATGCAAGGTAAAGTCTAAATTTAACACCTACACTTTACAAAAATCTAAAAATGATCAAAGAAGATGAATAATGTATTCTTAGATTTAAAGTTGAAAGTCTGAAAGTTTAAATATCACACATGCGTGATAATAAAATTAAACAGTCTAATAACTTTAGAAAGATAAACTAAAAAAAATACTAAAGACTTACCACCCTTTGTGGAGCTATACTACATTTAATAAAATGAATTTACTGGGCCGAAAAAAGTTTCAACCAGTCTAATTATTTTTTTTGCTTTTTCTTATTTCTCTTTCTGACAATTCGGTAATCTATAACAAAAGCACGAAAATCAGTAAATAAATGAATTAGGCATTAGAGACTGGAATACAAGAGTTTAGTTTCCGAATTAATTTAGAAAAATATCGATGATGAGAAGAATTAAATCAATGTCTAAAATTAGGTGTAGTTTAGGGTTACAAAAAATTCATAATTCTAAACCACTTGGGATAATAGGTCCAATTTCTGAATTTTGAAATGATACTCGTACTGCCATTACTACATATTTTTTCTATTTTGAGACATAAAACCTAATATACCATAATATACCATAATTAGAATAATTTTTTATTGCATCATATATTTTGTCGATCCTCGAACATGTTTCAAAAAATCTTCAAATTATAAAAGTATACGTAATGGTATATGCATTAAAATACAATTTTCATAGTTCGACCCTTGTAAAACAGCAGATCCTTTACTTGCCTATTCAAACAAAAACGAATTTGGTCCTAAAACCATACGTTTTAAAAACCATTTGTAACTGCGGGCTTTAAGTGTAGTGCATTTTTAAGTTACTTTTTGGACTGACAATTCCCCGTTCGCGTTTATCAATGGGGGAATTTATATATGGAACATAGTAAAATAATACCTACGTAATTGAAAACTTAGGTTTAAGAGCTGATCTGATTTGCACATCACAATTAAGTGATATTATTATGATGACACGGTCGATAGACCGTGTTGTCGGTGTCTTTGTAAAATATATACGCATACGCTAGGCCACATGAGAGTGTAGAATGGTTGATACTACTGTCGCTGTCCGTACTCTGCGCGCCCGCGTCCATTTTCATTAAAGTAAAATGGTGAAATATGGTAATTTGTTTGAAATATGCCACATGTCCTGTAAATCTTCACACATTTTTTTTTAAATGAAGAGTTACGTGGCATGTGGCGCTATAAAAAAGTTGCAGTATTTTCCCTTTTACCCTACACTACTTTTTTCATTAATTGTAATTTTCAAAAGATATCTAAATTTAGGCGTTTGGATTGCAGTTTTGATGAACGTGTGTTTTGTATCACAATATTTCATAACAACAAATTGCTTATAAGTTTTTACACAATTATCAAAATACTCCTTCTAATGTCTGTTATCATTATTTAATTAAATCGGGCAGAAGCTAAAGCAAAATGTCTACAAGAAAAGGAATTGAGTATAAATGACAAGAAAAGTGCTACTCATATATTAATGATTTCTCACCAATATTTTTCAATTATTGGGTAACAAAAGAAACCCAAATTAGGAATTAACCGTTTACTAAAGTATCAAATACTTTTCATCATTGTAGGTAGTAGAGGTTTTCAAAATAATAATTATTTAACACTGACTTTAGATTTATAAGGAGTATATCATATTGAGGTTTGTATTAAGGTACATACAGAATTGATGTTTGTATTAGACTCCTAATAACTTATAACCCATTTCCTGTACGATGTTTCGAAATGTATAGCAGTCAATAAAATGCATGTAACAATAAAGAAAATTAAATACCATAAGAACGGATAATGGAATTTCAAGTTTTGAAATATAATCTTCAATGACATAATAGGACAAATTCTATTCGACGAAGGTAGACTTTCATAATAGATGTGAGAATGAATCCCTTCTTATTTTGGAGGAAGGTAAACAAACTGGTGACTTAAATACTAGATCTGTCCATCTCAAACATGTCAAGTGAATTTATACGTGACAACATAATTCAGTCACAGGTGATACAAATTAGGAAAGAATACTTTAAAGTTGTAATTAAAGCGTACTGCCAGTTTAGCTTAAAACCTATTTTAATTACCTTGTCCTTTTCTAGAATTATAATGACATTAATTAAAATAGGCTCACAGGATTGAAGAAGTAAACGATTGTTGTTATTGCCCACTAAACAATTTAAAACTAAGCTCTTTGAAAGGAGAAAGAATTTCCTTCCCGAAACCTGTCTCTAGCAGTATTAAATAATAGCAATATTAAAGTTGCCTACCATTTACTATAATACTTAGAAGAAGACTTCGTTTTACTAAATTTGAACTGTGCAGCACTAGCGTTCGTACCAAACGATTATCAGTCTGAACGCGAATTACTATCGCAACTGTAAATTTTGAAAACTAAACTCTTTGGTCTTTTTATTTTTTCTAAATTATGAATAAAATACTTCAACAATGCGACAAAAACAGCTGTATTGAGTTATGGAAAATTATGATTGGTTGATTATACTCTTTCTCTTTTAATTTTATATATTCTTTTTGTTATTGTAAACAAGTACTTTTTTAATACGAGCATTGTAGTGGAAGTTAAACAGTACATATCGGAGACAATAATATTGACACCTGCTTATATTAAATAATATAAACTAACTTTGTTACCTTATTTAATCACTTTGATTCAAGAGACTTCTATAATTTCCATTCAGAGAATAACAAAATGCGCCAAAAGGACGTCCAAAAATTGTCATTGTCTAATTAATAATAAGTAATTTGTGTCAAGTCAGCGAATTAGGTGGCTTAAAAAATAAGAAGCTCGCCCAACACGAAACAAACGGGTTAGAAAATTATAAAATATCTGAAGTATCCGTAACAAAACTTGAAAATAGGAAGAAATGAACAAATGCATATAAATAAATACAGCATATTAAAAAAAATTAAAAATTGTGGTAAAAAAATTAAAAATTGTGGTTAATGAACCTTGAATAAAGACAATAAACAGAGTGGATATTACCTACCGGACAATAAAAGGAAAAATTGGAATGAAACCCTGTAACTTTTTACTGCTAACCTAAATACTTAAAAACAATACACTTATATGCTATGAATAATAAAATTACAATTATATGAAAAAGTTAGAATTCATGTTTTTGTGATAAACTCAAAGATGATAAATAAATCGGAAAGGACACTAAGGTCAAAGAATGCTAAATGCATATGTATAATATTTTTTTCAGATACATCTTCCACAATATAATTTTTCTTCAGCTGAAAAGCAATATTGTAAATATTTTAAGTAATATGCAATTTAAAAATGGTGGGAAAATAGTCTCATAAACTTTAAAACGAACACATGGTTTCACCCTCACGCCATACCCATTGAATTCCATAAAATATACAATATGCCGTCGTTTTTTCGATTCGCTTCGCGGGAGCGTTTATTGTCAAGGGTTCGATTACCGAACCCAGTATGGGTTCGGTAATCGGAACTGAGTATAAGAAGGATTGTACTTGTATTAATATTAGTAGGTTACATTCCTCAAAATCAATCGATGGGCTCGGCAGAAAAATCTTTGTTCGAAAAAATAATTGGTTAAAAGACGAAAACCTTCAAACTGAACAGATAGTTTTCCAAGTTTGAATATCCGTAAACTCACACTAATATAACTATGTTGTGTCTACATCTAGCCTTTGGCCAATTTTTGAAAGGGCTGAATATTGCCCTCAATAAATTTGGTTTTGAAGTAAATGGTTCTTCTCTTTTAAGAATGTGAAAAAAATTAAAGTATTAAAAAACTTTAAAATAAGGCCACTCAAAAACTACTTTGCTTATACTTTATATGGAATACGTTAACAATGATATTGTGTAGCAAAACATTGCCATATGTTGTGTTGTCATTTGCTTGAAATAGCAAAATACCAGCCCACGTCAGAGTTTTTTATAAAAGTAAACGGTAGAGAATCACCACCAAGGCGAAATAAAGTTGCCACACCATTTTGCCGTAGTGGTGATTTTCTACTATTTATTTTTATCAAGGTAATCTATCAATGTCGCGTGCCTCGATGATCGGCGTATCTCTATGGTTTCCGAACTAGAAGTGGTAATATTTTTGATAAGTCGTTTAGATTTCAGGAATTACTTTTATATTAGTAATTCTATATTTAAAATGTCCACTTTCATATTTGATAAAACACTTGTTGTAAATGAAATAAATATAGTTTTTTTTAAAGTTTGCAAAGGGGCTCAGGCAAAGCTTTGCAATAATTAATTATTATTATTTATCTGTAAATTTAAGACACATTGCATCAAAAAGGCAAAATAAATCTAACATTAATACCATAAAGCGAATAAAACTTTAACTTGAGAACTGATTAAGAGATAGAAAGGGATATGGAGAAGGAAAAAATAAAATTCAAATTAAGGTTTCTTTACTTATATGTACCTACTCATTATAGGTTAATAATAAAAAAGTTATATATAACAAAATAAGCAAACATCTGTACTATGTACCTAGATTAAGTATAAATTACTGTTGCTTAAGTCATGCCCACAACTAAATTAATACCTTTCAGTACAAACACAGAACAAGGTGAATTTGGTTCAAATTAAGTTGAATAGCATTCTACTCCAAAAACATTGCATTTTAAGTCCCCGACTAGAGTGATCAGTATCTCTTTATACCCCTCCATCATAAGAATGTTTTTTATCGAATCTCTAACTAGACCCTCCTAATAACTACTAGAATACATACACTTACGTGTCAGCAGTATCCTTAATTGCATAAATGTTTTAAAACGATGTTCACGTCTCCGATTAATTCAGGTCAGTGGTCTGGTGTTACTTAACCGAGTGTTGCAACATTATAAGTACTCGTTGTGTAAGATTATTGAATGAGATACTTCTTTTTGAATTACAAGACTGCATGTTCATATTTAGAAAGAAAATGGGCCGAGATGATTGAATTGGAGTATCACTAGGTGGTTGGATTCTGCCAGCTTTACTTTAAAACTCTCTGGTGATAAACATAGAAATGGCTGTTGTTGATCCAACGCTATACCGACCACGTAACGAAAATATTCAGACTGTTGGATATAGACACCTAGCTCAGTGTAACCGTCTCTTTAAATGTGACATTTCAATATTTATAGATTGTAACAGTGCATGCCGGCACGAGTGAACTTTCGAGTCGTTTCTATTTGATAACCTAGTAAGTAAATGGTTCTCCGGCACATTAAGCTGCTCTGATGAGTGTAGTTTAAAATTTTTCCACTATTGCTGTCAGGATATCAGTCAAAACCGGCTCGCCATAATCGAGTTGCTGTTTGAGATGAATAGTCAGTGTAAATATCGGGTATTAACTTGCACTACTCCCACTCGCGACCATTTGGTTCTTTCTCCTATCCCCAGCACACCGTTGGTCTGTAGTTTGGTCCCCCGCGTTAAATTCGAAAATTATTGTATCACAAATTACTGTAGCACCACAAAAATGTGGGTGTAGAATGCTTTGATATTAAATCCATTCTATTTATAATAAATATTAATTTAATTCCGGTAATTTGGATTCCGGAGAGTAAATCCAAATCCGAATATAGTAAAGAATTGAACGCGCTATTAACAAATTCTTTGCGCTTGTCATAGATATCTCTGAAGTATTTATTTCTTTGAAATCATTTCATTTAATTGAATTGTATAAAACTGGTGGACATCAATTTACGATGAGCTACTAGGTTGGCACGTTAAAATATACATATATATATATATATATATATATATACACATATACACATACATATAATTACTATGGAAAATTTTGTCGAACAAGAAACATTTTTTCAGGCTTTGGTAATGGTCAGCTTATGTGCTATAGGGTAATTTCTATACCAAAGTGGATCATGTTTATTACAAGTCATTTCTTCTTCCATGTACAGTATGCATTATGCATCATATAGTAGATTATTAGATATTTAGATATTTAGATTTACGCAATCAAAGGTAGCACGAACAAGTTTCAGATTCATTTTTTTGGAGAAACTATGAAGAAGAAATGGAAAACAGTAAACAAGGGGAGAGATTTAAAATTAGATAAAAAATTAGATAATAAAAATAAAGAGCCCACCTGAAGATGTTGTAATACAACAAAACCAAAATCGTGGTAAAGAACTTAAAGGAAGTAGAAATAATACTACATCACGTAGTTTCATTCAATTGTGAATAATGAATTTCTACAAAATTAACGCCAAATATATTCAATAGCAAAATATGTTGTCATTTGTATGTAATCTGTTTAATTGAAAAGCTAAAATCCCAAATATGGTAAGATGTAAATGGACAGAAGTGAAAGGACTGCTTACTAATCGTAAGGGAAAATTTTAGATTGCATTATATCAACATTGACCTAAGGAATCCCCAAGGATCTCACAAAGTAATCGTCGAAGTGAAATCAGGTTCAAATATCCTCATTGCTCTATTGCTTGTATCATATACTCATTTACGGTAAGGAAAGGGAGCGTTTATCGTAAACATACTGCCAGCTGACATTACCACGAAAAAATGACAGAGATTAGAATACATTGAAAAATGATATGAAAAACAATCAACATTTGTCAAGATCACTTTTCGGTATAGAAACGAGAGGTTATAGAAATAGTACATTAAAAAATGATATGAAAGACAATCTACACTTGTCAAGTTCTCTTTTCGGTTTATAAGCGAAACGAAAAGAAATAATTCTTCGTAATTCGATAAGACTTCCTTCGTACACATGTTGTTTAAGAAGACAATTGAATGTATAATTTATTATTGACAAAAAATAAATATCTAATAGTTATTTTTAATACACTCGAACAGAAAGTTATATACGCAATAATATGTTGTTGTTACAGAGACTGGAATTTATTTATATATTGTTTCTTTAATCGTTTAAAATGACTTAAACGTCGTTTTCAAAGCTCGTAGTATTGATAAATATCATTCTTTTTTAGTCATTCTTTTGTATCAATACGTAGGCGCTGGAGGATAGATCCAAAGCGTTTTCCTGACATACTTGTGTAATAATAATATAATCGACAATATGGCCATAATGTTGTTACTACAATAAAGGTCACAGGAAAATGTAACCAAAACGGTTACTATATTTAAAGTTAATTTTTGTGTATTTATTGTTTTAATTACGATTAATGTAGCAAAACGTAACTATTATAGAAACTTTACTTCTGTCGTGCGGCGTACGGAGTATATACTGCTGTCTTTTTAGGGATTCGTACCTCAAGTGAAATAATGGAATCCTTATAAAATCACACATGTATCCGTAGCTCATAGCGAAGGATACCTGTGTGATTTTATACCCCTTAACCGCTTAACATATATACTTGAAATTTGGCCTAATAATAAAGCATGTAAACCCACATTTTATACAAAAATTTTAGGAAGAAAAAACTTAAGTTCTTGAAAAAAAAAACTTTTAATTTGGTACGTAGCGCGAGTTAATATTTGCAAGAGCTAGTTATAGCGGTCTTAAAAACATTTTCTTTTATAATTTTAGATATTCTATCATCGGAAATATAATAAAAACATACAAAAATGTATGCACTTTCACCTATTTCCGAGGTTACTTAATATAAAAGTATAAAATAAACTAGTTTATAGAAACTATTAATCCATTTCCATTTCAATCCTATATAACACAACTGACGCGAAAAAGCAAATTAACGAATTCTAGAATAGAACCCACAACAATATGATAAATTTGACACAGATTACTTGTATATATGAGATTTTTTAGTTAAATACATGTCTATTAGTTAACTTCCTTTCTTCAATGTTTTAATAATGAGATCTACGCAAACCCTATATATCAAAGACACGATAGGACAGGGAGGGAAGTAGATTGCGGTAAGTGGATACAGACCCTTTTAAAGAGACAAGATTATCCTCCCCAAAGCCCCTCCTGTACAGAGTAATACTCTTGTTAAGCACTAGTAGTTAAAATAGAGATTGACGGAAGTGTAACGCGTATTCATATTAATTTAGATATAGAAAAGTCGCTTTATTATTCAAATGATATGGCTAAACAAACTTTATTCCGCAACTTGGTTCACACTGAATGTTTAACTTACCAAATCGTTAATAATACATCTTATATATGTGAGTAAAAGTTAATCATGTTATTACTAGTTCGACGTATTTCAGGGTTTGATACCTTGAAAGAAAATCTAAGCTTGTATAAGCTTGTACGTTTTTATTTGAGACTTTTTGACGTAGGGAGATGAAACTTATTTTTGTAATGAAATTCATTGACTCGCTATTTTGCATCAAAAAGAATCTGAAAAAATCCACGCTTCCTTTCATACCAATGACCATGAAATTTCCCAAAAGACATAATTATTAGAAAGATGTCTAACGTTTACCGCAAACTAATGCGATGTAAAAGTAAAAAGGTTACACATTTAAACCTTTATAAGCATCCAAATGTGTATAGAGATCTTGGAGTGCAGGTGTTACTCGTATTTAAACATATTTGATTTTTTTATATTATACAATGTCACATTAAAATACTTCATCTTCTCTTTGTTAAACAATTTTATACCTAAGACGAACAATTTTAAATAAATTTGCTGTGTTCTTCCCGAGTAACGAGAGTACAAAATTAAATAAATTGAAATTGACAGAAAATATTTCCATAAACTGTAAATATCTTATATTGTTTCTCAGAGGATAAGGAATACAGTAGTGAATCTCTATCAGGTCCATTTAATTCGGCCGAGCATTTTTTAAATTATTTTATGTACAAGGAAAACATACAGATAGGTAGAACTAAATACCATAAAATTCTATTCCTTTTTCACAGAAAATTTATTGTTTTAATTACTCTAACATACATGATACTTTAATTATATCTTTGTTTTATTACACATATAAATTGTAAAATCATAAGATTTTCATTACTAACACTGCAATATATAATCACACCATTGCAAGAGTGAATTTTTCATAATTTTCCTTCATTTACTCAAAGAAAAGTCCTACTTAACCTGCTTTAGGGATTACAAAGGCTACTCGTGGTTTATTTTATAAACTATCAATGTAATAAAGTTGTTTAAATAAACCAATCATAGCCGTTTTTCAACGCAATTCGCTTTTTGTTTCAGAAGTAAAATAAATAGAAAAATGCTTAAAATCGCTTTTTACTAAATCAGTCGTGAAAAGTTTTAATAACTGTTATACGAGGGTAGATTTAAATGTCCGCGAAGTTAAGGGGAAGGGAGGGGAGATACTTTTGTTCTTGGTACTCCGTTAATAAGAAACTCATTAGAGGTACACAAATTAAATATCAAGTCCCTAACGTTATTCGTTAATGAATAATCGTTATCAAAGAAGTTAATCTGGAAGTGAACTGCAAATGCAAAGTGAATCAAATACGCGATGTGACTAAATTCCACGTCGAGCAAGGAAAAACTACTCAAACAATCATCAGTGAGGTGAGGGTTGTTTATTGAGATCGTTGCCCTGGTAAAACCATAGTTCAAATTGGTATGGGTCGAGACTTGATTGAAGACAACCTCCGCCCAAGACATCATTTGGTGAGACCCGTGGGAAATGTTAAGACTTTTTGTCACTTAGCATTTACTCCATTTGACGCCGAGAAAGTAAACATAATGACCATTTATAAAGAGTAGGAAGCACCAAAATATGATGAGGTAACTTACAAAAATGTCTGAATATCATAGAGATTAATTAATATAAAAAGTCAGATATATTAATTCCACGACGAAATTTGCTTATTATGTTTTTCAAACCTATAAAAGTAATACATTTAGAAATTTCTACAAATACTCATATGTTTTTAAAAACTTCTGTCTGTCATTGTCCTATAAAAGCCATTAAATCATATTTAATTAAAATATCAATTTAGACACAATTTAAAAGCTGTATAGTAAATTTACAAATTTAGGTACTTATAAACATTTAAGGGTAGATAGTATTTAAAATTGGACTATTTAAAATGTTAATTTTTCCTAATAAAAATACATTGCCTATTGTATCTTTAAAAGATATGAAAACAAACTAATTGTAAAATGTATAATTCCATATAGAATTACGACTCACTAATTTTTGCATTTTTTCCTTTACTTGTACTATAAAACTCCCTAGTGTACCGAAGTTCAAGATTGGAAGTCGATCGAAAATATCCTATAAATTTTGATAATCAGTGAGTGAGACTTGTTATTGTGTGAATGGAAAAATAGGCTGAATTTTTTGTCGTGTGATCCGTATATTTTGTCGTGTGACCCAATAAACAAAATTATAGCTATGTAAATCTATAGGCGCCAGTGCAAGTGATTAATTTGAACTCGATGCATTGCGCCGTTTTTGAGAAAAAGGACTTTGACAGTCTAACAGGCTGACGGATAATCAAATGATTCTATAACGGTTCCGTTTTTCATTCTAAAGGACGAAATTCTAAAAATATAAATCGATAAAATTTATTACATTTTTCTTTTACTTAACCAATAAGTGTATAGTGTTGGGAATCTATTCAAATGTAAAAAACACAAAGGCAAGCGCCAGTTGGGAAAGTGAGATTTATAGAGTTTATAATACAAAGAAAAAAACTAATGATGAGAAATGGTGCATGAAGGAAAAAACAATTTGCATTTAAAATTTACAAAATTCAGTTTTGAATTTTTTATTTTGAATGATTAGTGAAGAATCTTTTTGTCAATACAGAGTCATCCATTTGAAATTTAATAGAAACTAGACTAGCAGTTAAATTTTTTTGTACGATATTATTTATGTATTTAGTTCAAATGGCATCTTTGCTACAAGGGAAAAAACCAAATATTAATCCTCAAATATGTATCCATACCATTTCTCAAAGAAGTATTTATTAAAAAGAAATATTTATTCAATGACGATGCCGCAAGCATTGTAGTGTATAATTTGAAATTGGATGAAGGTCTTTTTATTAATTCCAATAATGGATGGAAAATTTTTAGGTAAAAGTTGGATGATTTTAGTTTTTTTAGAAGATACATTTTTGGCGAATTTCTCTTCATTTTGGTCAACCACCATTCTCATTCGAATACTTCCTGGTGTAAAATGGTGTTTGATCAAAACGTAAATAAATTCGTATTAAAAGAATTTCTTTATTTTTGGCCAAACCAATTTTGTCCATCTACGAAATACACCTAAATTTTGATCTTAATTAATTTTTTGCCATGTTTTGTTTTGATCAAATAATAAATATAGATCCAACAGTGATTGATGACCAAAGTGAAATCATCTCAAAATTTAAAAGTAGGAATCTTCGTAATATTTGTAGTTTTGCAAAATTCACTTAAAAGAAATCAAGCAAAAAAGTTTCCCACGATAGAGTTGTGTTTATTTTATAATTCAGGATCATAGATCGTAAAAGAGTTACGCGATGCGTTTATAAATGAGGAGGATGAATAATTTTTTTTCATCACAGATTAAGAATGTAAATGTCTATAGAATTCCTTCATGGGATCTAAGTTGATTTTTCAACACGCTGAGAGAAAACTAGACATTAAACCTCATTCTATTGGATATAACTTTCGAGTCATTCAAATATCAACATTTTTGGATTCCTATGATACAAGAGTGAAATATGTAAGTGAGCACTTTTAAAATATTAAACAATTTCTTTAAACAAAGTTTCTTTTTAATTCGTCGCGGCGTAAAATTGCAGTATAATCCACTTAAAGCGAAAAGGTAATTATACTAAAATGCCACTAACTTCTCACATAGAGCCGTACCCTGTTCAAACAAAATTACGCTTGAGAAGGATATCATTGATGTAATGAATAAATAAAATAAAGTAATTAAAAATATAATGTAAAATTTATTGTCGAGCTATATTTAGAATTTAGATCTGATTGTTATGTATTCAGAACTAGCCCATTTCATTGCGGACACGATAATATTATAATTATTAGGTATACATATTTTGAATAATGAGTACATCACTTGTTTAGTTTTAAAATAGTCAATTAATGCAAAAATTAAATCCTCTTTTGACATTTTCATTTAACCCTCCATACATGTGTTAATACACAAGAGTTCATCAATTACTATTTTAAGGTAATTTCTTTTAAATGATTTCTTGAAATTATTTAATTTTACTTGTGGAAGAAATTTTTATTGTCGGATTCAAACAGATATTTCCGTTTTGAGATATAAACTTTTCGGTTTGTTATTAATAAAAATATTACACTCGATAGAAAGTATTATTTGATATATATTTGTATACACATAATTTGAGTATTTATGGTACGTAAGTGTATGTGCCTTTTCCTATGTATATGTGTGCATGTGTGCATTCCTCTGTAATCGTGTGCGTATATGCGTATTTGCGCGTGCGCGTGTGCGCGTTTTTATGCGCATATGCGTAGGTAAGCCCGTGTCAATATAAATCTCAATATCATTTTAGATAAATTATTATTTATATGAAATTACAGTTTAATGTTTCACATTGTGCAAAGCGAATTCAAGGTATACTGTAATGTAAATAAATTTATAGATTGAAAAAAATTAAATGGTATATTGAAATTGGGGTTACTATTGTCAGATTCTTGAAATTTTTAAGAGAGTGGGTTTTGGTTGTAGTCAGATTTTCCTTATTTTAATGAATATTATTGATCATTCTATCGATTTTGGGTTATTCTCAATGTATTACCATACCTAAAATTTACATCATGGAGGATTTTTCTCTTTATATCTCATAAACTTACTTACGAACTTGCGTTTTGCAATTTTTATATACGTCGACACCAATATAATTGATCTCTTCCTGCGTTAGAACAAATCACGCCTAGTGTACGGTTCGTGCTTGGTACGCAGTAATTATGAACGACTTACATGTAATGTTAACACTTGACGAAATTTCGAAGTTTTGAGTCGACATTAGAAAGATTTTTTTTTAAATTTGGATGTTAAAATTGTACATTGAATTCAGAAAAAAAAATTAAAGATAAAATATTCCTACATTTTTCATTACTGGTATTAAAAATGTTCACCCTTTTGCGTCTCATTTTATTACTATAATAAACATATATATGACAAGGATATATGTAATCGAAATCCAAACTTATCAAACGAGTGATTTTTGTTTCACAAAGTAAGGAATGTAAATAAAGAAAGGAGCCAGAAATATCCGTGTAGTGATGTACCGGACAGGAGATGTTTAATTAATGTCGTGATTACACTGACTGACACGTGACTTGTTTAAATATTTATTTATTTTGTTAATAGGCTTTCTTTTCCAAATTTTACACAACGGTTTTAAGTTGGTAAGAAATTCATTTAACATTACTAAAATTAATTATAACTACCCTTTAAATTTATATTTTTTCCTTTCATTATTTATGATTTCCAAATTAACGAGAAAAAAGTAAAATTTGTAAACCTCTAAGAGACATTAATGCCTCCCCATACGAATGTAGCATGAATAATGTCTATATTGCAATATTTGTGCGCCATGTCGCTCAGTATTTTATTTCTTCTTAACAGTACGGTCTCGTTAAAGATTCCATGAAGTAAGGGTTTTTTTAATAAATAATACACGAAACGTCTTTACATTCGTAATACATTTTTAAAAGGTTCAATATGGGCACACTTCAAGCAACCTGATAAAACATGATGTCCATTTGTAGCGCACTGTACAACCACGGGCCTTTACGTACTTATATGTACATGAAATATCTTAACAACTTTTGATTAACTTTATTTTATGCATTTGGGAGAGTATAGTAAGTGTAGTATAACAGTTTAGCTTTACGACTAATGTTACTCCTTTTTATTTTCCAATGACGACGAAAACATTCCAGTGTCTTAAAAAATAGAAATAATGATTTTGATTAGAATGGATTCTAAAATGCAAGCTATTAAAAATAAAAAAATATCTCTGTATGTATTACCTAACAGTGTGCTTGAGAGTTCTCTTATAAATATCTTTATTTGTTCCTTTTTTTCAATCTAAAAATTTTGGCTAATTTCTCTAAAGAACGGTTCTAATGAGTTTTTCCATATTTACTTTTTGATATAACTTCATAGGCGAAATAATATATAATACTTCTTTTCCTCGCTAACATTTGATTAGTATTGTTAGCGAGGAAAAGGAGTATAGTAATATTTTATTAGTACGTCTTAGACACGTATGGAAAAAAATTATCTAAATTGCGCACATCTGTATAATTATTTATATTTTATATCTTTCACAATTTCGGCCAAAAAATGAAATAAAATGATAACATTTTATCGCAATATTAGAAATAACTTGTGAATAGACGTGTGTTTTGAAAGAAGGTATCTATAGCAAACCTGTCCCCTTTATTATGAAACAAAATTTTGACAAAAACATGACCTATTAATAACATAAAACAACATTCTGATTTACACTAGTAATATTCATTATGTTCCCTTTAATTATATCACCATTATATTCCCTTTGATTAAACAAATAACATTCCGAGTGCCATTTCGATTTTACAGAATAGTCATATAAGCTGTATTATAATTACCGATTTTAAAGATACCTCATTTGTTAAAATCAATTAAGAAGTTCCTCTGCCCCAAGAAAAAAAATCATACAGTTCCATGTATGAATCCTGAATACGTAACACTCCATTTTGTGTAGTCGTGTAAAAATATACACTCATTGAAATAAGAGCAGCTCCCTTTTCTAAATTGAATTCATTTAAAAATATGAAAATTATAGTTTTAGTTAACTCTCTTTAGTTTCCAAGCGGCGTGATTGGAAATGGATCACTTCCTCAAAGTGGCGTGCTTGGATACGGGTCGCTTGCCACGAGTTAGAAACAAGAGAATATTGAAAGTTAAAAAAACTGTGGAAATGTGATCGAATACATCTATCTACGCATTCATCTGGAAACATACTCTTGTCAAGCATGATACGCAAGGATTTATTTCTCAAGACAAAAATTATTAATTAATTTGTTCGCTAAACCAAGTTTATTTTTTATGGAACCATCGTTTATGTACTTTCCTGTGTCTTTAGATGATTATTAGTTTTATGTTGAGTAATATTAAATATTTCAAAAATCTTCGTGATCTTCAATTTATTAAGCGAATATATAAATTATTATTAAAAGATGGCCAATTTTAATCAACGAGTGTAAACGGCTTCGCTATCACAATGCAGTGGTTTATTTTAGCGAAGTTTACTACTAAAAACCATAGAAACAAAATAATGTACAATAATTATATGTTACTTCATAGTAACTGAGTTTAACAAGCATATTAGTAGCTGTAGTAAGCTCATAACTAATGAGCTTACCATTTGTTTTCTCGTATATTCATCTGAAAACTGTCAACCAACTTTATATCATCCGTGTTTTTGAATGGATCTTTTGTTTTAAAGAGGAAAGTTTGGAAAGTTAATAGCTTTAAGTCTATTTTAGTATGTAATGTATATCGTAATTTTGTGGTAAATAGATTTAAACTTTCCACGAAAATATCACACTTGGTTAGAATTTAGTACGATAGAAAATATTTATCAAAATTAGTTGACCTGGCACTGCATGTAGAGTTCAATCCCTCATACTGATTGCCTATGGCGAATTAAAAAACTATTCAATGGATTTCTAATAATTATAAATTGGCCCTAAAGTAATTTTTGTATACAAAAAAAATCTCTTAAGCACGAAAAGTATACACATTAACAAGCTTCCGTTAGATTCAAACACAAAAGTTGTGCATTTAACGTTACAAAGTATTTGTATTACATTAACAAATATTAACATGATTGTTTTATCTGATAACATATGACTTGGAACGTCTTTCACAGGTAAAAAAAATATTTAGCATATGACACATATTATTTTTGGAGCTCCTAAAAAGACGTTACCGCACAAGCCAAGAAGTGCGGGTCGTGACTGTCTTCCCTGTCATTTAGCGCGAGTGCTCGTTTTTATAAGTTCGTTAGTGAAGAGAAACACTATTCTGTGTTACTAAAAATATTTAAAAAATACAGCTAAAATATGTATGTATGTATGTATGTATATATATATATATATATATATATATATATATATATATGTATATGTATATATATATATATATATATATATATGTATGTATGTATATATATATATATATATATATATATATATATACATATTAATCCATACTAATATTATAATGAGTTAGTAATGGATAAACTCAAAAACTACTAGACCGATTTTAAAAATTCTTTCACCAGTATAAAACTATATTATCATCGAGCGAGTAATATAGGCTATAATATATTTTAAAATTTATTTGTTTCTTATAAATATGTCGATAGTTCTACAAAAGGTTTAAAAAATTGCCTATAAATATTGTTTCTTCGCGTGCCCTGCCAAAACTATTTCTATTACATAAGAAAGTGGCTTACATATTGAACGTTCTCACTAATGTGAACAAACAGGTTTGCGAGACAATATATGTAATTGTTATAGTTATGTTACAATAAACATTTTTTTGTCAAATTAGTCAACTAAAACACAGATGCGAACAAAAAAGTGTTTATTTCCGTATCATGAAATGAATCCCTATCCAAAACAATTATTAAATAATTTAATCTATTTATATAAGAGTAAATTAATTTAAAAAATTAATCGAATTATTCAAATCGGTACATTAGTTTTAAAGTTATATTGAGAATCACAAAATAAAACTTGATGCGAATACTGCAAGCTGCTATATGTTAGGTAGGTAAACAGAAATGTTACTATCTAAACTAATATTATATAGTCTATTAATTTAATATTCATGAAAATTGCGATAAGGTAACCCAAGGTACATAATGACATTCGCATCATGTTATTAAGTGTATTAATTTAATATTCATGAAAATTGTGATAAGGTAACCCAAGGTGTATAATGCAATTCGTATCATGTTATTAATCCTTTTGTAACTTGATATTCGCATCATGTTATTAATCCTTTCGTATCATGTTATTAATCCTTTTGTAACTAGATAGTTTCATTTTCCAGATTGATTATGTCCATGTCAATTCCTCTTTAAATTTATCAAGTAGATTCTGACACAGAAAATTTACACGAAAAAGAGTTTTGTTGGCTGTGCTATAGAGCAATGGTGCCACCTAGGAATGACACGATGGATGAAATAAACAATTTGAGCACACGAAAAGTCCCCGGCCAAGTCAAACATTACAAATCGATAGACGCCGTTACTAATATCAGAGACGCAGTATCAGGACCACAGGGATTTTTAGATTCACTTAACCCCGCTGGACTATCACCCCAGGAATTATCATTAAAAATCGGAACGCCGATCATGCTTCTAAGAAATTTAAGCCCTCTTAACATATGCGATGGGACGAGGATATTTATAAGGAATTGAAAGACAACTTAATTGTAGCGACCATTATCACTGGCCCTGTAGCTGGTGAATTAGCTCATATTCCTAGCATACCGATGATCCCCACTAATTTGCCAATTCCGTTTAAACGACTTCAATTTCCGCTGAAAACTTATTTTGCTTTAACAATTAACGAGTTCCAGGGTCATACTTTAAATTTTGTAGGGACTGACTTACGAAAAGAATGCTTTACAATGGGCAACTATATATTGGCCTATCATGAGTCAGAGCTCCCGTACATCAATTCATTTTGCTACCACAAAATAAAACTACATCAAATATTGTTTATAGGAAAGCTCTAAGATGCTAAACTTTAAAAATAAATTTCAATAAAAAAATTCATTTTTGCAAATAACCTTATCTTAAAATAGCAACAGAACCACCAATGACGTGACTGCTAAAATTTGTAATTGCTTTATTATTACAAGAAATTTGAGTTTTGTTCTATTTGTACAAGCTTAATTCTGTTTTTTATTTGTGCTATGCCGAGGCGGATCACGTTACCATATAATATTAAGTGTGCTATACCTACTAATATTACAAATGCAAAATAAATTTGGCAGTGATAGATTACGATTTGATAGATTGTATGTGTATGTAGGTAGTCTGGAATACCATATAGACTACTTTTTATGCTGATATTTGGAACATACGCGGGTGAGTCCGCGGGGCGCAGTTATCTATACTTGTATTATAAAAAGTAATGTTTGTGAGTGAGTTTGGAGGTAATCTTCGAAACTACTATTCCGATTTTAAAAATTCTTTCAATTCACCAGTAATTCTTTCCAAAAAATTCTACTAAAAAATTCACCAGTAGAATGCTACGTTATCACTGAGTGACATGGGCTATATTTTAACGGGAGAAAACGGAACAGCCAAAATCGTGTATTTCACAATTTGTGTTTCAGAACGTATTATCCGTCCTTTTCTTTGATTTCCTGCCTTATTTATAGTTTTTGTAATATAGATTTTATCAGTTTCTTTTTTTATGCTATTTAAATTCATTTTGTGTTAACCTGAACTGTATTTAAAAAAATTATTTCCGAAATAGTATACACCACAAGTTTAATTTTTAAATCAAAAAGAAGACTGAAGACGTCATGATCTCATGCCGATTTCCATTCATTAAAAGTCTCGGCGTTATTTCTGGAGATAGTTAACAATTGCATAGATCATTCGTTAACAACAGGATAATATTATAAACTCAGGAAAATTTGCTAATGTTACTAGCGATACTTTTATTATCCTGAATCTCTTTGAGTTTGAAAATGAAATACATCTGAAGTTAGGACGGCAATTCTGAGTGTGAAAGGTGCTTTGTTTGTGGCAAACACATTTAGTAACATGTAATATTAAAACATACACAACAATATAAATGAATAATAGAACCTGACATATAATCAAATGCTCAATTGCTTACGAAGAATAAAAGAGATTTAACAGCGAAATAGTGTAGATGAACTCTAAATTTTATGATATCACATATAGAGCCAGAAATATAAGCAAAAAGAGTAGAACAAATTGTAATATACACTTTGGGAAAATTTCAATGATAAAAAAGGTAGTTATTTGGAAGCGTGAATTCAGAAACAATCAAGAAAGCGATTATTTTCTGAAAATTTTCCAGACCCTCGTGTTTTAGCATAAAGTTCGACTTGACTAAAATACTTATTTTTTGCCAAAGGGATGTTCGTCACACAACATAAGTCATATTTTTTTATTCTTGAATATAATTCAAGAGTAGCGAAAATAATTGGGTAATTCTAAAATAATAATATACTTATTTGTATAAATGAATAAAATATGAAATCAACTTAACATTTAAAAAAAATTTAATGGTTGCAAAATAATCACGATCAGATTGGATGAAGAAACTTAGAACTCCCTTATTTCTTCTCATATGTTATTAATTATTTATTTCGAATAAATTCAATAAGAAATTAACACCATCCTTGTAAAATGTTTAACATTTTATCATATTTTTCTAAGATGAAAGATTGAGATTAAAATTTTTATATAAAGCTCTGAATCGAATAGTACTTCATTTTCATTTTTTACTTTTATCTGATTAAAACGTGGATCCATTTATCTTAGGCATATTACACACAATATTGTGTTTGAATACTGTCACTAGTATTAAGATGCAGAACAGGTCAATGTGGTTCCGTAGCGAATGAGAGTTGTATAGGGTATTTATACACTTTGGCTTCGTGACGCCTTAAATTTGGGGCGCCCCCGCCGACTTCGTGGATGCTTAGCATAGAATGTCCAGGTCTTTTTGGATTCATCATTTATCAATCTTTATTCCGACATCTATAATTCTTTCTATATTTTTTTAGTTATGTATATTTTGGATATTTGATAAATTTTGCGAACTTTTCACAGTTCTTAGGGCAATATCTAAATTAGTACTAAATATTGAAATTTTACTCATAATCCATTTGGTAAGACACAATGAGACAAAACCAATATCATCTCAAATATTGAGCTTACATAGCAAAAGGTAGAGCTAGACTTAATTAACATCCGTCGCTGCGTAAATTTTTATGAATCAAACTCGTATTTCAATTGCACCAGAAGATAACATCAGCGCTATGTCAATAATTATTTAAAATATTCTTCATTTAATACTTAACTGAACGCAATATAGTTCATGCATCTATCATTAAACTATATAAACTGTTCATCTTCGTATTTTCGTAGTAGCAATAAATGTTTTTGCCGACTTACACGAAACGAGTGTGACATGTTTCGTAACGTACGATATATTGAAAGTCAAAATAGATATTTTTCTACTTTAATTAGTACTTCCGTCATAAACCATAGAAAAGAAAACATAAAGAACATAAGTTTCAAGAAATTGCGTGTTCATAATTCCTTCACTTTTCTTTTCGTGTGAAAATTATATCAAATATGAAAAATAAAAAGATATATGATATTTGTTGAATTGTTATTTTTGCACAATCGCTTATCCAAATCGTAGAATAAAATCTCAAAAAGATAATTCTAATAAAAGTTGTACACAATAAGATCTTTAATACATATATATTTATGTATTCAAAATAAGCGTATTTTCTTTCCTCAATTAAGTTAAATTTGAATATTTGTCATTTGAGGTTTTGCATTAGGCTGTATAAATTTATGCGTTAGGTATTTTATTGTATATATATATATATATATATATATTTATATATATATATACATATATAACTTTTAAAGATATTTCTCATTTTGAATTCGGGTTTAGTCAATATCACATCTTTATTAATTACTTTCCAGAAATGTCCATTCCTAAAATAAAAGGATTTCTGCTTTCGAATACCGTAAAATATTTATTACCCAACGTGCAGTATTATAAACATATAATATATATTCAACTAATTGTGCAAACAGCGACAATAAGACAGTGACATGAAATTTTAAAACAGTTTGGCGACAATTATTCTAGTAACCGATTACTATTCTAAGTGACGGTAACTTTTTTCTTATTATTGTTTCATTACGTACTTGTTTGGTTTTAGTGTTACTTTTCTTTAATGGTAGATTTCTTTGACATCGTAGAAATTATTTTCTTAATTTTTAATAGGGTCATTTGTGATGTCATTAAAAAACCGTAAAGTTCGAACAGAAATTGCGTTCTGAGGTTTCATCACCATTATGTTATATTACCGGAAATAGAAAAACCAAAAAAAGTTTTTTTTTGGTTATACGAAAAAGTTTGGTTATAGAAGAAAGTAATATACGAAAACCAAAAAAAACTAGCTTTTTACCTTATTGTTCTCCAAAGTATTTTTAATATTTTTTTACTTTAATTACAATATCATACTTTTCTTTGTACCGTATCTTTGAATGCCGTATCTTCTCTATTGCATTGAGTTGGAAGTAAGAAGCTTTGCTCTTTTGACCACAGATCTTTGTGTTTCATATTAATTTAATTTGACACCTCTGGCCGTTTCCGACAGACAAATAGACAGACAGACGGAAAACAAAGGGATCCCATAGGATTCTTTTTCTCTTTCTCTCATTTAATAGTAGTAATTAATAGTACTATTATTATTCATCGTGAAAAATATTGTATAAATTCTTAAACGTTATGCTTTTTTCTAATTATAAAAAATACGTTAAACATTATGTATAATGTTCTCTAAGAGAACAGGACAACGACTTGTCCCGTTTTTTTTAGTTTATGAACGTGGCAGATATATGGATATTCAATACTGCTCCTTTACAACGAACTAAATCATTCTCAAGAAACATTTTTATCTTTAGTACCGTTATTTGAGCAGGTACTTAGGTACTATTAGATAACTGAAAAAGAAAGTTAGAAACAAATTTTGACATTTTTTGCTAAATATTTTATAAGGAGATATTTAATGAGAACACGATTATTAGAAGATATTTAAGAATTATCAGTTTAATTTTTAAGAGGAAATAAAAAAAATACTTTAAATATAAAATTTAATAGTAAATACTATCACCTTGATAAAGATTTATAACACGTTTTACTATCACCTTGATGAAAATGCATCACTTTCGCGCCATTAGATATTTTCCAAATTAACATGGCAGTTAGCAATTCTATAGAGATATATTGCTAAATTACAACTTATTCATTTCTGTTTATTAAATTTGCGACTTTGTTAAAATTTCTTTTTCGTTTTTACGTTTAGATTAAATGACTTCCACAGGGCTTCTTTCCCCTTTTGATTATAGATATGTCTGCACGATCGCACATTTCACCATCATACTGGATAAATAATACATGTGCGGCATCGAATATACATCCCAGTAGGTTTTGATCTGAAATATGTTTCATGTCTTGTTTTGATCTGAAATATGTTTCATGTACTTGTATCTTCTTAAAAATCGTAAAATTATGTCTTTTTAATAATTGTTGAATACAACCCAATCAAACCTTATGCACTTACATGGACTCGATGCATTAATCTAAAAAAATTGTATGAATACTATATATAAACTATCAAAGACCCTTAAATACTCTAATACTTTAATCAAGTATCTATTCAGTTTAATATTCGGTCAGTGTATTGTTACACATTCCTATTCTATAGTGCGGTGGGTCTCACGAGCTTGAACCTATTAATGAATCGAAATATTCTCATTTTGGGAAAGGGATGCAAGCTGAGAGGGCGCGGGATGCATTCTTAATGGGAATTTCGCTTTTACATGTTATTATTACATAATTTGGGCGCGACCTCTTGCCTAATGTTGAATTCACCTGCTTTGAGATAATACTTATATTATTTATTTGGTTTGATCTTCGGAAACTTTGAAAACTAGTATATTAAGCAGATATTTAGTTTTGGAAGCGGTATCTTTTCTATAATATTAATTTAATAGCATTTTCCGCCCACATTTGAAGAGTGTAGAGTAATCTTCCATTACAGCTTGCGTGTAATTTGAATTCGATACTCAAAAACTTTCTAAGATCTAGTTTATCGGACTAATATTCTGATTTACAGGTCACTCTATTTTGTTAGACAAATATTAATAAAAACCACTTTCTAATTTTTTTATTTCCATTGACAAAAAGAGAAAATGCACGTTCGAAACTAAGTGAAAATAATGAAATTTTTGTCATTAAATTCTTGTCAGATCTTTAAAATTTTATTTTAAAAATATATCTAAAATAAGTTTTATTTTAATACATTGTATACTCAATTTATTGAAAGGCTTTGCCTTAAAATAATAGGATATAATTAGAAATACATAAAGAGCAAGTAGCATAAACTTAGCCTTTGTTTTTGTAATAAATCATGGGCAATTTATTTGCTTTAAATCGGTACATACTTTGTACTTACCGTTAAAAAACACTTCTGAAGACATCTTGACAGGCATATAATTTCATGTATCGAACTCCATGATATTTACCTTGCACGGTTCGTTTATGAAAACATTGCCATATAGTTCTTTTAAAACCATTCGTAATTTTTTTTGCGTACAATCTAACGAGTGTCCACACCTCTTCTGTAGAAACTTGTCAATTTTGACATAATTTTTGTAAGCGAACGCACATCACGTGTAGTGCATTTTACCATCAGTTGTGGTTAGACAAACCGCTTCTCCTTTGCGAAATTTATTTATTTTTGTAGAAAAATGGTTGCGTGTGCTATCAAAAAGTGAAAAAATATAGCGGAATGAGAGGTGAACTTAAAAAAAGTATCACTTTTCATAAGTAAGTCATTTTTTATTTTGTTTTTGTAACACGTATTATTTGTATGTAATGAACCGCCATTTGAAATGAAAGAAATGTAAAGTGATATGCGCTAAATCGATAGTGTTAAAATAAAAAATGTGAATATTTTGTACCGAATTTTTCAATAATATAAATTGTTTATTATATTAACTTTCAAATAATAACTTTATTAGTATATACATGGTAATTGAATCACATGAAAGTTGCAAATTTTGATGTTGTATTTTATTTAACATACAGGATATTTTTTTGCTAAGAACTATTTATTTAGTGCTAACATAAGATTTGGGCTAAAATAATAACTATTATTTATCAGTTTATTAAATTTTTAATTAAAATTTATTTCAAAGACCATGTTTTACTATTTAATTAAAAAGTTATAAAGTATATCCCATTGTACTATGTAATCAGTGTTTTTTCATAATTGTGAATATTAAACTTCCTTTTTTTCACTGCAGGGACATTAAATTAATTTTTCTATTAACATATCAATAACATTTATATTTTCGTATTTTCTAAGTTACTTTTTTGGTATATTATCCTAAATTTAAATTTATATGATTACTATAATCCTTATATTTATTACAATTTGTATGGAGTATTTATTTTTGTTTCAAATTTCCCAAAATATAAGTTTTTTAGAGAAAAACGGATAAATATTTTGCAAATGCTAATAACTGGTAACCAACAAGAAACCCTGACTTTTTCTGTCAACATTTCATAATTGACTACTTTGTGTTAAAAAGGAAACAAACAAATTTATAAATGTGCAGCTCCTCTGTTAAATTTACACAACCAAGGTGTGTAAAGCAACTTATATTTATAAACTACAAAACATTCATTTATGGTTTATTTTTTCTTATTTCTGTTGAAGAAAGATTGCTACTGGTTTTGTTTTTGGTTTGAAATTTCAGTAACTTTAATATTAGCTAATCTGAATATAACATACAACAAAATACCATTATTTCACTTGTAAATTTTTTGTTGTTTCAGAATATTTTAATTTTTCTGCCCAACTTTCGTTGCCCTTTTGTCCTGTTATTGCTATTAAAATATATTATATTTAGTAGCAATTAAAATACGTTCAGATAATGTATGTTCCTTAACCTTCACTTTATATCATGCTGATATTATTATAAACCAAATATCCGTTAAATGAAGCTTTATAAAAAGGAACTCATATTCCGCAATTACTACGAATTGCCTAGAAACAACGTTAGAACAACTTCTACTTTGAGGCATACTGCAGTAATGTCTTTAGTCTATTGCTGGGTTTCTTTTCGAAATTAATTAAACGAAACTTACATTTGGTATTTGGGGTACTGTTCTTAAGCCTTAATATTTGATACTAGATTACACGCCGCTTTTCGTTGTTTGAAGACCTCCAAGGACAGAAAATGAAACAACTGAGTTTGGTTGAGGGACTAGTCCTTATATATAAACAATTTTAATAATATATGTTCAAATTAAAATTCACCCAAAATTTTAAATTTCATCAAGTTTTCAGACAAGAAACTAAAAAAAATGGCTGTTCTTTACCTGTATTGAATTAAAATATTAATATAAGTAATACATCAATTTAGTTGCATTTCAAAAAATATCATAATATATTAGCCAATTCGCGAAATTGATTTTATCGATAGCGTCACATCCCTGGCCGTAAAAATATGTGAGGGAAAGATTTTGTTCTAATATTATTTGAAAGCGTGTACGTAAATACTATTTTGATATACATAATTTAAATACTTTATTATAACTAGGGATTTAAAAGAAAATGTTTAATAAAATATAATTTCATATGAGCATTATATTAAGCTGGGCTTTAGTTAAGCATAAAGAGTTATCTCAAGTGCTTTCTAGGTTTCGAAATTCGTATAATTACAATCACGTAAATTTCCCATTATATATTTATACGTATTTAATCGTAAAAAACATTTTTTCGTAATATATTATCACTCTTATACAGAGCAACTAGAAAAGAAAAGAAAGAATTATAAAATTGCGACCGATTACTAAATGAGCACATGGTGTTGTGAATGACATCTGTGGTTAAAAAGGGCCCTTACAATTTAGTGTCGTCTCTTTTTGGTAGATTGCATCCAACGGTATTTAAAAGTGAAGTGATATATATTTAAACAATTATGGTTCAGCCATTTTCTTTCTCTGTCCTTATATTACCTTTTCTTATATTTTGCGGTGCCATAAGAAATATGTCTGATACCTTCTCTAAAGATTTTCACTTTCACGGTAAAAGAAAATAAAGTCGTTGTACGGGTTAATTTTATTTTGAACTTGTTTTTTCGCTACTTTCCTCGTGTTAAATATTAATATGAAAATAATTGTTGCAATAAAATAAAGCTTTTAAAGACGAAAAAATATAAAAAAATAGGAAAATATAATAGAAAAATCAGAAATGTATTAAGGGATAATAATTTGGTGCTGAGTATTTAGGGATTCCCTTTTCTTATGGAGTATTTGAATTGTACAACTGAATGCAAGGAAGGAAGTGGTTAATTTAAGCGAGTGAAGTGATACATCTAAAGATTAGACACGGTCCATCTTTCTGCGCGCAATATGCAGTCACTAGGTAAGATTTTAACAGTAATTAATAAAAATGTGCGTTAAAACAAATAAACAATAGATGAAAATTCTATGAATAATTCTCCCGCCTGACATTTTATTAAACTTGTTTTATTTTATTATAGGTATAAATTTTCACGAACACTTTATTTCAAAATTAATATTCAAAATTATGCGATCGCGCTCATGATTACTTACATTCATATTCTACGTATGACTTTTGTTCCTAAATTCTTATTGGATGATGGAGAATGACATTTTATGTTGCATAATCGCACCAAGATTTCATCGTTACGTTCGACGGACCTATTCTTTCATGTAATGAATTTTTAGTATAATTCTGGTGGTATATTTCATCTTTGATACCTAGAGTTAGCATGACTATGCCTGTTATCAGATCCGGAGATTCATTTTTTTTTCAGATAACAGTGCAGATTCTTCAGAATTAGCTCGTTGCCAGATGTATGTTTTTCTGATGTATTTATCAATTAGTTGTATTTGTTCAGCAGTTCGTTCATTTCCTTGGGAAATACGAGTGACATTATTGAGATAAGTGTATCTCTAAAACATCCCACACCCTATCTCGGTTTCATATCCTCTCGATAAAAAACTATTCTGGTAAAAAGGAGCGGATCGAAATAACAATATATCGTTCGCTTTACGGATTTCATTGTCGTCCTGTCCTGTCGAATGAGGGTCAAATTGTATTCTCGTTTAAAATATTACCAAAACCACCTTCGTCCACATTGGTATTAAACTTGAAATTGTATGTATTCAAAAATTGTCTGCACAATCCTTTTCTGTGGAGATAACGTAAGTGTGACGTGCACTGGCGTCTACAAAAACTCTTAATATTTATTTTGTTGTCAGTTTATTTTATTGCTTCTTTAGTTTGTTTATTCTATTGCGGTTTATTTAATTTCTTTTCTTGTGGTGGGGTAGCTGTCCACTACCTTTGTCTGAAAAGGGTGTTATACCAACAGACTTTGGAAGCATTAAAATATTTAAAGAGTTAAATATAGAAAAAACTGTTGTTTCGCTTTTTAATTTTACAGTCGGCTGGTTTACCTACATATTGACTAACCACGACTAAAATATTACAACTACTGCTACAGTGACGATTTAATCGCACAGAACTAACTTTCTGGCTTATATTCTGAAAAAAATGTATGGAAATTATATATTATAATAAGAGTGATAAAAAAATATAGTTTGCAGCCGAAGTTCTAACTTCTTTATTTGATTTTGTATATTCTGTGTGCTTGTACACATTTTGAGAAATTCCGGTATTTCTAATTATACAGCTCGTTTATTTTAATACACTTATTGACTTATATGAAAAGTATTTTATATTTTAATAAGGCAAATAGATTAAACTATACGCAGTTAGAGAGAAACAAATATGAATATAACTTTAACTTTATTAATTATAAAGTAAACATAGAAAAATGTTATTCATCTAGGTAAATATTAATCCTAGTTTCACCATCTAAAAGATTTTTGTTAGGGTTCTCTAAGAAACCAGTGAAACAAAGTACTATAACTTTGTCTTGTTCGTTGGCGATATATTAAACTTTAAAATATTCTGTTCAATATGCATACGTCGTTAGATTTTAAGTTGACAATTGTAAAGTTTAATTTAAAATAATATGTGTTGTTAGATTTTGAGTTGGCCATTTTGAAGCATAATTTACATCATTATATGTTGATAAATTTAGAACTGATAGTTTCAAAGATAAATATACCGCCGACGCGAGTGAATTATTTCAATTAACCTTTTTAATTCATGTATGTTACCTTATTTTATGCGTGATCAGATACGCATTTGATCAGTCTTTTTTGGGGTATTTGTTATTTTGTTTAGGACCTATTAAATTAGATTCTACAATAGTTATATTTTTTAATAATGAATTTTAAAATATCATAATATATAGTGTCTACATAGTGATTTCGGTATTTAGAGAAAAGATGGATACTTATGCATATCTGTGCAATAGAAAATAGTCCTTGTCCATAATTCCCCTCTTGTTAGAATTCCTCCTTTCTATAAATAATTTATTTGTGTCTGTAAATATGTACATCTACATATTCATTATTTATACGTTAATCACATATAATGGCTATTTCTTAACACATTAAAGTCATTGAACTCTGACACTTATGAATATAATTACTGACCATTTCAAAAAATAAACTTGCACATCCTTGTTACTTGTTTACATAGATGTCTTTCTGATACACATGCTGTGCTTTGACTTAGGCACGTTTGGCAGCTTTGTTCTTTTTAATTTTTTGATAGTACGTACTTAATTTCAATCTATATACCATCTCATGAAAATATCTAATGTGTACAGTGATACAATAAAGCATGATAATTGTATGCACTTATATATTTATATAAAAGTTTTAAGTGACATATTGGTTAGATAGTTCTGGTCGTTTCATATATCTCCTGACATTGTAACCACTTCTTGAACACACCGTGCCTACGCGACCGGCAACACTATTTCCAAAGTAAATTTTGAACGGATTTTATGCTCGGTGACCCGCTTGAGCGGTCCCCGACGAAGCTTTTATCCTGCGGAAGTTGCGAACGGGTGGCGCCCTGTGTGTTATATAATGCGTTGAAAGGCGGTGTGAGTGATTTGAGTGAAATATTTTGTGTTTCTCTGATAGATGTCCGTGAATCTACACTGTTTGACAGGAAATGTATGTTCAGTGTGTATATAGATTACTTTTTCAAATATTTTTAAGTTATGTCTCATATTAATATCAAAGTAAAGTTTTTTGAAAAATAGTTTGGTGCATATTTGACGAAATAACTAAATTTCTGAACTTACATATATCATAGCTAGCAATTGATTAAATATTGCAGATGTACGTTTTTAATTAGTTCAAAATGTAATGATATTAATCAGCTAAATTAGTGTTGGTAGAATTTTTAATAGATTTGTGGTACGTTAGTTACTAAAGTTTATAATCTACATTGGTTAAATAAGCCATACCACTAGCCAAAATGTATAGACAATAAGCGCCATACTAAACATCCCTTTCTGGTTATTCGAACAGTTGGAACCAAAAGTTAACTAGTATATTAATAAAATAAGTCCTTTCATCTAGCTTTGTCAGTATTTTAAGTAATTTATTACCTATTGTACTTTTTCCGAATCCGTTTGGAAAACACGATATAATTCTAAGCAGACTTTCAATGTTCGAATTATATTTTCAAACTCAATATGTTATTCAAACAAATAGACCCGAAGAAAGAGCAGACCGATATTCAATATCATGGTATATTATCCTTCTTACGGATGTTAGTGTACTCTTATACACTGAGAGTTAAAGTATAAAACTATATTAATAGATGCTTACGAAAAATATTTGTATATTTATTTCATAAATGTTTGAGGTGGTGTTTGTAAACGCATTTTTAAAATGCCATAGATCAGTAAAAGACAGAAACGCCATTGTTACGAGTTTGCTAAGTCACCTTTCTAAAATAATGATTATGGGAATTACCTCCAATGATGTGAAAATTGAGATAGGATTTAGTACAGCTGTGGACAGAGACAATTTAAGTTTTGGAGGACTATGATGCTATGTCCTTTTTCTTTCTTTTTTCGTACAAAGGTAAAAATATCCCTCTACTCAGCAGAGGACCAAACTATATTGCAAATAAACAAACGAATATACTTCATTCCAACCCAAACGAAAATGTTTATAAATAGAGCAAAATTACAGTTCCGATATCGTAAATATTTCAGAAACAATTTTTTTTGTATTTAGTTTAGTAATATAATATAAATTCATTTGGCATATATTTAAAAAAAATATGCTTTTTTAATGGTATACACTTTTACGCCGTGTACATACGTAACTTAGATTATAATTATATGTGGAAGAAGATCAGTTTAGCTAAATAGCGAAATCACAAATTTTCTCTTTGTCAAATGAAAGAATATGGATGAAATATCTGTCGACTACGAGTGGAACTTGCATTTCGAGGGTTGGTACTGTGGAAATATTCAAAGGTATATGGTATTTAGTCATAATTAGGAAATAAACAAAATAACTGAAGATTTATCTAGAACGATTCTATATCTTCATAGTGTTTGACTTCGTTACGTCTGTAAAAGATACACTAAAAGCACATTTATATAGTAGAAAATAATAGAAAAATGTATGAATAGTTTCATAGGATTACTGAATGACTATAAATGTTTTTCTATGCACAGGTTTACGGTGGGAGGTCCATTGGTATTTAAATTTGTTTGTTACACTGGGAGTAACAAGGAAATTGTGAGTGGGTAGCGCGCATTTTGAAGTTTAAACATGTCAAATGATTCGATATAGCGCGGTATTTTTACACCTTTCAAAGTACTGATCATATACTAAGTTATTTAGTTTCCATGGTGGGATTTAAACTTCATTGCGCACTATGTTATCATCTTATTCTACCGAAATACAATATTCACGTATAAGTATCCATTACACTAATAAATATTGAACATAATATTTGTAACAACATATGAGAATTCCGTACCTTGGTATATCCATATCTCATACAAAAAGAGTGTAAATATCGTTGATATTCCAATTTCAGTGTTTCGAGAAAAAAATGTGTAAATGTCTTTTTTTTTAAACCAACGAAAAAAAACAAATAATGAAATTTTATTAAATTATTTATTCAGTTATTTCTTAAGAAAAAGAACAATCAAATACATTAACCGCTTATTTCTCAATAAAATATGACACTGCGCGTAATGTAAGCAAAGTTATATTTAAATAGTATATAATATTACGATTTTACAAAACATATTCTTTGAAAAGGATTTAACAAAAATTAGTTAATATTATAAGTAAATATCAATTGTTGTAAGAATATAATTAGTTAATATTGTGAATATCATCCCTTACTTATTAGGAAATATATAACGCTATATTGTTAATACCACCACTAGGTTCAAAATGGCGGTATTAATGTGAATTATAATAATTTTATGTGCAAAAATACTATCATAAAATAAAATGTATACATATTTCTATACATATAAAAATTAGTCATGCAAAAGCCAAACGTGATATACAAATAAAAGCGCAAATGCCAACATCGTGGCATTCGACTGAAACTACAAATCAGAGCGTAAAATATTTAGATAAGTTAACTCCTGTAGAATTGCATCGACACCATAAAAAACAATTTTAAGGTGCTGATACATAGACGTTTGGTCAATTACATAAAATTACCTATGAAGGACATTGTAACTTCCTCCCTGACAAAATTTTAAAACTTCTTTAAAAATTAGTGAATTTTCATATTTGTTTGTTTCTTTTGGCAATACTAAAGTGTTTATAAATATGATAACTAGATAGTCTTTAGGAAAAGAAATAGCAATAAAACTATAATCTTAACTCAAAATCCTCAAAAATTGGTTTCAATGTGCTTTTCTGAGAGCAACACAGCATTAATACCAAAATATTGTCATCAACATCTTAAACTGACTTTGAGATATTAAATTTAAATAGGATCAGATTACTAGTTAAAGAATTAGATCAACCAATGGACATGCAAGAACTAATTTTCTTTCAACCCCTTTTTAGTATTAGATATAGAATTATAATACACGGAAAACTCAAAATTTAAAGACTCAATTTTTAATAATTACAAGACTTTCCTTATTCATAGATTAACCTATAACTAACAAATGGACATTTTACGTTAATAAATTCCAAACAAATCCAAGATTCCAATAAATTGAAGTAAACCCGAAATAACGAGGTAACATTAATTTTTCTCCTAAGAAATTAATACTAAGTAAAAAGTACTTGTTTGTGTATTAAAAATTAAAATAAAATAGTGAAAATGAAAGGCAATTAAAGAACTTAATAACATTTTAAGCAGCCTGGGTGTAGTGCTGCCAGAAAAAACCAAGTCAGAGAAGTGTTAGAAATCATTAGAAATGGAAATTACCCTTTATTTTTAAAACTTTCAATAAAACTATATAAATATAATTACGTCACGTTCATATAATCAAAAACACCCAAATTATATAAAATTCGTGATTTTCAAATGGCTAACTCTATGCTAGGGAATCATAAATGCAATTAAAAGGTTAAAAACCACAAAGGCTACTACAAATACAGAGAGATATTGAATTATGAGGCGATGCCTGTTTCAGACATTTCAATTTCCGATTTTTTATTTACATCGAGAATAGCATTTAAATTTCGACGCGTTTTACCAACGATAAATAATTATCTGTCAAATCGATCGCCCGTAAATATTGAAAGCAACGATTTACATCGATAACCCGCATATCGGTGCTATGGTTTTTGGTGCTACTTTTGTGGGTTGCTTTGTAACAAAATCTATTGAATATGTTTAACCAATAAATGTTTCTATTTTGGATATAGAAATAAAATGAAGCACGTTTACTAAAAATTATGAACGTAAATGTCTCAAAGATTAAATATACTAAAATAAGGATGTCCTGCTTAACTCTTGAGTTCCGACGCGAATATTTACCTTTCACCATTGGCACAAGGATTCGATTGATGAATAAGGAAAAATGTCTTTCCTTTATACACTTTAATTGAGGATAACAACTCACGAGTTCGAAATAAATATTTTTTCTCACAATTTCATATTTTTTTATGTTGTTTAATCTGTCTCGGACCATAATAGTTCTTGCACACTAAGGCTTTTAAAGAGGTAAGAATACATCGCACGCCATTTTGAAACTTAATATTTCGTAAACGAGGTTTAAAAATGAAAAATGTTGAAAGAAAACTCTCTTTATTTTTAACATTTCCACTCCATCAAATAGGGTAGCCATTCAATGACACCTTACTCGGTGAAAAATGCCAAAAAACGGTTTGTTCATTACATCAGTGGGAATGTATATTTTATTTTGAAAACGTTTATAGAAATGTCATCTTGCTGGTTTACGTGGCCATATTATATGAAAATAATATGATGATCTCTGTATGAGAAACTCCGGGGTATACAAACAAATGGATGGATATGGCAAAATTATAAACGTTATATTTCCTCCTTGAAAGAATCTTAAAAACATCTCTTGAACTGTAGAACTTTTTGCAACTGTAATAATATAATCGTTGCAATAAATATAATCGGTGCATTCTATATTCTAAACAGCTTTCACTTTCATAATGATTTGAGGGAATTTAATTTTAATAGGCTTTTTTAATCTAGGAAAATAATTTATTTTTTGCTAATGTAATTATTTATTTTGACGTTTCAATTAGTTTTTTTTTAAATAAATTATTATAATCACATATAAAGTTATTTATCTTATTTTCGTAAGTGAATATCTTGTAACTACTTTCTACTCGTGCGCTTGATATAATTTTTAGCTTTTCCAGGCTCTTTGTCCGTTAATTGATTCAATAATGTATTACCACATATACTTCAGGTATGAAGATATGAAAAACTGCCCCTATTTCGTACATTTAAGACTATATTTATAAAAGTTGACATTGTGGAATATTACAAGAATATTCAAAATCTCTACTATTAAAAAAAATAATAACATTCAACGTAATAAATATAGAAGTACATAGTTAATAAAGTTTTCACAAATAAATGTATATATATTATGTTATATTTAATATTGAATTTTTCATTTCAATATACAGAGGCACAAAATCTAGACGATATTTATCACAGAATTATATATATCAGAATCATTCGTATTCACTTATATTTCGTAGTTCAATGTGTAAAATGTATTTATTTTTAATTTTATTTTTTCTTTTAAGTAGGACTACATATTACGATTTAACTTCTAATTATTATGAACAAATATCCTTACTATCTATACGTATATCTATAAACAATCAATCAGTCCTTCTTAACGAGGGTCAAAATGTCCATTTTACCCTATAATGGCCTCCATACATTTTTATCTTCAACATAATCCCCGATGCTATAATAAGCCTTCGAAATAAGCACATGTTTAATATGCGTTTTAAAAATCGCTATGGGAAGGTTTATTATATCTTCAGGTATCCTGTTAAAATAACGTAAGTAATTTGTAATCTAAATTTAATATCACGAATTTTATTTTTATTTCTTATATTAAGAGTATGGACATCAGACCTTTTAACGAAGAAATTTAAGTTCTTTTTTACATATTATTAGTTTTCATAGATATATAATGACGGCAAAGTCAGAATAATTTACTATTTAAATAGATCTTTTACAGATTCTCGGGCTTTCATATTATATATGGCTCGGACTGCTCTCTTTGTAAAATAAAAATAGTTTTAATATCTGCAGCGCTGCCCAACAGCATATTATATGGTTAATAAGTTTTTTGATAGTGTGGTATTCGGAACAGATCAGTGATGTTGACAGAATTTTGGTACGATGTAAGTTCATTTAGTATATTGGACAAATTTTTACAGTTAAGGTAGAAACGAAGTATCATAAAATTATAGAAGTCCAATAATTTCGTTTAAGCAACATTGAATACTCTCAGTAGTGTGATTGGTATCAAATAGCCTCCCGACAATACTTTTCGATATAATACTATTTTCAAGTGGATGACAAATTTTTTTATCAAAATATATGACATAAACGGTTCATTTTTATTTTAAGTTTTGAAACAGGTTTTTACGAAATAATTTCGTATTGAAAATAACAATCATAAAGGAAATTTTTGTTTGTATTAGTAATTATGAAATTCAAGAGGTAGTGACCCAGGCCTTAGCGTGCATGAACTTTTGTGGTCCAAGACCAGTTTAACAACACGAAAAATGTGTAAAATGTGAGAAAATAACATTAATTTCAAACTCGTGAGTTATTATATTCAATTAAAGTGTGTGAAGGAAAGAAAAGTTATTTATAAATCATATCATTATGCCAATGGTGAACGGTAAATACTCGCAACAGAACTCGAGATTTAAATAAGACATTCTTATTTTAATAAGTGTGACATGTACCTTCATAATTTTCAGTAGACGTGTTACATTTTCTTGCTATCTCCAAAATAGCAACATATATTGATTAAACATATTCAATAAATTTCGTTACAAACCAACCCAGAAAGGTAGCACCAAAGTCCGTAGCCACGATATGAGGTTTTTCGAGTTAAATCGTTTTATTTAATATTTACGGGCGATCAGTTTCACTGATAATTATTTACCGTTGACAAAACCAGTCGTAATTTATACGCTGTTATATATAACATTTTATAGCAAATAAAAAATGGTCGGAAATAAAATTTCTGGGACAGATATTTCTTCTTTTTGTGGTTTTTAACTATTTTATTTCTGGTTCGCTAGTTGACAGTTAACCACATGGAAATCATGAATTTTATATATTTAATTCGTTTTTTTTTGTGTTGATGGAAGAATTTTAAATATAATATGAAATTTCTATTTCCAATGATTTCTAGCACTTCTTCGGCTTTTTCTCTCTGATATCAGACTCACATAACTTAAAATTTTATTAATTTTTTAAAATTTTTATTGAATATATTATACTGCGTGTGTAACATAAGATCAAATAACATTTACCTTATGTGGGGTTATAGTTAAGTATATATCCTAAAATATGTTTAAGCTTGAATATATTTTTATTTAATCTAATTTTAATTTTAATGTACAATCAAACACATTTTTTATGAGAAAAACAAAATTCGTCCACGGTAAGAAGTTATTATATAACCAACAGTTTACTTCTGGTTTATTTACATTTATTCGGATCTAGGTTTTGCGTTGACTTAACATTTCCATTTGTCAGATATGAGCTAATCTGCTAATAAGAAAAGTTTCGTAATGGTCAAAAATTTAGTATTTAAATTTCTATGGATTTTCATTCTGTATCGAATAATAAAAAGAGAAAAAAAAATTAGTCTTTGTGTGTCCATCGTATGAGCTAATACTGTAACTATTAATCTGATCCTATTTAAATTCAACATCCCAAGCCGGTTTGAGATGTTTATGCCTATTATTTTAATTTTCACCCTAATTTTTGCACTAACCATAATTAATATTTATATTCTGTATTAAAATGCAAAAAAAATTATTCTCGATTCACCCTACCACTTATACGTTATTATTATCTCTGTGTATTTTTCGTAAAGTATCGATTCAGATAATCCAAAATAACCTACAAACCGCCTTCTGCAAATATTTTTTTTAAATAATTTATATCAACATGGAAAGGGTTATTTTATTAACATTAGGAATAAAAACAAATAAATTTACCCACTTGCGTCTCTAAAAATTTTCTTCTTATTCAATTAGACACAAAAAGACGACAAGCAAAATTTATGGTTTTCAAAATGGAAATCGACCTTGCAGGATTTCTTAAAAGTGTCTTTACTTAGAAAAATGTGGAGTACAATAAACAATAATCCAGAAATATAAACTAACTGCTGCGAAAAAACTTAAGAAAAAACCTTTAAAATATTTTGTAAAACTTAGTAAAAGAAAGAGTAAATTTAAATATTAAATACTTCTAAAAATTAAAACGAAAAAAATAAAGAAGTGTTAATTCATATAAAAACAAAAAATGTTATACAGTAACTACGATGGGCGCTCAAATATCCCCTTTTAAAGTACTTTTAATACGTCCTCGATTAGTGTATCTGCACTACAGTATTTTAAAGAGCCATTCAGAACAAAAATTATTACTTACGTATATCGTTTTCATGAAAATCTTTCACTTTTTGTGGAGTCCTTATTTGTGTGTCCCTTGAGCATTATGTGCACTTCACTATTCGTTCAAGCTTCAGTCACAATTCTATAAAAATGTTGAGTAAATATATATTTTAAGCGTTTCAATAATATTCAAGGCCAAAATCAAATATTCATAATTATTTGTTTAACAAAAGTATATACATCTTGAACGTAGAAGAATTAGTACGGGCAGAACGCAAAGTGACTTTGGTTTTTATTTTTTATTTAAAAAAAAAGAACAAAATGAGTTGCATTTGTACAAAGAAATTGATAAAAACTACAAAAGGTTAAGTGAAAGTAATATCTTAAATTGTTTAGCTATTTTAAAACAGTTTATTCATTTCTTACTTATTATAAAGCGTATACAAGAGAACTAAAAACATTTACAAAAATTTATTACACGAAATTTTCATTTGAGTGTTCATTAAGGTGTATTAACAATAGAACTATTACTTCCGATTCCATTAGTAGTAATGTCATTAAGAGCTCTTATTATATGTACTTATAAAAGCAATATATATATATATATATATATATATATATATATATATATATATATTTAAATGTCAAAAAATCGTATTAAATATAGGAATTACAATAATCGGTTTAAGAAAATGTAAAGCTACAAAGTAATGTAGAAAATGTGGCAATATAAATTTGATTGATAAATTGATATATTACAAGAAAAATAATTTATTTCCACAGCAATGAAAAAAAAAATTCACACTTTAATAATGAGATAAACTTAAAGTAAATTACGTATCAAATACCAAATATTTTTCTTGAGATTTATGCACAATAAAAATTGATTCACAAATATATTACAATTACAAATATTCAGTACGATGAATAAATTACAATATCAAAATTTCTATAAGCTTGTCACCTTTTTAAAGTGTAAGTTTTCTTTTTCATTGATGTGGCAATAAATTATTATTCTTAAAATACATCAATTTATCAATAACATTTATATTTTCAGATATTCTACATTACTTTTTAGCTTTACATTTTCTCAAACCTTTTATTCGTCCGATTAATATAATTCTTATACTTATTACGATTTTATTAGTTTATTATTTTTTTTAAAGTTTCCTAAAAAAGAAAATAGATAAAAAATTTCAGACATAATACTAATAACTGGTCACCAATAAGAAAAAATACCGTTTGCTTGCAATATTTCACAACAGGCTGCTTTGTGATATGTGAAAAATGATACTAACGAATTTTTAAATTGGAGGTCGTATTTTAAATTGAATCTACCTCGTACTTTCGAGTGATATAAAATTTTCTTAATTAAATTTTTCTGCTTTATAAACAATTTGTCGCCAGAGTTTGGGAGATGTGATAATAATTAGGGATTATTGTTAAATAATTTTTTTTTCCTTTATTTAAATTTTTTGTCACATTTTTATAATTGTCGTTTTCTCTTAAAGGTCCCTAATTTTCTAACTCTACGTAAAAATGTATATTCCGAATGGAATGACGTATTAGATTCTTATCATTTTTATGGCCGGCGCACCCTTGGTGAGCGAAAGCCAGTTTTCAACCTTTGTAGCATTTAGCAACCCTGCAATATAGATTCGTATCTGTTGAGATAAGCACTATGTAAAGCACAAATGATTAAGGAAAGTGTGAAACAATGTCGCATGCTTGTATTATCTAACAAATCGGAATAGGCAATAACGGAAGACATTATAATACTTTTACTGGTAGACATCGTAAATTAAAATTTAGCGTTCGTTTACGATCTAGGTCAACTGTGTTTTCTTTCAGAGTAAAGATAAAAAAGAGACAAGTTATTTTGTATTTTATGTTGACTAGTTTTCTATGGTATTAAATTTGTCAAAATTTCAACTCTGTTGTTTCATGTGATCCGTTGTTATACACATGTAATTAATATAATTTCACGCAGTCGGGAAAGTTTATTTGGGTACACTATTGTAATTAAATTATTGTAAAACACAGAAACAAAAGCGACAGTAGTAGCCCCAGTGGTTAGCTGTTAGCCATTGAGGAGTTTCGTTCTCCACATTTTTCCAGATTTTTCAAAGTAATAATTAAACTATCAACTAACCAGTAGCATATATATTGAGTCGCGATTGATTTAATACCAATAGTTATAGAATTGCATCATTCATCTTCGGAACTCATCATCCGACCTGGTCGATAATGCAGTTATTTTGTAACGTAACCACTATCAGTAGCAATTATCTTGAATTACATTTAATTTACTACCATCCGATAAAAGGGTATCATTGTTCATCCCCGGGAAGTATCATCAGGCTCTGACATTGTCGATATCGTGGTTATTTTGCAAGGTAAAAATTACCAGGAGTAAATATCTTGAATCATATTTCATTTATTACCATCCGTTAAGGAGTTCCTTTGTTCATCTCCGGAACTCATCATCAGATCCTTACCTGGTTGACGGTGTTGTTATTTTGCAAAGTAACAAGTATTAGTAGCAACCTTTAACCTTCAACTATTAGCAACTACCCTTAGCAAATATTTCGAATCATAGTTAATGTATTCTGCAATTCAGTGAAGACTTCATCGTTCATTTTCGGACCTCATCATCAGGTCAACATCATATTTATACGGGACTACCCCTAAAGTACCCTGTTTCAAATGAAACACTATCGTGTTTGCGAATGCAATAAAGATAAGAGGTCACTGTCACCAAACACTAACAGAATTGAGATGGCTCACCAAAAATGAATGATAGCATAATTTTATATTAGTGTTAATGATTTATTTTTTTTAATTTAAACTAACAAAAAAAATTACATTTTATGAATTAATTTTATGGTGATAGTGATAGAGCTAAACGACGATACTCAATCGCAGTGATTCAATTGCACAGATTTCGATTTACAAAATGGGTTTCTTTGGACGCGATAATAGGCCTTGGGAATGTTATTTCAGGGATATTGTGTTCCGATTATTTACAAAAAAATAATTTCTTTTCATATTCATACCTGTTCACTTATCCTTACTTCCAAATAATTCATTATATTTATCCACAAATTGTTAAACAGTCAAACATGGAAATTTAGTTAATTATCAAACAATTTTAAAGAATGATTCTTATAAAATTATTGATGTTTTGTTTCTCTTAGTAATGTTTAATTTCGGTATTTGGACTGAAGAACTTCTTTGTTTGCCAAAAAAGAAAATATCTTTCCCAGATTCAAATCAGTTCAGAGGTCAGTGCATTGCGGCTGGGTTAATGAAACATTTGGCCGTGAAACAATATAAAGGAATTCTTACTAGGTGGTTTTTGACTTTTTTTAAATTTTGTGCTAATTAGATGGAAAAATCGTTTATGGGCAATATTTTAGGTATCTGAAACTCATGAACTATCCGCATAATGATTTTATGGTCCATGGTTAACCAGAAGCGGCCAAATAACATGATTAGGCAATAGCGCAAAACGTCCCACTGAACGTTTCAACGTTAATAACAAATAAATTTGGGAATTTTTTATCACGTCCTATTTATATGTGTACATTAGCACGGTACAAACTTTTAAAAGTATTTTTTTTGGAGAAACGGATATGGGACCTTGAAATGTATTAAACGAAATAGTTTTCGTCTAGTTTGTCAGCTTATAGTCATAAAAATTTATGGAGAAATGGTATACTTAACTGGTTTGAAACGTTTTATTTTTCTAATTTTTTCTGCTTTTGATTTCTTCAACAATAATACGAAAAGCTCTTTAAACGCAAGTAGAGATATATCCAGAATTGTATCCTTATTGAAAATCTGTTCTAAGACTTCGAAAATAGTTTTAATTCGAAGTAGCGCCAGCACCGCTGAAGATGAAGTGTAGAAGTACAAACGCATTATTTAAAATATTTTACACCCAATCTAACTTTATTTGAATTTACTTAAACCAACTGTTCAAATGTTGCTGTTTCATTTTATACTATACATGAAAGTGTACAAGAAATAATAGTACATTCGATACTTCTTTTAGTCACTTAATTTAAAGTTGATTTTTTTCGCTATTGAAATTAATTGACTCGGATACATTTTTATGCATAAGATTACAGCGCCGAAATTTCAGATACAAACTGGTAAATCAGGAATACGACAGGATGAATTTATTAATATATTTAAAGTTGTTTAATAACGACAAGTTATATAGAATTGAAAAGTGTTATGCCATCTGTCATTCCGTAATATTATGGTTTTTCTTTTCGGATCTACAGAGTTTTACATAATTAATAATTAACTAAGGACAATGGTGATAACAAAATTTATGTAGATTAATATTTTTATATTATATCGCCTATCGCCCTTGTTTCAAAACAAAATTCAAACAATATTCAATTCTTATCATCCGGGAAACACCCAAATATGGATGTAGATACCTTATTGCAATTTACCTATAATTCAGCCTTATACAACATACTTTCCATTAAAATTTCTCGAACTCTTACAACCGCCAACCTGTTTACATATGATAACATGTCCTCTTCCACTGCAAGTCCCACACGTCATTAGCTAGACAAGGTAATTTCTACAAACGTATCAAAGATTTATCTTTATAATACAATGTTTTATAAATCGTTCTAAGAAATATATCCAATATTTTGTATTTTAGCAAGTAAGAATATCTTTCGGTACATAGTGAGGTAATTTATACTAACAATGTATTTCGTGGAGATATTAAATCGGACAGCATTAAAGCAAATATGCTGGACCAGCTCTTACAACTACAATATCACAGATTATTAAAAAATTAGCATGATTTCACCAGCTAGAAAGATGTTTCAAAATTGACGCTAAATAAATTTTCGACCATTAAATCATTTTCAGTTTCAACTGAAACTTTGTACTTGGGTTATTAAAATCCGAATTGATGACCATTGAGATATTTTTTGTCTTTTTTTAATATTGGTTAGTTTTCTAGTGTTTAGTCTTGATGTTATTTTAAATACAGATATTAAATAATAGATATCATTATTACTACTGTGCCAGAAATTTAAATATAATTTTTGCAAAGAATATTTCATGCATATAATGTAAATATATTTATCATATATAGAAAATATCTAAAGTCTCTGCATATTATGGGCTTATTTCCCAAAACGACGACATGAACATTAAACGGTTCGCAAGGTATCGTTTCGTAAATCAAATTATGCTTCTATAAGTACTAAACAAACTGTTTAGTACTATTGGTACTTAAAATGTCGGTATAATTGATGACGTAGAAACTTCTGATATACGTATAAACTGATATACTTGCTCGAGATTGGCGAGAAATTACTTAATAGTAGCAACACGGTGACATGGTCACGGTTTTTGTTCTTAACCGTGTAATTTTTCTTTATGGTCATTCTCGGGCACTTTTTGCTTTACATATGGTATAGTGCAAAATACATATAAATTTTTTAATTGAACATCGAACGTAAAATATATTATGACATTGGAAACAACAGGTCAATAACATCCAGATATTTTACGTTACGTCCCATATAACAAATGAAGTAGAAAACCAAATATATTTATTTTAGGTTTATGTGAATAATTATCAGTTACTGACTTTCGAAATTCAGCACGCTGTATACTGTAGTGGTATTACAAAAAAACGAAATTTTCATCTTATAAATTTTAAATAATACCGTAATACCGTTCTACAAAAGCAGTGCTGCGAGATTAAATCCGTAAACTATTTAAAATTTAAATAAATACTATAGTTTAAGAGTCTTTATCTGACGTAGACCTCCCCAATGTAAAAATGCCTCCCCCACCATAAAACTTTAATAGTCAAAAACGAACAACATAAACAACATAATTTTTTTGGTTATTGATTATTTCCCCTCGTCATTAATTAACCACTGTAAGTAATTATTAATAGAATGTATTTCACTTATAATCGCTAAGACTATACTAATTAACTTGTGCTTTATTAGTAATAATGGCCTAAAATCTGAAGTTGCAGTTCAGGTATTTTGCCTTGTAAACATCCTGGAATGCTTAAGATTTATTCGTCAGAATTGTGGCTAACCACGTTATGGTCAGACTATATAATTTGGTGATATAGTTACAACTTAAATTACTGTGTAATATTTAAAAATTTAGTTTCCATTCTAATCGTATAACGATTTCAAACATTTTACTGACATAGTAACACGATTATTTAGTGGTATTTTTTATTTAAATACTTCTTGTTTACATTTTTTTTTAATATAAATTTTGAGAAAATATGACAGCATGAATTATATTTTGACTATTTGTATTCCATTTTAAAAACATTTTATGGTAATATTCGTTCATTCGCTTTTGTGTACTTTTGTGAGTGTAAAAAGTTTAGACCAATTTTAATAAATGAGAACTTAAAACAATGAACAATGCACAAGTTCTAACTAGCGTAATAATCAAAAAGTATATGTGAAATACCATGTAGTCCATAACAAATTTATTTGTTCCACGACAATGAAAATACGGCAAATCTATTAAAATATAATACTAGAGGCAAAGACTTTGGACAATTTTGTGAAATGGCAATTTGTTTAAATGTTGCTGACTTATTTAAATACAAGAGGAATCATTTTGTCTAACTCACTGACTTAAATATTTTCAAGTGGTCAAGTTTTGATATTTCAAATTTATATTCTTGAGAGAAACTCCTTTTTTTCCAAAAATAATAGGAAATGTTTTATTAAACGTAACAAGAAAAATCAGGGTTGGAAAAAGGACATCTTAAATAATATCATAAATGCGGAAGTAAATTTATTTGTTTGCTTGTTTATTTGTTTCGTTTTTTAACTCCAACCACTCAAAACCATCTCCATGAAATATTACATGGACGTAGCCTCTGTTATGAAATAAATATAGGATACTTTTTATCCCGGAACATTTTTTTTTCATAATTAAAAAATCATACCATAAGAAATAACGGCGTGAACATGAATAAGGGCATGAATATAAATATGTAACAACGTATATAATAAAATGGCAATAATATAAGTATGTAATAACACATCCAATAATATGCATACGTTTCGTTATTTTCATGCTTTTTCTGCAATCCTGTGCATGTTCACATATTCAGCAATGTACAAAGCTCAAAGGTATTACAAGACCATTATTTTTAAATTACACCATTTTTTTATCCACGTAAGAAAAGCCGTGGACATAAGTTAAGAAATAACAAAGTATCATGAGAGGAACTTTTGTTCTAATAGCTGATGACTTCCGCTAAACTCTAAGATTGATTAAGATCTATCTAAGTCATCATGTGCGTGGGCATATATCAAGACAATCAGCTTAACTACAAATATGAAAGTATAACTCTTTAACTACTGGGTAGGTAATTACGCAGAAATACTGTTAAAATGAACTATACTTAGAACTTTATCACACTAACAAATGGATTTCAATAATATCGTGCACAGTGAAAATGTATCCTAATCTCTAAGCTAATACGAATCGTGATAAATAGCTTTGTTAAAGAGGCGTACTTGCACCAAAAAACGACGCTGTACTAAAGTAAGTAACATTCTTCTAAAACTAATATTAGGTGAAATCAAAGAATATTTAGCAAGATTTACTTTTATGAACACAGAACTAGGAACACAGAGCACTTAATATCCTATAGAGATCTTAAATAATTTAGGTCTGTTAGGTATGCTATGGGAAGCACAAGCGTTATCGGAATGTACTATGCTGCGTAATAGGACGAAATTGCGCGTCATATCTCATTGAATGCAACGGGAAACACTACGAGGGGAGGCCAAAAAGTTTGCAGGATGGGGGGAAGGAACGTCAAAAAAGGGGTGCTATTTTTCCCTTTCAATCAATTCTTTCTTAACTCTAATACATTTCTCAGATATATAGATTAATTTATTTAGACCCCCAATTTTTTTCCCTTTGCCTTGAGAATAAGCTGAAACTTGAGTTCATTGTCATCATTAAACGTTTTTCTATCAAGCTCTTTTTTCATTTTTAAGAAATAATAGTTACACGTGATCAAATTTCGACTATAATTTGGGTTTTGTAATATAGGAAAGCCACACTTGCGAAAGACAGTCACCGAAACATGGCTATTGTGCACAAGTACATTATTGCGCAAAAGCAACGCACCTTTCGCTAAATTTCCTTGCTTTTCCCCCTTTAATGTATTTTTAAGCTATTCCACTACATCAGTTTAGTATATTTTCGTTACAAAATACTTATTTTTGAAGTAAATGGCCAGGACTTTTCTGACCGATTTCGATACCTTGAACATTTTAGGGAGGGGGATATCCGTTTTTTGCCGCTCCATGAATTGCTGTTTGGATTCAGACTTGTAATGATGACCCTAAGATTTGTCATCTGTAACAATTTGGCTCAAAATTGTATCCATATCCTCCCTACAGAACCAAAAAGTTGCGTGAACCCTCGACAAGTTGTTGCTTTTGGGACGACATGAGCATTTTCGGCATACATTTTTTGCTTACTATTAACACGTCAATATGGCCATGAATAATACTCAGGAAGTTTGTACAATATATTTCAACCATTACTTTAACTCCTTTTTATTTAATTGGTCATATACTGATAAAATTTTCAACTTTTTTAGCAATATCCGAGGAAATAGTCTCGATTGACCGTCCTGAACACGGGTCGTCTTCTATCGAATCTCTGCCGTATTGAAGAGATTATGCCACTTATAAATGAAGGTTTTACTAGGAGAAAAGTATAAAAAAACCGATAATGTCTCATTTAATATGATTTATGGTATTTTTCTTGCTATGATAGGAATTTAATAACAATTCGGAATTTGATATTCTCCACGGTCTATGATTTCTTACAAAATGAGTTGCTTGATCAATGATAGCCCCGAGTTTAATCATGTAGTTAAGCTGAATCTTGGTATATATGCTCGTAATCAGTCGCCTATTAGTCACTATGTGAGTAAGCAATACTCCCGCTTTGCATTCTCTCTATTCCTCGATATTTTTGACCCACCTTGTATTTTAATAGATGCAGCAAAAGACGTTACGAGACATCTGCTATTCCAATAAAAAGGTTGTAATTTCCTCTTTTTCTTTGAAATGAGTTCAAAAGGACGAACTCAGTACAAGACATGCTAACATACGCACCAATTTCTGAATGCCTCAAATGACAGATTGCAATAAAAAAAAAAAAGAAAAAAAAAAGAAAAATTTATCTGAAAATTAGTTTTGCAATCATAATAAAAGGTTAAAGGTAACGGAGGAAAATTATGTTTGAGAAACCATGTTCTCTTTATAGTCAGCTTTATGTAACATGCGAATTCGACTTCGAATGTGAATTCGACTCATCAAGTTTAAAAAATTGTGTTAACCTCAATTAGAAGACCTAAAACGTCGTATACTTCTAGTCTTTTGGCATATTGAATATATTTGGTGTTAATTTTGTATAAATACATTATTCATTATTAAATGAAATAACGTGATGTAGTATTATTTCTTTCTATAAGTTCTTTGCCACGACCTAGGTTTCGTTGTATTACAATATCTTCAGGTGGGCTATTAGCAAAGATTTCTTTTGGCACATTTAAAGAATTGATTACATGTTAAGTGACCTGTAGACATATGAAATATATCTGATCCCTTGTTCCCAAAACTACTTAAGATTAAAAGATAGACTGTATATAATGACAATATTTTATTATATCATGTCTATTGAAGATTGAAAGGTGTACTACAAATAAGTATGCAAGCAAATGTGAACCCTAAAAACAAAACTATGTCCGAGCAGACAAACTGTATGCGCAGCCAAAACAATTGAAGAAGTTCGTGGCACGACAAGTTCTTTATATCATCATTACATTGTATTTGTGGTAACCCAGCTTATCTCTTGTATCTCCACTCCAAGAGAACTTTACACCACAACAATCATCAGTCCACTACCATTAAGTTTCACACCTTTCCGACTTTCGAGCAACATGATTAGCCCACTACTATTTAAGTTTCACCCACTACCATTGAATTTGCCTTGTATTTGAAGCCACTTATTTGTCTAAAGGCCCTTTAAGGAAATTCTTACTGGCATTCTTTACATCACCCTTTTAGTAAAAATAAAATTTTGCAGGACGGCTTTTTTATTACCCAAGTTTCGACTCCATAAACGAATACTAATAATGAAGATGATAATTGTATACACTGATTGAAGATGTATTCTTTAAAGTGGTTCTTGAGATTTATTTTCAACACAAATTCAAGTTTGGAAATAGTTACCTAACTCAGACTTATGTATTTGTCCATTTCGTTTGCCTGGTTATTTTTACCCATTCGTAGTTCTTGCTTTAAATATACATATTTATCTGCATGCTAAATTATAGTACCATCCAAATTTACATTCGCAGAACTATCAGTTTCTGACGTTACATTACTTTGTCTTGTCCAGATTCATTTCGAGTCCTACCGACAGCGAGGTTTCATGCAGTTCCTGAATCAAAGTCTTTAGTTCAGCTGGATTATTAGCAAACAGTACTATTTAATCCGCACGCCCGAGTAATACTTGGTGTTCGGTACTCCATTGACCTTTACAATGAAAATACTTCCTTCAATTTAATCCGTATATTTTTTCTTTAAGCTAAGATGCGCTCTATGCAATTTCGCTTCAAAACACAAACAAATGTAAGTACTTTCTTGTATTTCTTTAACAAAGAAGTAAACTCTAAAATTATTTTAATAAAATTGTCAGAACAGAATAAAAAGAAAATAAAAACAATTATAAGTTAATAGATATAATGTTAGAATATTTACATTTTTCATGAGCGTTACATTGCATGTTTATCAATTTAAGTTGTGGTATTTAATTTTGATATGAGCAACAATTTCATAATATTTCTGACAGTAAAGTATACAGTCCATAACAAGATGGACGTAAGGAATAAATAATTATTACAAAAATTTTCATGCTGCAAAAGGTTGTGCACTTTTTCGTGCAAAATCGTATTAATATCATGGGGAATATAGATGTAAAATAAGGGTAGTTGCAATACCGATTTTAAACTTTAGATGCAAGCGTCTAATGACTTAAGTCTTTATAAATTTACACATTTAGATGTGATATTTTACTCTTGGCTGACTTTTCGTGTTTATATGGCACAAGTAACAAAAAAAATTGTTGATAACTTGGTTTTTAGTTACATTATATTAAATTTGTCTATTGTGAGTCATACATTTCTTTATTGCTCACTCCATTAGTGTAGAACGGGTTATAATGCGGCTGAATCCACACAAAACTGAGTACAAAAGGTAATTGAACGAGTAAATAACCGATAAATTGGAAGTTAGACTTGGATAATCGGTATTCTGTAACAGCGATTGTGTAAACTTATGTTGATGTGAATATTTATAGGGTGCACACCGCATTACAAACCCCAAGGACAGAGCTTGCAAGAGGGCTCTCAGACACATTCCTCTCTGCACATAAAATAATAGTTTTAATAATAATAGAATTTTTTTAATAAAAATAAATATTAAAATTTTAGGTATATAGAGTTATATTATTGAAAGTCCGTAAGTATTTCAAGTCGTTGGTTTTAAACTACAAAGCAAAGTTTTTCACGTTTCATTTTTTATTATATTACAAAAAGCGATTTTATATAATATCTTACAAGTTTTCTCATATGATGTTGTATTATATTTCGGTATAAAATTTAAAATTAAAGAAAGAAAGGAAAAATTTTAAATAATTAAAGAATAATTACATTTACTTTGTATTTTTTAATACCAATACTTATTTTTACAAAACATTTATATTAATTACTTACTAAATACACAAATAAAAATATAAAATTTATGTACATTTTTATTGTTTTTTTTCGTACCGTTATTATATACATTATGAATTGCTTGAAAAATACTAACAAAATATCGGTACCCTTAGAATATAAACTACAAGATTAAACCATCAATAATTACATCTTGTAGACTATTGTGTCCATAAACTACTTTCTATTTCTTATTACAGTGTACATAGTAATTATACTCCTATTACTTATTACGTACATTGTAATAAGTAACAGGAAATAGTTTATTAAGTTACTCGAGGGTAATTTTTAAAGTTAGTCTTAACTAAAAGTCTACTAAGGTAAAACTTATTTTTTATTGCATAAAGGATCTTTTTCCTCTACTTTATATATTTTAATTACTTGTAACGTATAAATAAAAAGGATACTTTTATGGACTTGTTTGAATTTCAAACGCTGGGTCACATTGAGACAAATTTCGGTTACGCTTCACGAAGTACGGAATACGGAAGTAATCTCAAATATTACTTAAATATTATATGATAAATATTACTCAGTATCTATTGTTAGACAATATAAATAATATAAACTGACATAATAATTAAATATCATATACAGCAGATGGGATGGAAATCATAGGCCAGTAGTTGGGTGACGATGGCATACCAAACGGAAAATTGGAGGAAATACCCTTATTGTTAATCTCTCTGGCAAACCAGATTCCGATCAGTTACTCGAGCATGCCAATTAATCTATGAGGAGTTAATTTTGACGTGTCCTCGCACCGCAAAGTTGAATTCTCGTCTTGGTAGAAATATACAGTTTTGTGTGAGTAAAATGTATTTCGAAGAACCGTTTATAGAAGATTTTCAATTTTGTATTGTACTACATTAGATTGGAGTCAAATTTCATGTTTTTAACGTATTCTAATATATTGAATATATTTGGCAATAATTTTGTAGTAATTCATTATTCACAATTAAATAAAACTACGTGATGTAGTATTATTTCTACTTTCTTTAAGTTCTTTACCACGACGTAGGTTTCATTGTATTACAACATCTTCAGGTGGGCAAACATCAAAGATAATCGTTGCTAATAGCCCAACTGAAGATGTTATAATACAACGAAAGGGTCGTGGTAAAGAACTAGGTCGTGGTAACAAACTTACACAGAGTAGAAGTAATGCTACATCACGTAGTTTCATTCAATTGTGTATTCTAATATAGTTTCACTTCGGTTTTCTTATTTTCTTCTTCGTGTTTTAATTACGTAAAACGATACAATTGCTTTAAAAGTATGATAAATATTTGCATAAAAATAATATTTTTCCGCTTTAAAGAATATTTTTATAATTGTTTAATTTTAACATTTTATATAATTTACATGTATAAACAAGACATAGATGTAAAAAAAATTCAGACGGTAAAAATATGGCACACAATTTTAATTCACCTTTTCTAATTTTTGTATATTTCTTAATTTTAGATAAACATTAAATAAAGAGGTGCTTGCCACTTCTAAGAAAAAATATTCCCCACAGTATATTTGGAAACTATGATGTGATAACAAAGGATAAACTCGGATTTTTAAGGGGAATATTAAGAGATAGATATTGTAATTGTATACCGGAAAAAAGGCTAATTCCCATAATACAGCTAAAAGAGAGACTGAAAAAGAGTCTGTTTTGCCACGTCTACTAAAGTCAAAGTAAAAGAAAAACCCAAGCTAATTTTTAACTGTCTGGAAGACTTCAAGGTGCATAAAATAGAGAACTGGAAGAAAATTCCACAAATTATATTTGGCCTTGACTTCTTGGAAATGTTATAGCTCACTCCAGTTTGTCTCTCTACTGAAAAAGAAAGAAAAAGCATTAGAATTACAATTTTTTTTAAAGATGCTGTCTGTAGTATTTAATTGAAAACTGAGTAAAGTCATTGATTTGACACTACGTATTTATATATGCACTTAAGAAAGAATAATTATATCGCACGCTTCTGTCATTACTATTTCCGTCAATAATATTTAAGTAATACATTTGCAGTACTTAACGAAAAAGTAAATAAAAAGTAGACTATTGAAACTTATTTAAAAATATAGATTATTAAATAGTATAAGAGTAGATAAAATGGATAGCATTTATTCAATTTATGCAAAAGTTCACTAAAACGGAAATATAGTTAACATTCTATATCAAACACATACTTGAGAATTTTAGTCTAATGAAAAATTTGAATAAAAAGAATAGTAAAAATACTTGTATTCAGAATATTAATTATGAGAATATTTGTCGTATTTCCCCATATTACTTGGTTATACCCATAGGTGGTAACATCGCAATCTATGCGCACTCTAGTGCGTAGGACAAAGCACTTTTAACCTCCTGTAGCTCAGTTCCTGCCTAAGATAAACATGTAAAATTCAATCCACTAATTTAAATTTAACTTCAATCTTTATGTAGATTTACAAATATAATTACCGCAGCTTAGTGATAATAATTCTGATATAGAGACCAAAATGTATTTAAATGTGATACGCACTAATTGCAAGGTCATAAAAATAAATCTAGCACGAAGAAATTTGAACAGCAGTATTTTATTTGAATTATGAACTAAGTGTGAAATAAGCCAAATGTGTTGTTGCAACCCTTCGACTAAAGTATTTATAAAGTTTTTCTCAAATATTTTACTATGTTCCAATCCATTTGAAAAATTTTGTTTATTATTTATTAGCTTTATTTTGTACTTGAAATTCTGAATATAAAATAAATATATAAAACGAAACATATTTCTTAAATATTAAATTAAAACGTTATAAAATTAGAATTTCACAGGTTTTAGTGGTCATAATAATATTGTGTATATAACTAAATGCAGCACGAAAAGTTTCTAGTGTGAATTGAAAAGTCGACCGTTTTGAAATGCAAGAAACATTTATTTACACACCACAATAAAAATGTTTGAAGGCAACCTCTCACAAAGCAGGCCTCTCGGGAATAAGATTTTGCCAGTAAGAAATCGCAATTGGCGGGAAATCACCCCCAAAAGTCATTTTTTTGGAATTTAGAGGAAACAGGTTGTAGCCCAAGGGAGAGGACGAGGTTGCAAAGTTTTCAATCCTGGAGAGTAAAGATTCGCGAGCTGTGCATTTGTTGTAATATAACACGACGCCCTTATTCATATATTTTTTTCCAAATCTTTGAGAAAAACAGCGTGTCTATGATGTAAAATAGATGTAAATCCGCAAAGCGGATTCTTCTAAAAACAGCCTTGTTTGAGTTATTTATTTCTTCAGGGATTTAATATACGCAAATTTATGAGGCAAACATTTCGCCTTTAGTTGTTTTTTAAATTAATATAATTTCTAAGATAGAAGGCCATCAAGGAATATTGTTCGATGTAAATTTCCTTTTAGAATAAATTGTAATTCATTATGGTAGAAAAAATACATATATTATTATTATAAAATACACATATTTAGTTAAACTAACTGAATACGTATAAAAACATAAAAATAAGAGATTTCCTCAAAAACATCTAAATAATCAAGGAAACTTAAATACATTTTGAATTTATTCTTTTGTCAGAAGCTGATTTTAATTAAAACCATCGAATTTTCGATTATTAACTTCTAATAGTAGCATAGATCATTTTTAATTTACATTAGTAAAAAGTCACGGTATATGCTTTTTTGTTAATGTAAATTAATTCCAGTACATAAAGAATGCTCTCTAATTAATTTTGAATAAGTTATACTAGAATCGATGTATTATCGATATCCACGTAGTAAATTTTCATCTTCCCATTCTGTTCAAATCTGATTTATGTTTCGATTAGTTCCACTCTTAAATAAAATTTATTTTATCTTTCTATTCAGCTTTGAATTGAAATCAAAAGTGGATATCAATATACTATTCGCTTACTTGTAATTAAATAATATTTTACATTTTTCTTAAATTTTTTCATATATTAAAAAATTTATATAAACTTACGCAAAAAAGAGGAATTTTTCACTTTCTCTTTTCAATATTCATTGACACTACTATCAGACGCTTTCAAATATTTATCAGACTTATTTCTATGGATGCGATATATATATATCGCATATACTATTTATATTTTGAGATGTACATCACATTCATAATGATAATAATTGTAAATTTCAAGTTTCAATTTTGAAAGATACAGGTTTTCTAAAGGAATATTTTTGAAATAAAGTTGCATATCGCAGTTTGATATCCTTTTCATTATATTTTTATAGATAAAAAGCATAAATAAGAAGAAACAAAAACAATTATGAACATTTTCATCAATTTTGAAGAAAATATGAACAAAACTGTAACATTTGAATGGTTTTGCCGGAACATTATTATAACTTTTAAGAAAATCTATTAACAAATTTGTAATATTTTCCACTTGCTTACACATTTTTATGAATCAACAATTAAAACCCAGATCTTATTAATGATAAAGAGAAGTATTTTGTAATTTGGTTGCTCAGCTTATAATAAGGATGAAGGATAACACTAGACATTTTATTTACCGTCTATTTAATAGTCTCATTATATTCATTTATCTACAGAAGTTTTAAATTAGTCATAACATAATTTCAATGCAAGAAGAATATATAAGTATTTAAAGTATTTTTTTTCTACACTTAAAAATTTTCACATTAAAAAATTTTCTATATCTCAATTTTTATAATCATCTATGGAAAAAAGTTTAATCCACAGTTTTTAAATAACCCAGGCATAGAAGGATATAGAAAGAAATTTAGTTTTCTTAAATTGTAATTTAATAGCATCTTGTGGAAAAGGAATCCCATTTATTAGAAATAGTTTTTAAGCAATTATACAAAAATATTTTAATCTTTGATAATACTTTTATAATTTAGCTTAAAACATAATTATTTACTTTCTTCAAGCGTATAATTTCTTTAAATACCCAAGAAGTTTAGGAGCTACAGATGACTTTGAGCTGTAGAAAAATTTTGGCAAAAATAAAATTAAAAAAATACATAAAAAAATGAGCCACTCTCATAATGAGGATTTCCCGTAAATGAAATTTACCCTAGTTTATAATGTTTTCATCCAATCCCCTTTTTATAGGCACATTTTATAATATAAAATATGTAAAATGTATACACTATACTTAAAAAAAACATTTCGTGAATTATAAGTAGCATATGTAGAAAAACTAGAGCAATTTTGGCATTTTTGTCTACGTATCTATCTGTTAGTTTATATGATAATATACTAAAAAGACTTGAATGGATGCTTCATCGTTATTTTTAAATTCCCAAAAATAAAACGTACTTTTGGAGCATAAAGCGCACAATTGATTTATCCTAATGTAACTTCAATTGAGTTTCAAAATCTAAAATAATAAATCAATACAATCGGTAGAAGATTTAAATCAGCTAGAAACTCGTATCAAACATACAGTAAAAACAAAAATCCAATTAAAATTCAACAATTACAGCAAAATAGCAGAGTTTTTGTCCTTCCACGAATTTCTAACCATTTACCAAATTAATATACAGATAAAAGCATTTCCAAAACACCTCACAATATAAAACTCGCCGATCCAAAGTTTTGTGAACCGGAAGAAATTAATGTGTTACTCGGCGACGAAATATTTTACGAGCTCGTATATATTGGAAATATAGAAATTCCAGGAAATGAGGGATGATTGTATAAAATAAAATTAGGATAGATAATTTATGGGAAAGTAGACAACAATGAAAAATATCAAAAAATAAAAACTGCATGCTGACGTTTAACTCACTACAAAAAAACATATTATACTTTTTTGAAACAGAGGAAGTAAAAAAAATATTTTTATTTCAGAAAGAATATCAAGTAGGAGAACATTTTAAACTCAGCACTCAACGAGACAATAGGTGAGGGCAAAATACTGTTCGTCTACCATTTAATGAAAAAAATGAAAATCTAGGTGAAGTATATGAAAGAGTCAAGAAACAATTCTACACCTTAGAGAAAAAACTCAATAAGAATCCAGAGTTAAAAACACAATATATTGAAGGCATGCATGAAGCTATCATATTAGGAAAAATGGAACGTATCAATTTACATGAAATTAAAGAACAGTATTGTTTCCTACCACATCATCCCGTAATTAAAGAATCGAGCTCAACCACCAAAGCAAGAATCGTGTGTAATACCTTATAGAAAAGTAGCAGGAATTTATTTTAATGACTGAATAAAAGTTGGAGCCATCGTTCAAAGTACAACCTTTGACATCATCCACAGTTTTCGGACACATCGTATTGTTTTATTGGCCGACATCAAAAAGATGTAAACAATTTCTCCCAGTTGATAATACATATTCAGTAGCCAGAAAATTAAAACGATAAGTAACAAATATTCACAATCACGGTAGTCTTATTCGGTTATGCATCGGCACCACATTTGACTACACACATATTCGACCGATGAGCTGAGGATGAACGTTCAAGATTTACAACAGCCAGTGAAATTATAAAACGCGACTGCTACGTAGATTATATAATGACAGAATAGACACTATCAAAGATGCAAAAAGCTTATACAAGGAACTCATTGAGCTGACGAATACGGGAGTTTTACTCTTAGAAAATTGATATCGAACAACTCTGGGATCGTAAAGAGACTAGATGAAGAACCTGCTGAAATCAATCTATTTATGGAAGATAAATCTCCAACAAAATCGTTAGGCATTCAATTTAAAATTCGCATCTAAAAGATATAATTCACTTAATGTCACATCTTATCAAACATTGCGCGGATTTATGATCCAGTCGGTCTGATAGGCCTGGTAATAGTTTGTACCAAATTGCATATGCAAAAATTGTGGCAATGCAACGCTAGATGGGACGATTTATTACCTAAAGACATACGGACCTCTTGTATTACGATTCAACAACAATTATCAGTCCTAAATAAAGTCACATTTTAAAGAAAAGTTTTAATAGCGAATGCTCAGATCGTTCAAATTCATAGACTCTGTGATGCTAGTAAAAAGGCATACGGAGCATACATTTATGTGAGATCTATAGACAACACTAGAGAAATATTATGACTGAAATATTTATGTGCGGCGTTATACTCATCAAAACAGCCTTGCCTGCTCTTTATCGATAAACTGACGAAGTTTTTTTGTGGTCTGATTAATTTATTGTTTTGCGTATTGTTACGTAGCCACATTTACTCAAAAAGTCCGTTGCCAACCGAGTTTCAGAAATTGGAGACTCAATAAAAACGATGCATTGGAGACGTGTGCCATCTCAGAAGAATGTGGCAGACATTCTTTCACGTGAACAATTACCACTGGAATTTAAAAATAATAATCGCTGGAAAACTAGTACACAACGGCTACGATAAGATCAGAGTGAATGACTAAATCTTATTGTGGAAATGTTACCATTAACGGTTTTAAAACCAATAGTTAAGACTACCCTTACAGACTCAGATTCATTTTTAATTAAATACTAATCAGTCGGTAAACTCAAACTCGTTCTAGCTTATATATCGCAATTTGAAAGCAATGCCATAAAACACCAGCCTAAATTTGTTGGATATCTCATAACGAAAGAGTTAGATTCGAATCTACATTTGACGGTAAAAATGACTCAGAGTTGCTTAGTTAAAATAGTAAAATTCGGGCATTAAATCCATTTTCAGACAAAGGCGGACTTACTCGGGTAAGTGGCAGATTAAAGAAATTAACATTTTCATATTCTCGTAAATTTCCAATTATCTTACCTAAGACACATCACGTTACTAACTTACTTATACGCGAACAACATTTTACAAATTTACTCAGCTGAGAACGAGCAACTGTGAATGCGGTGAGATTAAAATACTAGCCCATTAGCTGTAAAAATGCAACAAACTGACTTCCGATAATTTATGGGCGATTTTCCGAGCAGTACTAGACCAGCACTAGCCACACAAACTAGACCATTTTTTAATGCTGGAATCGCGTATTATGGTGGTCCATAATATTAAAGAAAAAATATATAAAAAACGTGGAAAAATAAAAGGTTATGCCTGCATATTTATATGTTCTGCAACTAAGACGGTTTACACTAAATTAATACCCGACTTAAGCACTGATGCATTCATTGCTAGTTCACCCAAATTTTTTGCTAGACATGAATAAGCTTTAAATCTATATTCTGATAACGCAACCAATTTCGTTGGTGCAAAAAATGAAATAGCTTAAAAAACTTAATACAATCAAACATTTATAATGTCAGCATAATATAATTTTTAAATAATAAATGGATAAATTGGCACTTCATACCTCTAAGATCACCGTACTTCCGTCGACCGTGCGAGGCCGCCGTGAAATCATTCATGCCCATTTTGTACGAACAATAGGCGACAAGCAATCCACCTATTAAGAGTTACAGATGTATCTGTAGAAATCGAAGCAATCTTTAATTCGAAACCCATTATACTCCTTTATCCGAAAACCCTCAATGACCTTCAAACCCTTATTCCCGCACACTTCTTCACAGGAGATATGTTCACAAGCATACATGATCAAAATTTGACAATAACTTTAATTTTAAGCACCGATATTTTTTTTTGTAAATCTAACGAAATTTGTAAACTACACTTCGATCTTAGCAGTCAAACAGTTGACACTATTTCAATAAATATCAGATATTCAAAATCGGTGTCAAATAATTCATTTTTTGTGAGCGTTTTAATAAAATAAGTCGCCAGTGTTTAAATAGTCTAATAATAATTATATATTCTAACTATAACTGTACGCCCCATAACAGTAAGTATTCGTGATAAACATGATATAAAACTAAGAAAACAAAATCAGGAGATACATTATCTTAGAAAATTATTTGAACTCTGCGAATGGATACTATGATAGATATCAACTTTAGTTCTAGTTGCAAGAGGAACAAAAAGTCACCGTGCATAATTATAATGTACTATAATAAAATACGTTTTTTATATGTCTTGATATAATGTGTTATGTTTTACGTGAATGTACAGCTATATTTTCTTTGTCCTTCGACGGAAACGGTTGGTACTACGAAAAATGTATAAAACTTTTCCAGAGAATTTAAAAATCTGTGATTTTGGCTAAAACCTCCGGCGACCTCGGATCCATAAAGACACTATTCTGGTAAAAAAGTCTTTATTACTCCTATTGACCTTGACGTCTTCTTTAGAACGTCATGACAAAGATATATACAGCCAACTAGAAATCGTATAAAGATTAGCCCATTTTATGTTTGACATTTCTAGGCTATTTTTATAGAATCTGTACGGGTGCTCGGCTCACATATCGGCGAGCTTCGCTCCGCGCGCAGTTGTTATTCTGCGAATGCTTGATATTCTGCCGAAAATCGAGGTCAGCAATCGAACGTTCAATACTCAAATCACACTGATATCAAATATTCCACCTACGCATTACTTAAATAGTTTAAAAAATTTTCATTAACCGACATACTTTACAATCCGAACAATACACCCAACGTTAGTCGAAAATTGAAAGTCTATTCCCGTAAGATACCTCATACATTATGCAAATGTATAGACGAGATCACCACGTAAATGCGACATAAGTTATTCAAGCGCCGCCAGGAAAGAAGGTTTGCGCCGTATCGCCAGCTGAATTTGTTAAGGCCAAATAATTTACGGGTAAAACTATACATGAATATATGAGAGAAGAAAATTATTTCTTTAATTATTGTTAGAATAATAATAACCAGTAAAATTTAAACTAAATATTAAATATTTGTCTACATGGTAATATCTGAAGTTAAATATACTTATTATGCTGCTAATTTTAACATTTTTCTTTGTGCTTAGGATTTGAATAGTAGAGTGATGACAAGCTATAAATTGGATATTCAAAATTATTCAGGAATTTATATATGTTCTAATCGTTTTCAAAATTTTCCAACTGATGCACATTTAATGAAGTGTTGTTAAAGTTACAGAAGTATTTAGAACAACCACCGATAACATGAACCACCACAATAACATAGCAGATAAAAAAAGATTTATTTAACATTTACACACCTGCTGCTTCAGCAATCTTAACGGTTGCAAAATTTTCATAGATTTTTATGCATAGAAACAGGTTATGCTGTTTTCCTTATGGAAAAGCTGCTTTTTCAAAGTATTGTGTCCGGATCTTTGGGGCAGTTAGAGCTCGAAACATTCTTCTTATTTATACGTATAAATTATACGAAAATAGTGGCTGTCATTACGTTATCAGCAGCTGATCTTAGCCTCGTTAGTATTTAGCTACATATTACCAGATAACTTATGCGAAAGTTAGGTTAGCTTTAATAAATATGCTTAAGTCAGATTATAATTTTCTGGGGCAATAAATTTTTACAAAAACTTTAAAAAAGTATTTAAAATATAATGTTTTTACTTTCATTAAAATGTGATAGTATTTCGTTAGCATCCATCAAAATGTGATAGTATTTCGTTAACATAGATATATTGAATCTAAGCTTTTAATTAAAATTTAAGTGTAAAATATTTTTTTTCAAACATTTTATTAGTGACATTGTATATAAGTTAAAGTATATTTCTAATACATAGATTATCATAATAACTAACCTTTAGTTATTAATTTAAAATTAATATAAAAGATAAGGATATTATTATGCTTACGTTCAGGCTCTCTTCCCGGACGGGATTACTTTTAACAATGAAAAATTAAATTCCGTTTTGGAATAACGAAATATTCTATATTCATTACCATGATACATTCTATATATGCAAAAAATTTAATTGTTACCTGTTGAGGAGTTGTGACACAAAATGGAAAATATAAATTTGCTTTCAATTTAAACTTAATATTATTTATAATTAACATTATTGACATCAGAATTCTTACATATTTCTGTTAAAAATGTTTTAATAGTAGAAATCTCCAATATAGGCGTATAAACGAATGATTCAATCACAGTTCATGGTAATAAATTAAGTCCAGGCATTAGAAATAGGAAATATGCCTATTGTGAATGCCGCAAATTAAAAATCTATACCTGAAATAACGTAGGTTTATGCTCTATTACCAGCGGAGCATCAGGAAAACGAGCATAAAGCGTTTATAAGAAACGCAATATTAAAAAAATTAGCCAAGACCACGTTTGCGCATATCTGTGAAATAGTTCTTTAGACTGAAGGTATTAAATATTACAAAAACATACAGTTCTAAAATCTTGACCATATAGAACGATCACAATTCTTCATCTTAAAAAGGTTTCGTAATTGGAAAAAGTGGTTTAAACAATTTTTAATCATGAATGGCACACTATCCATTACAATTTTCATTTAATTTATTTATTAAGCGCGTAACAAAATTCCGTATTTATTGAAATTTTGTTTTAATAGTGGGTGGAGGGTAGGCAGAATGCCTTCACAGCGATTGTGAGACGGTATCTCTAAAAACCTACTACATTAAAATGATTTAGTTCCTAAACAAACTTTGCTATCATAAAATAACAATCCAACAATATTCTACTCGTAGGTATGTTTCAAAGAAAAATATTTCTTCAATTTTAATCGCAACTGAATACCAAATTTCGTGTTTAGTTAATGAAGGAGGAGAGTTTTTTGATTTGTTGCACAAAAATCTATTACCAAAAAAGATAAGTAATCAAAAATCTGTTACCAAAAAAGATAAGTATTCTACGTTAACAAAAAGATAAGTATTCTACGTTAAAAGATAAGTATTCTACGTTACGTAACAATGTATTTTCCTTTATATTAGGATACTTTTGCCTAAAGTTTTTCACGACCTGAAGAAGGAATTGCTTTTGTTCTTCTTTTGTAGTAATTAATTTATTATATTCTTCTATCAATGCTAGGCCTCGCATTTCCAATTCACTACTCGCATTGAACATACAATACTTCTAGAAGCTTTACAGTCTTCGTCTTCCTCCCAAAAACGAACAAATTTTTCAAAAATGCCGACGAAATTTCAAGAATTTCAAAAAATCCTAATGTACTGACACAAACTCCTCAATGTTTTTTCAGCAATATAACTTACATCAAATCTGAACCTTTCTCATTCAGCGCGTTTACCATTTTTTGTTTGATTTTAAAAGAAACTTCGCCATTGAAATAAGCAAGTGAAATAAGTTGTTTGGAAAGATACCATAAATGCCCTAGGAACGTCTTTGCTTTATATTCTGAAAGCTTCTAAAGTTTCTTTAAAAGTCATTTCTCGGTGCTGAAATTTTCGTAGAAGCTTGAAACCAGCATCTAATATAAACTTAAGACAAAGAAAACACATATTTCAGTTATCGCTTTAAGGTTCCATTTTGTCAACTTACACTCGTCCTTAAACTTGAAAAACTTAAAGCAATAAATTGCTTTTTCCATCTATAATGAAGACCTGCTTGAACTCTGAATGATATCTCTTTAGTAGGCATACCTCCCAAAAATATTTTTATTAGTTTCAACAAAATCTTGTAACATTCCTGAAGTCGATAGTCGTTTAGCTGTTTGTCAATTAATAGAATTGTGCTACTTGCTACTTGTGATGCTTGGAGAAACTGCGCTGAATTTGTTCTGATCAATATTAGGTCAAGCGGTTCTAAAACATTTAAAAATCAATATTTCTAACCCACTTGACAGACCTAGTGTCTGAGGTATGACTGCTTCTAGAATGATATCCATTATACGGTGACGACACGTTAACCAAGTTACGTATTTTTCCATCTTCTACTCTGATAGAATGCAAGCACCATCTCTTTAACCAGTGTTGACCGCAATGGTGTCAAAGCTCAAGTATTTTATTTTGTCGTTAAAGTTCCAGGAAAGATTAGTGTCAAATACAGCTGAAGCACATGACTATCTTATTCCTTGGGTTATTTTAGGGACTATCAAAATTTGATCCACACCCTTTCTTGATACTAAAACGGGTAGACGCCCCACTGATTCGTGTCCTGTTATGTTTTCGATTATTTTGCCATCGCAGTAAATAGTAATAGGCATACCTGGTTTAAAATAATTCTCTAAAATCTTGGCTGCCTATGTTTCGTACGCTGACAATGAATTGAGGTTAAATTAATATTGAACTCTGAGGGATCGGTTCCCGCACTTTTAAGCGTTGATGTCAAAGCAATAGTTGCTTTCCTGTCACTCATTTTAAAAGAGTATGGGCTTGGGGTCAAGCATTCATCAACGAGCACCTTCGTGCCGCGTTTACGTTTAGGTGGGGGTGGATCTGCTGTCAAAGATCCTATCCACATTGAAATATCCGACGCCGAACTTTTGTTTTCATTATCACTTCTGACGACCAAAGAATTCATTATGCTCTTAGGGATTCAGTATACCTTTTTTCTCGATCTAAACGCTGTCGCAGACGAGCTTGTTTCTCCCCTTTCTTAGATATTTTTTTTAAATTAATTTTATCCACTCGACCTTCTATTTCAGGACGTTCTTTTTTTAAAAATTGTTTGTCTTCGTCAATAGTTTAAGGCATCAAAGTGAGCTATATCAAGGAGGTCATCTAAGTTATGTTGCTGTTCCTTTTCTTTGTTTCGTTTACCGTTAGAGTGTTTGGTTTTATTTTCTTAATTATTTTTTTAATTTTTCCCTTATAGTTAAGCTGTTTTCTGTTTTCTTTTTAATTTCTAAATTTATAACACCCCTATAGATAATTGTCGCTTTCGCTGCCCCGTTACTACATTGATCAGGTTCTAAAAAACACTATAAATAAAAGATTAATTGTACACTTATTTACCTCGGTTATATTACATACGGTGTTTACCTTGATTGCAGCGCTGGGCAGAATCGTTTGATGACTCTTCCACAATTAGCCCCAGCGCTATTAAGGAAATGATGGAGTCGATTTGAATATCCCTAATCGCGTCTCCATCGCTGGTGGCCATCCGCTGTTACCTTTGCCAACTCTCTTCTCAACTTGGCTTTTATATTAAGCCAAAGTACGCACAGTTGACTTCCTTTTGCCTAAAGAAACAAATAAAGTACATGTTTCTTAAGTACATTATTAAATTTTGAATATATTTGGCGTTAATTTTGTAGAAATTCATTATTCACAATTAAATGAAACTACGTGATGTAGTATTATTTCTACTTTATTTTAAGTTCTTTACCACGACCTAGGTTTCGTTGCATTGCATCTTCAGGTGGGCTATTAGTAAAGATTTTTTCTTTCTTTGCTAATATCCCACCTGAAGATGTTGTAATACATCGAAACCTAGGTCGTGGTAAAGAATTTAAAGAAAGTAGAAATTATACTACATCACGTAGTTTCATTTAATTGTGTACATTATTAAGCAAAGGTAATTACATTCGTGCAAACGAATTAATTCTGTATTTATCAAAAAAATTAATTCCGAATTTATCTTGGACAAAAACATAGATCCTATGAAATCCTATTACAGAAATTTAAGTTGTGATCACACGGAAAAAAAGCGCTGATCTATTATACTTATGGATTTGCATATTGATTGTCCCTATTTCAAATAATTGTATCTCATAATGAAATGATGCTATGTGGAAATACCGTACCATAAGTTTAATTATAAATCTGGTATTTTTCTTTTTTCGACAAAGAGAGATAATTTGTTGAGAGACAATTTTTTTTAATGACATGTAATTATTTTAATATTAGCTTATTAACAATATATCACTTGTACACTTTTATAGCAAAATATTTTTTTTGCGTTTTTTTCGATCTATGAATCATGGGCATTTTAAACGAGTAACAACTAGACTTTGATCTAAACTATTTTTGTACCAGGAGTCATCCCGTACGAGTTAAAAATATGTAAGTGTATATTACAGAATGTATATTTACACAGTAAATGAGTAATAAAGTTTTATACCTGCGAATAATCCTTTTGGTGTTGATAATAATTTTCAGGTATTGTACCACCATATTTTACGTTTCGCACGCTAGCAAAACCGTGCATCAAAACTAGGAATGTAAAGGTTTCTTATTAGGAATATAAACTCGAAACATTCACGTTTTAGTTCACAATAGACAAATCTCATCTTACTTGACAACGTGAAGGGCACCTCAGAAAATAATTTACTTTCATTGTCAAGTTATACTAATTCAAATCGTGACACGCTGAGATAATCTCAAAACATAAATAAACGAATAATGTAACTGTATGAGAATTTATTGTTAATACTCTTTTTAGATAAAAAAAACATTATGGCGAGGAAATACCTCACCGAAAAATAAAAGCAATAAAATAAATTTAACACTGAATAAACATTAAGAATTATTACATACATTTTGAATACACGTGTTAAAAATATTTACAGAGCCTTTATTTGGATAAAAAAGCAGTATACTCTAAATTTTTCCGAGGTATATAACATAACGACCGATTCGAAATTAGTTTCGTAAATATTAAAATGAGCACACAATTTGACCTTTACTCGAGAGGATATCATTGAAATCCGTAAAGGAGGGATATATCATTATTTTGAAGGTCGGTTCACTCATTCCTTCTCAGTGGTTTATTTTATACAGACACCGAGATTGGGATTCAGATCTCACAGAGATCTACTTATGTTAATTTTATCCAGTTTTCTTTAACCAATAAACATATTTCAAATCAACAAAAATGAGTAAGTTAGCAAATTTATAAAATCGCTATATTAAATAGAAAGCAGAACAGTTTTATTCAATTTATTTACTTTAAAAATTATAGATACTATCCTCACATCTTTTACATTCAATGAGCTCTGGTATTATGGAGTTCGGTGATCAAACATGTTTCTATCTGAGCATAGTCGGACATAATTCTCTTTTAGCTAAAAATTTAATTGCACTTGATCCTGCATTTATAAAAAATATTAATTTTTTACACCGACAATCCATTGGTGCTAAAATTGATGTTTATTTATATACTATTACTATACCAAATTTTCACAATTAAATGAAACTACGTGATGTAGTATTATTTCTACTATCTTTAATTTTGAAATTAAAGATAGTAGAAATAATACTACATCACGTAGTTTCATTTAATTGTGAATAATGCATTTCTACAAAATTAACGCCAAATGTATTCAATATACCAAATTTTGTCAAAATCTGTCCAGTAGATTTTGTATGATACCCGCTCACATTAACACATACAGAGACATAACAATTCTAAAATAGTTTTTCTGGCTTTTATAACAATATTATACGCAAAATCAAACACTTCAAAAATATTTTCAATATGCAGAAGTTAATCTTTTACAATTTTATTAATAGTATAGCAATCTCATACACCGCGTGCACATATAATCGACTGTTTGTGTTAGTCGACAGCTCGCGCACTATCGAATATTGAGTAAAGGACTTTAAATAAAATATTGAGCCCATTGTTAAATAACTTAACGTTTTTTTTGTACATGCGGCTGCTTAAATGAATCACTCCTAAAGTATGTAATCTCATCGTTTTCTTCGTCAACAGAATGGCTAGTTGCATATCTGCTTTGCGCTAAACCGACGCTTGCTCTCATTGTGAATGCAATTAAACTGAACTGAACCAGCCATTAAGCGACCGATAATTATACAGTCTTGAAATTAATTAACTGTGTTTCATATTTTTATTTAATTAAGTGGAATTTGTCTAATACTAAAATCTATGAAACTTATTCAGAAATTAGTCTGTCGTTTGTGACGACAAACGGCAGAATGTATCAGTCGAAACGTACTCAGAAGTTTTAATTTATTTGAGAGGCAACCGAATAGTTTGACCTTCCGATACGATTCGCTTATTTGTGTAATATTGCTAATTGTGAACAAAAGTTATGTCGAAATATGGTTTATTTAAAATTATCTACGCTGATATACAAAAATTAATTCAAACATACAAAAAATTAAAATTTCATGTCTTAGGAATCATCAAAAAAGTAACGTTTTTTATTTTGAATTTAATATATACAAAAACAAAATTGTAATATTATTCTTTATGTGTTAATGACTTAACACAATGCGACTTCTTTTAGAAGGTCACAACTTTAGATTGCCATTTTAATACGTACGTAAAATGTCTTCAATAGAAAATACATCCACATATATTGCATGTGAATAGTTTGTCACTGATGATTTAAAAAATACGAAGTAAAAAGATTTTATTAAAAAAATTAAGAAATATATTTTGAGCCGTTTTTCTAATTTAAAAATATTAGATTATGAGCCTTCACTATGTAAACTTATATACTATTGCTATGTAAAAGTGCTGGTGAAACGTATAAGCAACTGCTTAGAGTTTCGCTCTATTATATTAGCAAGCGGTTGGTAGATGGTAAAAATCTTAATACCGTAGGAAAGTGTGTATGAGAAAAAAAACCATTGAGGGTAAGTTATTCACAAATATTGAATGTAGTACGCTTTAGCCCTTATTTCCAATCAAAAAATTACTTGGTAATAAAAATAGGTAAACATCTTGGTAAAACCATCTTGATAAAACCATGTTAAACCGTAACTTAGCAGATAACATATAATATTCATAAACTTGATATGCACTTAAAAATTGTACAAAATGAAGCAGAGATGAGTTTATTCTTGTAAGTACGAGCACGCAAACATTTTTTTATACAGGGTATATATTAAAACAAATTTCTTAATAAAAAAAAAACAGCACTGAACATGAAAACTCACGGTAATTATTGTTATACATAAGTTGCAGCGCAATTTGAATGTTGTAATTCATTTTCAATTAATATTTACGTTTTTGCGTCTATGGATTTTTTTTAAATTAGGAAAATATACAATTCTCAAAAAGAGCATTTATTTCCTTTAGTGACTTTGAAAGGGATCGCAAGGGTAATGATTTGATATAATTAGTAGTATTTCAGTTAAACTATGATATTCTTTTGAAAATTATTTTAAATCACTGACCGATTGCGTCACATAACCAACGATTCATGGATTTATACGTTGTTATTATCCAAAACGGATTTTGATTACGTTATCGAAAAAATGTATTATGTTTGTTGAAAATAAATCTATATGCCTGTGCTTTGCCAGTAAATCTAAAATAGATACCGATTCGTGTAATTTTAACAAATTATTCGTCTCTGATTGTGTTCCACTTAGAATTCGAAAGATAACTTGTCTTATGGGGAGCTCGTTATTTCCAACTGCGAGAGATTATGTCTTAATACTTTTTCTTAATCTTCCCTTGACTTCATTCTTACCACCGAGTATATTTATCTACCAAGTTTATAGTTTTTTTACTCGTAAACAAAAATATTTGTTGCTTATTTATGGACATAAATAATAATAATAAATTATTTCGTTTCTTTCTCATTGTTTTATATGAGCCTTTTATTAATTATTTACATAACTAATATTTATTTATTATTTAAATACGTATGAAAAACATCAATAACTTCTTTCAGATAATAAAATAAACTTAAAATTTAACAATAGATGTAGTTGTGAATTGTAAAAGATTTTGAGATTTAAAAATATAAGCTTACCCTGATATATAAACAAGTTCATGAAAAGAATCAAGAGTAAGAGAACAGGTTAAATGGTAGAGATGTGTGTTTTTTTCTAAGTTGACTTTTGAATAAACTTATTGACAAGGAATTCGTAATAAATATTAGGCCATGGACAATCTATTTGATAGCTTTCCCAAAACAAGTAAGTATTCCCAAAATTAATATTCTCAAAGAGATGGAGTATTCCCTAAATGAGTATCCTTAAAGAGACGGAGTTCCTAAAACGAGTATTCACAAAGAGTTTTCTTAAAGAGACGGAGTTTTTCAAAAACGAGTATTCTCAAAGAGATAGAGTATTTTGAAAATTAGTATTCTAAAAAAGACAGATTGTTACCAAAACGAGTACTTTAAAAGAGATGGAGTATTTCCAAAAGGAGTAGTCTCAAAAAACGGAGTGTTCCCAAAATGAGTATGCTCAAAGGGATGTAGTATTCTTGGTTTTTCCGCCAGGCAAATACATATCAAAGAGCAAAATTCTTGGCTGTTTGATGTGTATTTGTCTGGCGGAAGAACAGCTTAAAAGAGATGGAAAAAGAGCGATACAAGTGGCTATGCTACAGAAAATCTGTGCTTATTTAAGTAGCACATAGCACGTTGTATTTGTACACTTCTGTTGAAAAGGCGAATGGCGAGGTTTTACTAATTAATTTCTGTGGATATATCCTCATCATGTGGGCATTATTTCAAATTGAATTTCCAGTAACACAGTGTGAAATTAAAAATTTAAATCTGTAAGCAAGGTAATAGGATTTTGGGGTCTATTTAAGACGTTAAGCATCGTCTACAAAATGCTGTATTAAGATTGGGCCCAGCACTGCGTCGGCGTTACTTAACTTGTGAACAATTATGTAAAAGATACGTAATTGGCATCAATAACGAATGTCCGTCCAATAGTAATAGCTTACACTCAGAAATATGGTCGTATGTTTTAAGGTTGAAAATATAGTTTACGCACAAATTTTGGAGACGTTCTATACTGTCCGTTTATTTACTTATCTATTTATTTATTTACGTACTTTAATGTATACAATTAATACATATAGCGGACTTATTGCTATGAAAGCAATGTCTTACAACCAACCAAAACGTCAGTCCATCCACGTACAACAAGCGGCCGGGAATCGAACTCGGGTCCCTGAAGTGCGCCAAATCTGTCAAGAGCCTTACGTCTTGTGATTAATCCTATACACAACGATAACAACCAATTATGATTCGTTTAGACTAAGATAACGCATTTCATCACCAAAAAAGGAAAATCTAATTTTAAAGAAAGCATACATATTTATAAAAATAAAGCAAAAATATTTCATTATGTCTTGCGAAGTGTCCTGGTGAAAAATTTCACAAAAAAAATCTCATGTCAAATCTAATATCATAAAAATGTGTATTTTTAATTTATGCATACTTGGAATAATATTGATGATTTAATTCTATATTTTTTAGAAAATATAGTACGCATATATATGATTTTTGTAGTTGGTGCAAAGTAAAATGTAATACTCATCTGTGGGTATGCCTGTGCTTGAAAGAGAAATATTGACTTGGCACCGCTTCCAAAAATCTCTAGCAGTAGGAGTATTTTGTAAATTTATTTATGTTCTGAATCAATATTCTACCGCAACTGAATACTCGTATTCCCGTTATTTTCTTGCTTTCAATGCGCTTCTTATTCGGCAGTTGTCTGGCAATGGTTAAATTTTTTTGGGAAATAGTTTCATTTATATAATTGCTTAGGATAATTAGACTTATACAATTCATTATTTTATTTTCATATGACAAGTGAAGAGTTACGGAAAACCTGCTTGACGGCATCTACGTAACAAACTTGACATTTGTGTATGTGCAAGTTATATCTTGGTCCCAAGGTAACTAATACTTAGAATTAAAATAGATCGATTCTTACGCCATTAACGCTAAAATGTCTCTATATTTACTACCGTTAATTAAATATTCTGAAATATATAAAAAGCATGTTTTTTTGGCCTCCTTAAACTAAATTTAAAAATATGCAAAACAAAATAAGAAACAGGTAATATATTCAAAACTATTCATTATATTGTTCTGTGAAATTAATGTCGAGGGTTATTACTCTATAGAATTAATTATCCTTTCTTTTACTGACCTACTCCCTCTCATTATATTCTGTAACAGAAAATTATAATTTTGTGAAATTCTTCCTATAATAAATAATAGGATTTTATTTGTATCTGTATTTCTGGAATAACAGCAAATTTTTCTGTAGAATGGAAATACCAGTCAAGAAATAGACAGATTTTAAAAACTCTTGTCTAGCTAATTATGTATGCAGGTTTTTATATGTAGAGCTTGATGACTATTGCATTATTTCAAATTAAATTCGTCAGGTGATAAAGTAAATTAATAAAAAAAAAATTCTATGATAATATATAACAAGACTCCAGGGATAGATAAGATCGACAGTAAAATTATTCATTAAAAAAAATAAATAAAAATAAAAAAATTACCTGTGCTTATATATCGGTTGCTTTCAATCAATGCGGGACCGGTTCATATACCGGTGTATGATTCTCGATTTACGGTAGAGCTTTACGCTACAGGCGTGGTACATCAGGAAGAAGATAAGGACTGCTTTCCACGCCATGAATCGGCTTGCCAAGGTTGGCTGGAAGTTGAATACTTAGACCCTCAAACTGATGTATATGAGGTTATATCTGGCTATACTGGCCTATGTGTCATCGGTGTGGGTCTTGTGGTGTGTCAAAGTACACCAAGTTAGACGAATTTTTTTTAAGTCATGACGCACTCCTCTCTTGGCTCTGACCAAAGCCTATAGCACTTGTTCAACGTATTTATTGTCAGTTTTGGCAGATCTCTTGTGCGTAGATCTCGCAATTGTTGAACCGGCGATCCATTTTATTCTTGCTCGAGGTAGGTGTTTCGATGCAGATCCGATGAGCTTCGAATTTGTTGAGAATGAACCCAATTTTATAAGAAAAAGACATAGTTTCTATAGGTTTTTCTTGAATGAAAAACCCGACGTTTCCTTCCGGTTTTGATACGCAAGACTCGAATCTTATTTTGTTCAATTGCAGTGAGCACGATGGTACTCGTAGAATTTTGATTGAGAGAATGCGTCGACGTATCGCAATGTGACGTTTCAGAATGCGTCACGCTTTTAGAATCTTTTGCCACCGTGATATGGTTGAGTGTGCACCGATATTTAAATACGCATTTAGATTTCCTACAAGCGTTCGAGAAACAATAGAGATACTAAATGCCTTATTGATTAGGGACAGAACTTAACCTTGTGAAGTGGAAGCGACTGATTACGAGATATGATTACAGGACATTCGAAAGTTCCCTCTTTTGTATAAAGACTATCGTTACAGGCCATAAGAGGGCTCTGAGGCAATCTGTATGTTAGCTTACGAATAGTTTATCATCTGTGAAAGGATATATTTAGTAATTTTTTATTCGTAAACATAACATGAAATATAGTATTTTAAATGTATTTAAAGCGACCCTCACAGATCTTGCATTTGCAGTTTTCACTAGTCAATACGGATGAATTTTTAATTATATATATATATATATATATATATTATATAAGTATAAAAATAATTCATTTAAATTGCAGTTATATTGAATCAATTAAGGTTACAATGGAACTCCGTATATCTTCAGGGTTCCATAGTGAAACAACGAACACTTGTAACTGCATCACAACTGCTCGTCCATCTGTCTGCCAGTCTGTCACAGCTTCACAGTTCCTACAATTTTATATCTATATACATGAACTTCTGTGATTACTTGCGCCATATAAAGATATCAATTAATAAATAGCAGAATTTAAAAAAAACAATTACGGACAATCTCATATTTTTCCGTATCTCATCAAGTGGGATGTCATTGGTTAGATCTTTTAACATGAAATTGAGGTTCTATCTACCATTTCTCAACTTTAAGCCCTATTTGTAAAACATTAAACCTCAAAGTGACCCCTCACTTCCAATAAATAAAAACACTGACTTCGTCATGTTTTTCTCTGTCGTCAGAAGTCTAAAAGAAGAAGAAAATGCATTACAATTTAGGTCTCGGTTTTTAAAAGAGTTTTGACTCGAAAAGCACGTATAACCATATACATACAAACGATATTAAGGTTTTACTAATCAGGACATATGATCTTGAATAAAAACGAATTGTTTACTTTCATTGAGCCCTAATACTTTCAGGTTATCTTCTTGATCGTACGTCGAAGTAACATCAAATATTGCAAAGTCATATTTCAACAAACACGATCCTTTCTTAATTCGATACGGAACACTTGCTGTTATCAATAGTGATCGATGTTGTTAAATATTATTAAACGTTTACCTTGTGGCTAAAAGACGCCGGAGTTAAATGAATTTTCTTATTAATATTAAGAAAAATTTTCTAAATATTATCGTCTTTACATATACTATTTATTGCTAGTAAAATAAATATTAACGCTGAAATAATTTTCTATGTTACATATTTTGGTTTATGTTTTGTATCTTTATTATCTGCTAATTCTCATTCAGCAAAAAGTGGTAAAATAAGCACTGTAAAAGTATATGTATATGTTCAATGAGTGGTGCATGTGATACTAACAAAACATACTATATTTTGTGCATTCGTTCATAAACTACCTCTTGATCCATAAATTAGGGAATGAAAAATAAAATTAAACACCATCAGTTAATGAAGCAGCATTCCGATATAAACGTGTGTATCTACACTACAATTGCCAAATTTAATTTGCAAAAATTGAGATTGGCTGCTAAAAAATGGTATAAAGCAAATCATATCATTACCGTCGCGATCTCACTAGAAAATCAGCTTTGAGGACTTTCGTGTACTCCACTTGAGGTAAGTTGTTGATTTTAATATGCACAAAACTGAATTGATATTGCTGTCGAAAGGTTGAACAGTTTGATATTCTGCTTACGGTTTAAGTTGGAGAAATCATAAAAATTCTGAAAATCGCTACTTAATGCAACAATTCGGACTTCTGGCAATACTAGTTTTCATTCGTGCATATTTCGCTTTCCCAAACATCTTTTGATGCAATGCATTGGTTTATGTAGTTAGGTTTTAAATTTGGTAAAGTAAAACTACCAAAAATTTCTTCAAAGTACTCACAGGGTCCATCCATTTAAAGTTCACGCACTGTCTTTAAAATAAGAATGCAAATTATTCTACTTGATTTCGTTTATAATTACTATTTATAGCCAAATTCATTGAATATGCTATGCCGTTATAAGCAGATTTAACCAACCATTAGGTTTCAAAGGAGAGTAATTTTAGATTCGTCCAGGTTAATGCATCTCATGAAGATTCGCTATCAATGTAATTTCTTTCAGTAATTTACTTTCATTCATGTTACATCATCCCCCATAAAAAAAACAAGATTATATTCCATAATGTCCATTCTATATTATACCAAACGTTATAATATATACGCATTCGGTATGTCATTAGCCTGAAGTTAGTTATGAATATTATAATTATTCAATGTAACCAACTTCTCTATACGTTATTCATTCTGTTATGATTTGGAATATGTACGAGAAGCTATGGTATTGAACCTTTTAGTATGGTTGCGATTTTCAAAGTTTGCGCCCGATCGAAGACGTGTACGACGCTGCCTACTCATGACGCGAGATTGTGTCTCGCAGTTGCTTTGGAGTGCTGACTAGAATTGCATTATTATGTTGGAGGCTCATGCCAGACTGTAGAGCTTTTAGAGTTTGTTCAAATTAACTCGTCAGTATTTAATAGTTTAAAGTAACTATAAAATTTTACTCACGTGTGTGTTAACTTAAAATTTAGCACTGTCCTTGAAATCGGTTATGTAATTTATTTCGGCTTACATTAGGTTTATATATATATATATATATATATATATATATATATATATATATATATATATCTTTTTAATGAAATGGTTGATTATTTTCAGTCATCGCACCGAAAAATTTGAGAAGGAAATCAATAAAATCTAATTACTCAAAAATGGTTTAATATGGATAAATGCACTATAAGGATAGATATTCTAACATACTGCCACATCATTCAAAATTATTAGGTATTTCGTTCGAAATTATTACTTAAGTTAGCTTTCGTCTTCACATTCTTGTTGTATCCCAAAGTTCCTATAAAATTTTAGGTAAATATAACTAGGCTCATAACTAGTCCTTCCAAATGTTAGTCTACTCTATAAAATGATTTCCTTTTTCAGCAAATCATTTTTCTCCTCTAAAATTTCTATATGAATATTTTTGAGTATCAGCTATTGAGAGACGCGCGGGTTAAAATGCTTTATTTCTATGCTATCCAAGTTTCTACATCCAGCGGTTTCTGACCATAAACTCTGATAGACAAAACAAATGAGTACGCGAGTGATCTTATAAAAGTTTCGGTTTTTTCTTTTATGGTACGAGAACACTAAAAAAATTGAGTGGGTATTTTTGTTATACAATTTTTTAAAATTCTTTGGTATTTTTATTAGCGGACTTAAGCGGATTAAAGATTTCCAAGTGTACCTTTAGAGCGTCAAAACAAGGTTTGTGCAAATTTTCCGCTTTACTACTTTCATTTTGATTTTTCATTGTTATTTGAATGAATTATCATTTATTTCTTCGAAATATTGCTTTTTTTAAGAAAACACTAAATGACGGTATGTGATTAACATTTGTTAGAAGCTGTAAGTAAAACATTTTTAATAATAATTTAATATTCAGTATGCACCATCACATCGCTACTTCAACCACTTGTGGAATTAATCATGTGTAATCCGGCAAAATGTTATTTTTTAAATCAAGTCTAATATAGAAAATAATTAAAGCATATATTTTGTGTGAAATCATAATTATGTCTAAATTAGTAACACAACATTAAACGAAAAGCACTGAAACGTACAAATACACATTTTACAAACAATAAACACTAATCAAACTTTTAATAAAATAATTATTGTCTCTTCAAAACGATTCAAACCTTCTAATCGGTTTAAATACAATTTTCAAGTGCTGTCATATTAAACAATAAATAAACCGTGCAGATTTATTTTGAAATCGTAATTAAAACTTCACTAATATTATTACTAAGAAGCAAATCATTATTTATCTAAATAGTAAATGAATCGATATCGTGTTAGTAGTTATTCAAATATGTTTATTTAAAAAAATTATAATAGTATTTTTAGTCTCAGATATTAAGGCAAATTATGGAACTTGGAATATGGTTTCGTTGTATTACATCTTCAGGTAGGCTATTAGCAAAGATTCTGAAGATTTTGTAATACAACGATTCTGAAGATGTTTTAATACCCACCTGAAGATGTTGTAATACAACGAAACCTAGGTCGTGGTAAAGAAATTAAAGATAGTAGAAATAATACTATATCACGTAGTTTCATTTAATTGTGTCATAAAATATACTTAAGGGCCTAATGAAATCCAAAACTAGTCGCTAATGTCGATGAGACGTAGGAGGCGGAAAAGCAATGATCTATCCCTTCGTCAAGTTAATTAGTTCAATATGTTTAATATGGCCTTTTAGGAGCAATAACAAAGTGTATTCTTCCGTTGGTCCATTCAAATCAATGAACCTTTTTATTCAATTGCAAGAATAGTTCATGCACCGTGAGGAGCATTATATATAAATTCCGGTTTCATACGTTTGTGTGAACGTATCGTCATATGCGGCAGGTAGTGGCCGACTGCACTAGTATACATTTTTACTATTATAATAGTTCTCCTTTCTGCTGAAGACAAAGCACCTACTTGTTTCGCAACCCTTCCTAGCTTTTTGGTATAATGGAGATACCTCTTTCATCCACATTATATATTCGATCAGAAGGATATTTTTTGAGATCGAGTGTTTCACCTAATAGTTGAAATAGCTATAAAAAGCTACTTAGTTGAATCCTGAGATTCTTTCAGATGATCTGCTATCTATTTTTTTACAATAATTTTTAGAAGACCCTTCATAAAACCTAAAAAACTATCTTTTCTGGCCCTCTCAGAATTAGTATTAAATCTATATAATTTATTATTTTTTTTCACTAATTTATATGCTGGAGATCTTAGATCATTCATTGTTAAACTAAATAGCCTTTATTGTAAATTTAATATGTATTTCAACATTTCGGGTACTTCTACTTTAGAGTAAATTTGTAATTAAGACCTAAAGGCATTTTTTTAGTTCTCGTTGGACTAAAGATAATATGACTAAATTAATATTTCTTTCCAAAAGTGGTTTGAGGAACTTCAAAATTTTTGCTGGAAACTAATACACCATTATATATTCAAGTATGGATGAAAGTGCATTTTTTATTTGCTCTTCGGAATAACTCGATCTATTAGATTTATGAACGTAATCCGTAAACGTAAGTACATTTTCGTAATATTTTCATTTTGGAAGTAAATTGTAAATTAATTATAAAAAACATTGGCAATCAACAAGATGAATAAAGAAATATCACAACGAATGCAGAGTAAAAACGTATAAATACAACTAAAACTCACACTAGGAAGTTTTCGCATACATTTAAACTTATATAAACATTTAAAAATACGTAGTATTTCAATTTAGCCATTTTCAATAACATTAATATTTATGTTTTACAATAAGTGTAGAGAAGGTGGAAAGTAAAGATTAAAATTGAGCATCGTTTCAAATTCGCTTTTGCTGTAAAATTTTATTACACTTTTTTTTCTTAAAAAACCTAACCGGGCAAAATGATGTACCCCTGTGAGAACATGACGGGATGGTATCCTATAATGCCCTACTCAATTTTCCAAAAATTTACTTTTTGTTTTAGAATATTTGTAAGTAAAAATAATACTACATCACGTAGTTCCGTTTAATTGTGGTTTGATTTATAGTAAAAAAGGAAATTATACATCAAACAATTATCCCATATACTTCTGAACAAAATAGAGTTGTCGAAAGAATAAATCGATCACTGGTTAAAAGATTAAAGTACTTGCTGTTTGACGCTAATCTCCTAAAACACGATTAGGCTGAAACAGTGTATGCCTATCTCAATAATATATTTCCGACAAGGGCCTTAGAATATAAAACCCCTGTAGAAGCCAAATATCAGTCATCTGAGGGTATTTGGATGTGGAGCATTGATATATATTTCAAGAGAGAAAGCAAGAAAATGGAATCCCAGGGTAATGAAGGTAACCTTTGTTGGGTACAGCAAAAACAAAACAGACTTTTTTAATAACTCAACTAGAGAACAATAATAAAGAGAAAAGCACAGATTTCCTGGATTATACCGTTAAAAGATATTATGTTCCAGTAAATATAACAAAGTAAAAATACGAGCCGGGTATATCGCACACTTTATAATAGTCCTGAAGCACATTAGACAGAAATAGCTACAGACTGCGAGTCTGGTTAAGAATGAGAATGAGAACTGACTCTCTGACTTGATGAGTTCTTGGAATGAGAACTCATCAAGTCAGAGATTGTATTCACCAAACATAAGAACAAAGAGTCCAACACTTTTCAACATGACATTAAGAACAAGAAACAAACCAACACCATCTAAGTCACTCACAGGAAACAGTTACTTGTATTTTAATGAAGGCTTATTTGACCACACACCACTAATTTATCAGAAAACAATGAAGTCGGCTTACTTTGAACACTGAAAAATATCAATAAGAAAATAACTAGAATGTCATAACTTAAACAAAACATAGACACTTGTAAGAAAACCTCAAGATATAGGGTGCAAATGGGTATTTGGTATTAAGGTTGAGCCAAGAAGGCATTGGTTTAAGTCACGACTCTGTAGAAAAGGATATACACGAATCATAGGTTTTGACCATAATGGAACATATTTCCTACTGTCAGGCATATTTTCCGCCTATCTATGCGACAATAGTGAGTAAAAACATTATGTTCTTAACCGAAATGAGCAGATATCTTCGTTGTTATAACGAATCGAACCGGAACGCATTAAGATATTTAAATATCTAAAATAAGCCGGAAGGCTCGGACTGCGTTACCTATATAATGGAGACATTACGAATTTAATGGACTACAGCGATACAGACTATGCTAACGATACTAAAACCAAACGCTCTATAACTGGTTATGGTTTTCTCAATAATGGTACAGTCGTCACCTGGTCCAGTCAGCAACAGCAGACTGTAGTTCTGTCTACTACAGACAGAGTTCATAGCAATCTCTGCAGCTACTAAAGGGGCAATACGGTTGAAGCAGTTCTTGTGTGATAGATATCAAAAATGCTATTAGTTAAATAAAAAGTGAGTTGCAAATATATAAATATTAAATAAAAATTTGTTTCTGAAAAACTTCATGAAAAAACTTAATAACTTCATAGAAATATTTAAAAAATCTGGTTTTGTTGTACGTCTATCAAAGTCCTAATCGGGCTTTTAAATGGAAACCGTTCTGAATTCACTATATTCGTCATTGATTTGATTTTGCTTAAATTGTCTAATAAAATAAAAATTATATATATATATATATATATATATATATATATACATATATATGTATATATATATACATATATATATATATATATATATATATATATATATAAATGTATATATTAGTTTAAAGGGCGCGATATGGTCACAAAATGTACTGTCTAACAGAATTTATATGATTATATTAAAGCCATATGACTCAATGATCTTTGTCTCTGAAAAACCTTTACTTGCTATATGAACCAACAATTATAAGTGCCTCGTTATCAGTTATCAAGCTACACCTGGTGAGAAAAGGATTATAATTTGAGCAACATTTTGTTCTCGCATACCGTTATTTAAAAAAATATTTTTTTTATTGCACATTTTTAAGGGTAGTCAAATCTTATTTTCAACGATATTTCACAAGCCTAGATGGAAAAAGTTTTTTTTACCTCGTCCTTTCTTCGCTTAGATGTGTCGAAATACTCTTACGATAAAATTACACAATATTTTAAATATAGTTTTAATTCTGGATCAAGTATTAATAAATAATGTGAGCTCCACACTACATACATTCATTTCATTATCTCAACAATATATTTATCATTTATTATTATTGTAATACATTGTTTTAGAAGTAATTTTATTTTTGACTAATTGGTTATATATTATATTGATAATAAATATTATGACTATTTTAGAAACCTATTTCTTAAAATTTCCCTTTTTCTTTGAGTTTCCTAACCTTATTATAATGACCTTCAGTTAACTTAATTCAGTAATCATCATTTTTTTCCTTAGATAATTCACAATTAAATGAAACTACGTGATGTAGTATTATTTCTACTTTCTTTAATTTCTTTACCACGACTTAGGTTTCGTAATATTACAACATCTTTTCGTTGTATTACAACATTAACAGCGAGAAGTTGTAATACAACTAAATCTAGGTCGTGGTAAAGAAATTAAAGAAAGTAGAAATAATACTAAATCACGTAGTTTCATTTAATTGTGAATAATGTCGTCGCCTTGGTGTGTTGGGTTGGTCACAAGGCATATGGCCTTTGACGATGCGACGCACCGCGGCGACCCGGGTTCGATTCCCGGCCGTTCGTCGAACGGGGCTGGACTGGTGTTGTGGTTGGCTGTAAGAGATTGCTCTTGTAGCAATAAGTCCACCATATGTATCAATTAGATAAATAAATAAATAAATAAATAATGAATTTCTAAAAAATTAACACCAAATATATTCAACCTTAGGTAATTATTATTCCGTAACATGGGAATGCGAAAAAAATATATTAAATTTTTGGCTATGCAAAAAAATTAATAGAACGAGGCTCGCTAGATATCTTTTGAATATTGCAAAGACCTTGAGGCACGCTGATAATGCCATGCAGAGATGCGAACCTCGTGAATACTTTTCTGCGGGATTCACGTTTAGTTTTCCAACTTGCTCCAGTTACAGTTTCACGTCGTCTTAAAGTTCCGATCGAGGCGAAGCTCGATTTTGGGGCAACTGCGAGGGCTTTACTATGGTTCGTATCAGGTATCAATTTTTAACTTGATGTACGTTAAACTTTCCAAAGAGTTTAGATAATGATTTACCTGTAAGTAAATAAAATATTTGCACAACGTATTTTATATATTTAGGAAAAGTTATTCGTTTCCATGATGATAAATTATGTACTACGATGGTCCTTTTCGAAAATTCCAAGAACACGAAGATTGTTTAAATGTTAACGGTATCCATCAAATACTTCGAGAACTTTTAAAATATTAGACATACTCAATTTTTACAAGTAAACTGCAACGGTTTCCTTAAAAAAATTCATATGTATATTCTTACGTTTTGGCATTGAAAGAATTAATGAAGTCAGTACGCATCATGAGGCATTGAAACGGAAGAAAATGTCAGAAGTACACAAATTCCAGTAGGAAAATAATTTCTTGACGTACTTGATTTTCAAAGTCACTTAACATTCAGACCTTTTCAAATACCCTCATAAAAACTAAATTATGTACTGGCTAGGGATTATTAATATTTTTGGACTGTAAGTATATACAATATTTACTTTGACATGGTCTAGTTTGTAGCCTACATATTTTTATTATATATATAATTATCGTTCATTATAAAGATGTCCCAAAATTCACGCAAGATTTGAATTTTGTGCCATTTGTGCGGTAAAGTGTTGCCAACCAAAAAAAAAATACAGCGTGACAGCTGACAGTTCAGGGTTATTAAAAATGGAGCGCTACACAAAAGAACAAGGTATTTTTAATGTTGAGTAATATTTACAATTTTTAATTATAAACCTGTGTTTTCTATCAAAATTACTTCTTGCGGGAATTTTGGGACAACGTATATATGCTTACCTTAAATGCACAAGATGTCGATGACATTTATTTTAATTTTATCACGGGATGATAAAATTAAAACAAACCTCTTTGGTTTTAGGTTATAAAAAATAAGGGCTAAATATTTTTAAACCTAATTCGAGTACAGCAAGTAGATTTTAAAAGGGTTAAAATTGCTTACTTTGGCTGTTACACCCTATATACATATATAAATATATATATATATATATATATATATATATATATATATATATATATATATATATATATATATATATTTACCTGTGTCATAGCTTTTTATATGCCTGAAATGGACTCTCGATTTCGGTTAAGGGTTAAAATTACGGTTTCTTAAGTATTTATTTACTTTACTAATTAGTAGCACTTGCGCTTTGAGTAAAATAACAGCTGATTAATATTACTAATATATGTGTAACATACGTCAAACACTGTGCCCATCACTCTTCAGCTTGTGATAATCGAGGCGAATATGAGATTTTAATATATGAACTTTGTAATCAGTTAGATAGTAATAAATAAAACAATGTTATTTATGAACAAGAAATATTATTTTCTACGAATATGTTCACGGTACTTTATTCTGGTAAGTTATTCTGATTTTGTTTTATTTTTTCCTTCACTGTATTTTGCACCTTTTTTCAAGACATCAGGACTATGGACGCAATTTGTCCTTGTAAATAAGTTATTGAACCCATAAAGTTTTTTGAGTAGCACTGATAGCAAATAGTCAGCCTCGAAGTTTCGAGTATTCAAGTGCTCTTGAACTAGTTAGATATTCGAAACTTGCAACTTAAACTTTATGTTCCTGCACCGGTAATTTTATTATTCATACAAAGTGATTGTGGTATTTTTGCATTTTGGTTACCAGGACAAATTTAGTTATTGACTTTACACTGTTACTTATTTAATATGCATTTCCATTACGAAAATGTTTTTTGGGTCCTTAATAATTTTGAACTAGATGGAGCAATTTAAAAATGCAGCTAACCTGATTGATTATTTTTTATTTCATAATATAAAATAATTTAAAATAAATAAAGTAATATTTACATCATTTAAAATCGTACATAATGAAAAGAAATATTTATCTTTGATTTGATGATTCGTCAATAGATTGTCCAAAACAATGAATGTAGAAACGTGACATTTAAAACGTGTTTTTCTGTATTGACTTACGTACACTTTAAAAGAAAATATTTCTTGATATTCGATTCATAAAGGAATGAAAGGAGACAAAATATATTTTCCTGAACTACAATAAATTGTTTTCATTAAATATTAATTCCATTTATGTCCAGAAGAGCTATCAATGCCTATTTTTCGTTTTTCATCTCTAAAATAGAAAAACTTATTTTATACATCCACAACAACTCATCATACAGCGAGTATAATTAATTGTTTGTATTTATACATCATAAAAGAAATCAATATACCTATACCCTCTGAACGTACAGGGATAGTTCTATTATGTGATATTAAAATACTTCGCATGTAATTAACATTTAATTTCGTTACTTGTTTAAAAACTCATAGATTGTTTTTCATTGAGTTAAAATTTGATTTCACTTTATAATTTCTTTAAACTTCTTTTCTCTAAAATTTAATTTTCACTTATGTGGGATAAGAAATAAGTGTAAAAAAATTTATAAATAAATTATACGTCGTGAATTTATTTGCTTTACAGCAAACAGAAGTTCCATGTGCTGTGAGTATCCTTTTTAACATATATCTCAAAGAAGATAAAGTTTAGATCCACGACAAATCGTAACAATTGAAAAATGTCCAACATGTCCAATGGCAGTAACCGAGTCAATTGCAAGGTTATAGCACTACTCTATCTGTTAATATTTGCCAGGGTTTGAAAATACACTATCGAATATTTTTCATCAGCATAAATGTTGATAAATTGTATTAAACCCTTTCCTTCTCCTATATGTTCAATTTCCACTATGGAGTAGTCCTCGCACGCTTCAAGACCCGATTCGTTATCCTTTGCTTAGGATAGAATTGCTGTTGAATATATATATATATATATATATATATATATATATATATATATATATATATATATGTATATATATATATATAAATAAATATATATATATATATATATATATATATATATATATATATATATATATATATATATCAACAGTGAAGTATTTCTCACCACTTGGCCTGGATACTAAGTAACGTCAGCTGTCAGTCGGATCCCAGAACGACTCACATCCATCCGCTCTACTAATTATTTCAGTTTTCTTGGAAAATAGCCATAATATTAATCTGGTTATCTGCTACGTCAGCCGTTTTTGAGCTATTTGGACTTTGTGATTACTGAGACCACTTCTGTCAAATAGAAGTAATAGGATTATTCAAGCACAGCACGAGATTTGGCGCATGCCTTTTATGGAAGGACAATGCCGTCTCCTTACTAATTCGTATCTTCCCTCATTAGAGATTAAAACCGGTAAAAGTAGAATTTGAAGGTTTGTAATGGTTTTTAAAATGTGATGACGATTATTTTTAATTAATTTTGTTGCCCCTTTTGCTCAATATAGAGCAATAAATAAACAAAATATTGCTAGAATTTATGTTAAATAACCGTAACGTACCACATATAAATAACTGTTCGCAATATGTAAGTTATTTAAAACTTATAAATGAAGCTTCAACAGATGGACCATTAAAACTTATATCACTAATATTTTCTGCGAAGTGATTCAGTAACGAAATTTCGTGGTTTACGGGTACATGGCAGATGACAGTTTGCTTGGCAAACGATAAATATCTGAAGACTTGTTGAGTAATTATAACGTTGATAGTATTCTGCCATGTTATAGAATGTTTTGTCATATTACTAATCTTTAGCAATAATGAAGTTCCTATTAATTTACAAGATAAACAGACCATATCTTGAAGTAGTCTGTACTTACCTTTTATTTATTTTAAGATTATCCTTTTTAGAAATTACTATAATCATCACTAAATTATTAAAGTATAAAAATTCCGGAGAATAACTAAACACAGAAAATAATATTCCACTAGAAAATACACCCGATATATAAACACGCAAAATTAAACGTCAAATATTCATTGTTTATTCTTTTATTCTATAAACTAAACGACAGCAATTCTTGGTGCTACAATTTAGCAATAACAAATGTGTACTGATACTCATGGCCTCTATTTTTCCCTCTGCAAATCGGCCAGTGAAATTAGGTACACAGAAAAAACTTCGTTTTTGATTAGTTATACGAAACTGTTTTTCCGATTTAACCAAAAAAAATAGGCGCCCTCTACATTTTGTGGAAAAGCCTAATTGTTTAGTTGGAATTCAACAAAATTTTCTCAAGTTTATATGAACTTAATTTAAATATCTAAGTAACTTAAAGGCAGTTTAAACAGTTAGGCAATTTAACTTCGAAGGCAGTTTTAAGAATGCCTGACCAGATGTAAATATTCATTTAAATTTATACAGGTATTTATATATTATAAGCAATTTTGGAACAAATGAAGGCAGAAAACGTGCAGAATATAGATTTAATTGCATATGTCTTATGCATACACTGGAAATATTAAATCTCCCTCACGTGGTGCGTACGCTTGCACACCCAAAACAATTGTAAGAAGGTATCTCTGATCCAAAGTGCTGAAATATAACAAAGCATATCTGGTCTGTTATTTAATTGATTTTAAACATAAATACTATAGGTGAATACATATACCTTCAATGTTAAAATATGACTACTGATTTGCATTATTGTACACAGATATATAGAATACAGATTTCCCGAGTTGCTAAATGTGTTATCACCTTCTAAAGAAAAAATCTTTTAGAAATGTTTTTAAAACCTCAAGTAACTAGCATCTTTTACTTTACTGAATGTAATAATAATATTAATATGTTTTAAAATATTGTTTTTCAGCGTAGACTAATTATAAGCTTTAAGAATAAAAAAGTCGTTTTATCCATACGTAATATTTTGTGAATCCTAATAAGAGCTGGAGATTTGCATTGCAACGTCGATATCCCAATTAATCTTGGAAGTTTTCTTTATATTAAGCTATTTTATGAAGCAAGTACTCTTAATAAGAGGGACCTCTGTTTCTAAGCAAAATTATTTAATTTTCAAGTGACGCAATTGAAAATCCCCATCTGTTTTAAACGATACAACTTTTTAAAATAAATAATTGGAAATGAGAATAGGGAAATGTTCCATTTCATTTCCATTTCACTAGAGAGAAAGTTTTATTAGATGAGAAACCTAGACAAAGAATTATCTTTTTAAACAGAGGTAAGAAAACAATCCATAAATTAAAAGCGCCATTCAAATAAAGGAGCGGCGTTGTAACAGCTTTTCTAAATATTGAAATTCGAACATGAACCAAGGTCTGATATTATTGTTTGTGAACTTTATAGCGGAGTATGTTAAACAATTTAGCTGTGTACGTTACGTTGCTTTTTTATATAAAAATGCATTTTATATTGCCATAGTAATAAATATTATGTTTTTCGATTAATTATATTTTTAATTTTTTTCACTGCTGAAAGCAAATGATATGAGTTTTGTAGAAAAAAAATAAACAGCTAAACATTGGAATCATAATTTTCCATCTTCCTGTGTCTTAATTATGAAATAATTTTCATCTTAAAATATTTTAAAACGACATATCTTATTTTTTTGTTCCATTACCCAGACATATACCAACTAAGACTTAATTAACTCTTAAGGTAAATAACAAATAGCTATACGACCATATAATTAGAAGTCAATAACAAACAAAATAATCAAATGTCTTCGTCGGTTATTTTCCACCTAAAAATTATGAAAATACTTTCCTATTTAGAAATTAGCGAAAAAGTAAATTAGGCACACAGGGATATTAAATAATATTAATTCCTTTGAAGCTGGTTAGAATTCCATACTATAAAATGTAATTTATCCTTTTTGGTTTTAAATATTTTAATTAACTAAACCTTAAATCTTCTAAATTATGTCGAGTAGCACGCACGGAAGAAGTGAATCTTTAATGGCATTTTCATTTTGCTTCATTAAGTTTAATCAGAAACATTAAATATAACAAAATATGTTATGGGTGTAGTCATAACGATTATGGTTTTATCTGTCCACTATTCAAGAATTTCCTTTACAACCTAAAATTTTGGAATTATTAATTATACCTTTTGTATCGTAGAATTGTCGTAGAATTTTTTATTTCCAAAAAAGTTATTACATAAATCCATGCAGTGCTGCAAATTTTCATCATTTTAAATTATATTCCGTGTGCAAATATATCTAGCAAAAGGGTTACTTGTCCTTAGTATACCTTACTAGTTATATGGTAACCTATATGTCGTTATGAAAAGCATATGTATTAGCCCTGGTTAATGCCAGAACATGCATTGAAATGGTCTACGTATGGTGAAAATTGCATGAATGATGAGAGAATATTTATATTTACTGTATCAAGTGTGAAAATGACTTTCAGGTACCGTTTTCATAAGTCTATTCCATTTTGTGAAAGTGTATCTTTAACAAGTGTATTAAATTTAGTTAATCCTGAATTAAATACACTCAGGGTATTAAAAATTACTTTGTAAAATTAACATGTTTCGTAGCAAAAGTGAATTAGACCTGTATTAGAAACAAGGGCTCGGATCTAGTCCTTCATCAGGGTACTCACATATTATGGAATAAAGTAAAGGTCCACAATCTAAATGCACATTAATTGCTTTACAAAGTGTTATGCGATAATTCTTTTGCTTTTTTGTTAGGAACATAAAAGTGAAAGGTTAGTTCAGTTGAAAAAGCAAGTGTTTCAAGATTTTGGTTTGCACTTCTTTTAGTCGTACTTTGTAAATTTTTCAGTACAGAAACCTACCCGTAACTCAAATCCCAGAAGACTATGGATTAATGAACAATATATTGGTTCCAAATTATCGGAAAGTACAAGTGTACTGCCCTGAATAATATCTATAATTCATATTTAATTTACTCTATGCAGTGTGGTTTCATCTATATAAGAAGATAATATTTACACATTATATGCATACACCTAAAATATTATATACATATAATTTATTTCTCTTAAACTACTCAACAAACTGTGTTAAATAATATTTTATTAAAATTTCTTGATTTGAGGGCTTTGTAGAATAAAATATTTTTAAGTCATCAGTATAAGATTATATTGTCAAAAATAGAAAGAAGCAGTGACAATATAAAAATATATGTTAAATATAAAGTATCACGACGTAAATCTTGAGGTGTTCTTGATTTCGGAGCAGAATGAGACATAGGTGTGTTTGAATTAATATACTCCAACAAATACGGATATAAGAAGAAAACCAACGATATTATGCTTCATGTATAATCATATATATATTTGATTTTTTTGCAGTAAAATTTAATAGTTTCCCTTATCAAAAGATTTTGAGAAGTCGATGCAGAAAGCGTCGATTTGATGACACGGCTCCAGAGTAAATATTGAAATTTAGTGACGACCAAATGCTAACGAAGTAATCAATGTTGATTCTCATTGTCGGTAAGTAAAACAATTTTAATGACTTACATTTTGCAAGCAGAAAAATTGCTACATCAACTTAATATCTTCGGAAAATTATTCGATACTATCAAATATTTACGTAATGTGCATCTTCATTTTATGCTCAAGATATAGTATTGCATATATCTTTCGTCCATTGTATACATTTTGAAATTCACTGCATTATTATTATGGAAACAGTTAATTTTTTATAATAAATAGCTTTTGAATATACTTTAAAATTCAGTAGACTCGACCAGATTTTAATGACGCTGAATCTTTTTTTGATTAATATTTTATTTAAGTATAATTTAACATAATCCGCGCATGTTATTGTATTTAAGCAGTGTAATATTTCAAGTGTTCAATATTTTATTTGAGGGTGTTTTAATATAATATGCGTTTGTCATTTCATTTTAAGATAATAAACTTGCGTTGTTCCTGATTCGCCGAACTAATCCATCGTATATTCTTACTTATGTAACTTTCTATATGCTACTTTTATCATTAATATCTATGTATAACCGTGTGGCAAAAAGTCACAAGTTATAATTTTATAATTAAAAAACATCTTGATTTTTATTAATTTATAACACTTAAAAGAGAATGTTTGTTCAACTATTTTTATTGGCTATCCGTCAACAGTCAAAAGTATGGAGTTGCCAGTTAATAAATTAAATTTTTCTAACTGAAAGGAACCGCGGTTAATGGAATGTAATAATAAAACAAATTTGTAAAAATAAATTAATGTGGCCAGTTTCAGTGATTGTATCACAATATAAAATATATTTACAATCATTTATTGACAATCAATACATAGTCATGCTTTAAATGTAAGAATTGCGCAATTATGCTGGTTTAATTAAAGAATTTGTAAAATCTGTTATAGACTACAATCGAGTTCAAAGTCTGTATTAAAATTCAGTTGTCATTTAGCCTTATTATGAGTCGTTAAAAAACAAAACCAATGTTGAATTTTAATGACTATTCAAGTTTCGTTTTTACGCTCAAGTATTATAAAGTTTTTGTAAAATACTACAACAATTCTATAACACTAAAGCTATTTTATAAAAAAATAGCTAATTTCTCTAATCACTCTGTCAGCATCCTAAAAGGTATAATTAATTTTCTTATCAGGTCAGTACTTTCGTCGAGAATCAAATTTCGGCGCAACGTAAACTGTAGTCTTTTGTGCCAACATTTTAATGGTCTGAGTACCTGTTAACACTAAAAACTTAATCTCTTCAAATTTGTAGATATACAGACTTTTAATATTATCCCTTAACGATTATCTTTGCGAGGAGATGATATAATTTTTTTTCGGTTTGAAAAGTTGTAATAAGACGAAAATTGAAAAGGTCTTATTAGTACCATTTCATTTATGAAAATTCAAGCATAATCTACTTTTAAATTGTAACATAATAACACAATGATATGTAACATGTACATTTATAATTTTATTGATATATTCATAATTTTTATTCTATATCCTAATAGGTCGAAGATAAAAGTTCAAGAGTTGAATAACCTCATGATTTAAAATAAGATAATAATAGTTGTAATTAAAATTACCATTAATGGCTGTATACTATACAAATGCAAGAAACATAATTACGTAGTGAGTAACTGCTAAATAATTAAGCTACATAATTACGGAGTGAGTAAGTGCTAAGTAATTAATCAAAATACGCTAGTGATTTCCTTCACTACATTTTTCTTTTTTATGCTTTTGTACGTTTTTATGTAAGGATTATTTTGTATTAATATTACAGTACTTATTCTTTTCTATCCTATATTCTCTGCTTGTACCCTCTTTCTATCTGTCTCTATAGAAAGTAAGTGATAATAACATTATATTAGAATAGGAACCAATGGGTAACTGTGGAAGACAGTCTGTCGCCAATTCATTAAACTCGTCCGTCCGATAGGCTACCGATGACACCAATGGCCTGAAATGTGAAACTGCCACAATTCGATAGAGTCAACATTTTTCTATTGCTTTATAGTCTAGGTTTTAGAATTATTAATTTGATAATTATGAATTTAGGTTTTAGTTATTAAAAGTATTATGTTATATTTATGTTATAATAATGTTATATTTATTTGCAGACCCCATGAGACTATTTCTATTCGACTACTCGACCACTTCAAGGTTCTTCAAGGCATCATCTTGCTCAAGTTTTTTTGTTCTGTCGACAAACATAATTTAGTGAATCCTAAGTTTATTTCCTTTTCAAACTTAAGTATTTCCGATAACGCTTGCTGTCGCCGTGCAAGTTTTTCATGAGATATTACAGGTGTTGCGGTACTTGTATTCAGCAGAATACTTCCATTTCGGGTAATATTTGCAATGGTTTTTCCGAAACTACGCGTTCTACCAAAAACTACATTTATTTCCCTAGTAGCACGATGATTCTGCAATGGTATAATAAAAATAATGTTCACTTTAACAAACAAGAAAAATTATAGATTTATGTAATAACAAAAAGAACTTAAATAATTTAATTTTTTTTAAATGTGTTTTAAATTTATTAGAATAAAATTTTTTATTGTAATTACCTTAGTACTAGTAATATTGTTATTAAAATATTCTCCGATATATATATATATATATATATATATATACATTTATATATATATATATATATACGTATATATTTATATATATATATATATATATATATATATATATATTTATCGTTCATATTTCGCCGTTATAAGGGAATATATAGTTTACCTATTAATTTTTTTAAGTCTAAAACACTGAAAAACCATCGCCGAGTTTTGAACCAATCTAACATTTACTCGATGTATGGCTAAGCACTCTAATGCTTCAGTGTCGTGCGACACACGAGCTTGAAGAGATCAATGACGGGCAACTTCCTCGCATTGATTAAGGGCTGCGATTATCAAGTGACCTTCCTTAATATATTTTCGCTTTGTTACTATGTCCAAAAATTTAACTTACGCTTGAGTTCATTATCCTTTCATAACCTTATGGTCATAACCATACATCAACCCTCTATTATCACGTACTATGGCATTGATTGAACTTGAAATATGCCTAATAATTTTATAAGCTCCTACAGCAATGATCTTTGCTAATAGTCAACCTGAAGATGTTGTAATACAACGAAACCTAGGTCGAGGTAAAGAAATTAAAGAAAGTAGAAATAATACTACATCACATAGTTTCATTTAATTGTAAAAACTAAAGTGTACATTAATTACTTTCCCGTTTTTTTTTTTTTTAAATATAAAGCTAGAAATTATTCGTTATTAAAGCCAGGCTGCACATCTACACTATCATATCATATGCGTAATGTTCTTATATGTGGACTAACATTACTGAAATATTTTCTGGCGTATTTTTAAGCATCTGGGGAATATTAGTGAAACGTTAAAGCAAAATACACACAAAGGGACTAAGTTTACTGTGGGACCTTCGTCGATTTGTTATTGAGTTTATCATAATGGTTAATGGTTTTAGCTTTAAAAGCGTTCGCCACATTTTTGTGAATATCAATCTTTTTGTTAAATGATGAAAGAAGTATTTCCAGTTAAATATTTTACGTTTTGAAATATTTAATTTATTATCGTAGTTTTTTTTTAATTTAAGCTAGATGTTTTATTTTTTGTTTGCGTCAATTATGAACTCTCCTTCAATGTGACTATCGAAGACTAAATGTGAATCTGATACATGCTATCATTGTAATGGCTATGTTGTTTCATCACCCAGAAATTTCAAAAAAATATTTTGAGAAATATCGTCAGCAAAAGTTAAGTATCTTCATAGAAGTCAAGATTATTTTCCATAACATGGTTATGAAAAATATGGTATGATAAGTAAGACCAATACGAGTAATGAAGAAACATACAACTTACTTTGCTAGTAATATAAGGAAATGAACTTTTTAAAAAAAGGAAATGAACTTTTTAATATTCGCACAGTATTTCCGATGTCTATGCCTTCTTTCTTAAAATGTTTCGAGCATAATTTTGATGCAGTGGATGGAAACCGGTTTTCTTATCTACTTTCTATCTGAACAAACTCTATCCATTTCTCACGTATTCCATTATTAATTAGTGAAAAACTCTATTACATAAGGAGACATCTAAAAATAAATATTATTTACATTCTATATTTAACATAAAAAAATCTTCAAAAACTATAATAGAAAAATATGGAATCGATTTTTAAATATCGAATTTTATATAATAAACTATGTATTTAAATATTTTTAATATAATTGTAAATTATTATTTATGATATTATATGCTGATTAATGGATATATATATATATATATATATATATATATATATATATATATATATATATATATATATATTCCAAACTTACACAGATTTAAAACGTTAAAGTTTCTTATCAGATAATGACGTTACAGCTGTATATTGTTAAGTGACATGAAAGTATTATTACATAAAGTAATATATCGTAAACATAGATCAATAAGAAACGCCACTATTCACCGCCGTTAGTTACCAGCGAAGAACAGAGTACATAATTACAATTAATAGCTAGCTATTATAATTTAGAATGTGCCATACAAAATAACTCTATTTTAATAGTTAAAAATAAAATACTTTGAAAAAACTGAAACCACGTTCCTTTGTTTTACTAGATGGAGATTTACAATACCACAATACGAAAGTCAGTACGATTTTCTTGAAACATCTTTCTTTCACTTGAAATTAGTTGCACACGAACACGACTTTACGTACGGACCTAATTACATTGTACAATTATCCTCTGAACGCGAATTAGGTGTCTTGTTGCTTTGTTCTATCTAGTACTAATGAGAGTTAAATGTTTTTTTTTATCACGACTAAGGTAAATCTTGTTATAGATATAAAATTGAGAACCTAAACGCTAACGTTTACATTTATCAAATATTGTATTTATCACAACATTTAACTTGGTAGTAATACATTCTTATGTCTCTATCCTTTTCCCACATGATAAAATCTAAAAAGACAGCAAAATTTTCTCTTTATAAACTGATAAATGTGTAAAAAGTAAATAATAAAACGGCTAATATTGTGACATATGTGATTCAATAAATCGAGACGCAAATGTCAAACACACTAATTTACACATTTCTAACAAAACTATAAGAACTTGGCTGCTATTATCCCAATATTTTTTACATCTAACTTTCCAATGCAAAACTTAGCTTTTTTACAAACATTTTTGGTAGTATTCACTTTTTTGTTGAGTTCCTTCTTTTGTTTACTGTACCTCTTCATTTTCTCGGACTCTCCAGGATATTAAAGTCTGGAAATAGCTGATCGCATTACTTATTCACGGCATTTAGTATTTTGGACGTAATTTTGACTGCATTCCGCAATTGATGTAAACCAAAAGCTCTTCTCTATGGTCTGTAAAATGCTACATAATTTGTGATCTTACTTAGAAATATACTCAGTATTTTCCTACACAGAAAAATAAAAATATAAGTTTTTTGTAGATTTTTAAAACATTTTCAATTACATATTATTTTATTACTCTATTTAAAACATTTTTGCAAATAATGGAAACATTTTTTGCAAATCTATACGTTGCTACTGCTCCTTTGCTGCTAACCTTTCAATATTTTTTCTTTCGAAAATTCCAATTGTTATAATATACGCTCCATTATTAAAATTGTTGTTTAAGTATGATAAACCATCTTTTATGGGTTATATTATACATAAGCTTAGTGTTCATTTTTTTCGTCTTATAGAGAAAATGGTTATTGATACTAGTGTAATCATTATACTAAGTGTGTGACTTTTCTTTAATTGATTCATAATCGTTTCCCAGTAATCCAGCATCTTGTTGGTGTTAGAATGACTTAGTTTAAAAATAATTATTTTTAAGTTTATGAAGCTTTAGAGTAAAATAGAATATTCATGATGCTTCAAATATACTAATTGCATAGTAAAATAAATACAGTGAAATAATAAAGACAACATTATTTACCGATAGGGCCAATTCTTGAGAAGTCGAGAATAGTAATCGAGTCTATTAACTTCGTAGGGCTCAAATGCTAGAATTATATTCAATGCAGTGAAAGTATTTAGAGTATTTAATAGTCCTCACAATTATTGTTAGCTTACTAATTAAGATATCTGTCGAGTATTTATTTTATCATACCGAATTAAGTTTACAAGTATAAACTTTCATTTAATTTCCATAACATATTTAGAAATATTTAAAATTTTTATTAATGTAATCGTTCAAATTACAAAAAAATTATCACGTGAAGTAAGATGGTTTATATACTAAATCCCGTATTAAAAAGTATGTAAAGTAACATATATTCATTTACTTTTTGTAAGATTAGAATTTTCCTTCCATTGACTGTAAACCCATATTTTAATTGTTAGTATATCATAGCTGTTTTTTGTTTGTCGACTGGTATTGTCTCTGAAATCACAGAGGAAACTTTCATCATTATTACACAATATTTTTATACTACTAGCTTTGCTAATTAAAAAAAAACATATGCAATTGTATTTATCCGTAATCTATATTATGATATATTCCTAGAAAAAAATGGAATATAAATTGAGAGAAAAAGTATACGATTCAAAGGAAACATTACCACGAATTGGTGCATTCAAAGAAAAAAGATTTAAGATACTTTAGTTGAAAAACTAAGAATATCGAAAGACATTGACACAAATAAATATGTGGAATTGGAAAAGCACAAGAACACCTGGAGAAAAACAGAAAAAAATGTTGCGGTCAGACAACTTCCTTTTTTGGTCTAGATTTCACTAAATGCCGAAAAATATCCAAAATAATAGAAAATCATCAAGTACAACATCGTGACTTTTCTCACGACTATTCCAAAATTAATGGTGAATATGAAAATCGTAATACGAAATACGAAAATCCGAACATATTTTTGTATTTAACTAATGCTAATTTTCTCAAGTCTCCAAAATAAAAAACCTTAATTGGTATCATCACGCATTTTCAACCAGAAATAAAAGTTTTCTCCCAGCCAAATTTTTAGAAAAAAGATGACAAGAATATAAAAGTGGGCTATATTTCCATTTATATAAATAAAAAAAATATTCCAACTGATTTATGACACAATATAAAAAATATCACCACCAGCGAGAGTCTTCTGTTTAAGCGCTAGTCGCCACGTAAAGAAAGCAGACATTTTATTGCTCGCCTCCACACTGAGAATTTGGGATGACGGAAGAGAAAATTCAGTTGGAACGTGACAAAATAAAAACAAGCGGAAACGATAGTCGCGGTTTTGCATGAAATTATTTTCGTTTTTGATAAAGTACATCTTTTAATGCATCCTCTTTTTGAATCTTTTGTTTTTCACTCAACTTCGATAAATTTCTGTTGGTGACATTTATTCAACCAATTAACAATATAAAAACTCTTATTGTGCACCGCTTTTAAGTAAATATCCATTATACTTGTTTGTTTTATGACAATGTGTTATTTCAATCTAAAGAATATACTCATAATAATCCTAACATAAGTCTTATTGTTTTAGGGTTTTGCTCAAAATTTTGTTTTATACCTTGACATTTTGCTTTGTGACAGTAGCATGCAGGCTGTGTTATATTCGTTATATTCTCTATTCAAGTTAGCCTAAAGTCGACAGTATCTATGTTCAATTTGGTCACAACTGTTAATGCATTATTACATAATTACAGCATGGATCAATTTTTAAACGTAATCGTAGAATGTGAAAAGTTAATACATCATTTTGCTATTGTTAGATTGGAATCGTAAACACAGGAGAGCACTGATGACATCTAAAAATACTCATAAAGAATAAGTTTCAGAAAAGTATTTTAAATCATGTTAGCGCCAAAATGTTTACATAAATGTGGCTCTAAAATTTCATCAAAGTTATTTTGTACTTTTCCACACTTGTATTTATATCTATGCTAGAGTATGTAGACCTTGCAGAAACTTGCTTTGCTACTTGTTCTCAGTTGTTCGTTTTGAATATTATGGTATCAGAAAAAAAAAATTATTTTGCAATAACAATTTATTCTCATACCTGTAACTGATATTAAAATTAACTTTATCTCCCCAAGAGTTCGGATCGGCATTAAAAATGTCCAATACATGCAAGAAAAACTTTTAGCGGAGCGAAATTATTTACAAATATGCACATTTTTTTTCTTCTGACCAATAGACTCAAAATAATATTTTTTAATTAAGATCTAACAATATTTAATTATTATTACATTGAAAATAAATTTTATTCTCATGTGAATTTACATTATGATAATTAATTAATGTGGTCGAGATAATAAAAACAAGTAAAATACAATTTTTGGAAATATTCGACATGTAAATTTTACCTAACAAGGCGAAACAACTTAATGGCCACTAAATTTACTAATGATTCCTGAGCGATATTTAACTTCATAAAAGAGAACACTGAAGAAGTTCCAGTAATATATAATTTCCTATTAAAATTATTTAAGATATCTTTATGAAAAATTCGAATAAAACATTCTTCTGTAATCATAACAGGACGATGGCTTTAGCTCCCAAAATTCTAAATAGAACAGGTCACCGTCGAAAATTCTACGCAAAATTATTTTGCCTTAATACCATGTAAATAATCTTTCAGGTTTTTGTGAAATTATGGTATTAAGATCTTATTAATAATAATTATAAAATAAAAGAATTGGGTGAAAATATTTTTAATAAAACTGGGGTAGATTTATATCGCAAAGTTATTCAACATCTGCTCTCTGTCTGTTATTCAACATCTATCTTTCCTCGAAATAAAACCAACTGTGAGCACAATCTACAAACGCGCATCAAAACTGGGATTATTTAAGCGAACTCAAAGGTGGTTCTTATTGTTAAAAACAACGAAACTGTCAGAGGCTTCGACGAGATAAATTGTTTCGAGGGGAAACAAACACATGACTGTGCACAGACAAGGCTTTCGCTGTAGACATGCACAATGACTAATAACAATAAAAATCAGTGGATTGACTTAAAAGCTTCTGATTTAAAAATATTTTTGGTGTTCCCTATCCAAATAGGAAAAGCAATCGAGTATGAGTAGGACTTAAGTGTTTTTATTGATATACAAATCAGGTGTTCTTTAAATATATAAATTATAACTAAATTAGCATAAAAATGAGATTTTATTTAAAATATTTAGACGAAAAAATTATTTTCACTGCCCGAACTTTTTCCTTTCTAGAAAAAATTATGTCTTCTTCAGTTAAAATCAAAACATCTACGCCCACTTTTAATATCCCTAAATTCGAATGTCTGAAGTTTTAGTAATGGCGTCAGATTTTGGTCTATTATATTTTATTGCACAAAAAGCATTAAATTAAAGTTATATTTATAATTAATTATGTTAAAAGTGTACTAGAATACAACTGTTGGTAAAAATGTGAGTGTATGTATATATATATATATATATATATATATATATATATATATATATATATATATATATATTTACATGTCTAAATATATTTTAATGAAATTTAGGAACCTGTCGATTGATTAAATTCAAAAGTGCTTATTTTGGTTTTTCTGTCACTTATTATGTTTTTTTTACGTTTTATGTACTGTCTATTGTCTGTTATCATTTAATTTTTTTTTATTTTCCTTGAACAAACTGTATCCCAGCTTTAATTTGTATTTGGTATGTGACATGATGCATGTAAAAAATAGTTCAAAGTATTGTTGGCTAATAAGTAACGAGCGTTTTTGCGAAAATTATCTAGATATGGGAAATTTCTCGAAGCTTCAGTGGTCAAAAATATGTAAAGGGTGTCGCACGCTCCCACTGATTCAGTAGCGAATATAACGCTGCATTATTAACACCCATAAAATATGGGCGACACTAATACGCAGATGAAACAATGTTTACTCTACGACTACCAATCTAGTCACTGCTGCCAAAGCTACGCGTAACATATGCCAACGCTTAACTCCTGAAGCAATATCTGAAGCTACTGTAAAACGATGGTTCCAGCGGTTTCGAAGCGGCGATAATTACCCGAGTGATCAATCACGCTCAGGTCGACCGGTGGAATTAGATAATAAGAAGTTAAAATTATTAACTGAAGAAGATAGCCGATTAGCTGCACGATGGCTACTGAACTCGGGTGCTCCCACGAAACTATAAAGAATCATTTACACTGCTTGGTAAAAAGCTTGAAATGCGGTGTGTGAGTACTATATGAACTTAGTCCGGATTAGGTTTACCACCGCGCCGAAATTGTTCTCAACTTTTGACTTCACCATAAACCTTTTTTTGATTTTGGTTGGACACAGATCTCCCACCTGCCATATTCCCCAGACCTTGCACCCACTGATTATAGTTTGTTTAAATCGCTTAGCAACACCTTACATGAAAAAAACTTTGTTGATAAAGACCATCTTTGACATTTTATAGGCCAATTGTATAATTTCAAGCCACCTGAATTTTACGCAGATGCCATCCACTCCTTGCTAGTGTATTGGAGATATGTAGTACAATATGATGGTGATTATTATATAAAAGCTTATTTAACTTTAAACTAGAAATATAATAAAAAATTATAACATATACGGCCAGTCACACTTATTGCATTCGAATTTATTAAGAAGATTGGCTTTATACGTCATTTTTAATGTAAATAAGATACATTAAATAGATTCTAATGACAGATGAATAAATATTGAATGTACGCTCATGGAAGTATTATTATTTAAAGAATAATTAATTGTTGATTTTTAGTAGGTATTACTTAAAATACAATAGAAATGATAAATGAAATTGCTGTTTAAAAGCCATTATGTTACACACATAAAAGTTATAAAAATGATGACCCTCTCACTAATCTCATTACTTTAATAGGCCACTTGGATAAATTATATTTGCTCAAAAAAAATTAAGTGAATGTATATTTTCTTAAAAGTGAGCAAAAGCACCCTTTTTTGCTGTACCATCGTTTCATGTTAATGATACAAATTTGAATATCCCCAAACTAAAGGTTTAATTTTCACAGCTGAAAGTCAATTCGGTATCTAATTTTATTATTTATGTATGGTAAGTCACATGAAAAATTGAAAGCGTATTTAAAAAAACACAAAATTTTTCAGTATTTAAAAAAATATCCTTTTGATTTCCATTGAAAATATAAATTTCTAAAATATGAGTTTTATCTCCTAACCTTTGAATAACATTGTTAATACATTGTATTGGGAACTTTTTTACTAATACTAAATTTGATATTTTTTAAAAATACTAAATAAATTTGGTAAGACCAATACTAAATTTGATATTAAGGTGTATTTAATATTATTCAATTAATGTTTACAAGTAAAAACTAGATCAAGACGAACTAATATATGCATTTAGCTACATACACATGGCGTCCAACCTGGGACAAAGTAAAATAAATTTGATCATTTATTTGCCCTAAATCATATTAATTTTTATTTGGTCTCTGATTCTCTGTTGATATTAGCTATTTTAAGTTACTATTACCTTCGCACAAATCAGTTACTTAAAAAATATTAAAAGTTCCAAAATACTTTTCATATTACGATTATTCTTAGAATTTAGAAACAAACTAATAAATGGTCCTCTGGTAATGAAAAAACCAACTAAGAATATCGAATAACAGTTTACAGTACCAAAGTAATACTTTTGAAATTAAACCTTTGAATGCGCGTATCGTACCTATTACAATTCTTTACGTTACAGAAATAATCAAATTTTTACAAATATATTTTATAAAGAGTCAGTAAATAGTTTGACATCATCAGTCATTGTACATTTATAAATTATTACCATATTCATTTATTGCACTTCAAAAATAATTGAATGAGTTTAGCTTATTCGCATCCCCAAAACTTGTGTCTTTGATGAGTATAAACTGCATTTCTGTTGTAATTTATATTTATAAATCAGAGCTTCCTGTTAGAGTAGCATTAATTATTCAAATGGACCGTTTTACGACCTTTCTACGTGTTCCTCGGTGTCTCGCGACCTCGTAGTTCAAGTTCGGTCTACGTCATCACAATTTACCCTTGTTTGCACTTGAGTTTAAAAGTTTTATAGAGAACTTTTTACGGCGTCTATAAAAAACGACGTCTATTTTTGTTTCACCTTTACTGTAATGGAGAAATAAATCTATGTTACGAAGTTTGAGTAATTTCTCCGTTCTTTGAATTATTATGATTCTATATATCATGGTACTCATTATGATGAAGCCAGGTAATTAGAAGTATTTGTATTATAATACCTTGTCATTAATGAGCAAAGTAATTGTATTTAAGTAAGTACCGAAACCATTATTTATCTGTTTTTTCATACATTCTTATCCCTAACGTAAAATTGATATTTTTTTGTAATATTCTTTTGTTCCATAAATATGAAGGCGTTTTACTTTGAATATTATTGCAACTTCTTACGGCGGAAGAACTACTAATCTATTAGTGAAAATATTTAAGTTTTTCTTCTCTAATTTTGTGTCAAAATTGCGTTTAATATGTTATTTGGTCTAATTGGGGTTTGAATTGAATTCTTTTCGTCAAGATTCTAGTTCTTCTACATATTGCCTACGACGACTTCCTGGAAATTAAATAGATATAGTGTGTTGGTGATGTTTGATGGGGTACCCAAATAATTCAATTTTACCTCGACGCTTGTTCAATTCCATTGACGTTAACCCTCACAATTTTATACAGTATTTTTCCTAGGTTGACTTAGGTGTCAAGGCTACGAATAACTAGTTATAAATAATCACAAACCAAAGCAACCAATACAGTATCATTAAAGAGACATTAATTAAAAAATTTTAATGGCTTATTAAAGTATTCCATAAAGTTTGTCTCGAAGCAAATATATCTCAGAATATGAAAATTAATTATCATCCAACGGTGGTTTACTCTATTGAGGACCTTGGCATGAAGACGAAGGAAATAAAATATTTTGCTCCACAAAATTGTAGTATGTAGAAAAACGTACTTTTCCTTGCCAATACTTTATGTAGACTTTGCAAATGATCGGATTTACAAGTGACAAAGTCCCATAATAAATTGCGCCACTCCTTCGTTTTTCCTTAGAATGCATATTGAAAAATTAAGCCTCAGTAATTGATAATAAATCTTCTAAATCTCTAATGTCTTGCGATTTTTGTCTGATAACTTGACATAACATGAACCATGTTACATCGTTTCTCCTATTGCTAAATATACGATACTATGAGTAATATAACTATTACCGGATATGTTAATGTAGTTACTGCGTTGAATAATCGGTGTTTCTCCAATATTCTGAAAGCGACCGTGATTGCTAAACACAAATCAAAATCTGCTTCAGTGAAAAGGCGATTAAATTTCCAAAAAGCATGCTAGCTATTGACGTATCATCCTCTCCCGTCTCGCCCGCTGTTTGAAAATTATTTTTGGCTTTATGACTTATATTTAGATCCAAAAAATAAGTTTTATTTTATGATAAAAATAGCTCGGAGGAAAAATTATGACAATATAGGACTTGAAAATGCGTAAGATCAGCGATGATGTTAAAATAAATTCATAAAAAATAAAATCATGTTTGCGTTGCCAAATTTAAATATTTGTAAAATACAAATTTAAGTCACAGAATTTAAGAGACGTACACAAATTTTCATATTTAATAAGTTATAGTTACGGATTCTTATCTAAATGAAATTAAATTTGATTACTTCTATAAATATTTTTGATAATGAGCGATTTCATGTCGACCGTATAACGGCTATTCTGTTTGTTAACCTAACCTCTTCTACCAGGAAACGAATAACGGAAGAGCAAAGAAAGTTAGTGAAAAATTACTATCAGCCTTGGCACTTATTTCTCTTGATATAAATATGATATCATGAGAATATATTTTCAGTAACAAGTGGAAAAGAATTATTTTTATGCCACCTCAATAAGAATTGCACATCAATTCGAAAAGAGTTATAAAAATATGGACGATAAGAATTTATAAAAATGTAGCTCGATCTCATATATATTATATTAGTTGTTAGTTTCATCAAAACAGACGTATTTATAATTAGAACATACAAGAAAAAATGTTTATTTTGAAATGCTTTGATGATTTAAAATGTACAGACACTTCGATGGTTTAACAGGTATGGCCTTAGTAATAATTACAAATAAATAGAAAAATAAATGAATGAAACATATTGAGAGAAAAACGTCACTTAATGAAGAAAATGAATGCCTGCAAGTATAGAATAAATTTGATGTATGACATTCTGTAATTTTTCCCTGACTTGAATAAGTTTAAACAGAGAAGAAGTTTTTACTTGAAATATGTAATTTTCGCAATCGGGAATTGGAATACAAAAGCAGTGTAAAATTCGTATCATTTTGGTTCATTCAGCTTCTGTATCGTATGTACCTTCTACTAATATTTGTACCTATAGATACCTTTATTCATTTAGTGAACTGACATTAAGAAGAAACGTAATCAATGTATTATGTTTTAAATTAGTATTATAAATTTTATTATAAATTTAGCTAAGTGTTTCAACAATATATATTTTCTATTATTTGATATCATTACATGATTTCCTATTATATAATATCACTTGACAATCATAAAGTAATATTTTCTCATCCTTTATTGCCTGAACTTTCGTTCATAAATTTCTAACTGAAACAGTAAAACTGCAGTCTTTTAAAGGTATGTAAAATATATTATTTAATGGGTCGATCCTATTATATTTCAAGCCTTGTCCGTTCATGAAATCGGCTTTTATCATGACATTTACTTATTTTTTTTTATTCTAGAAAGGAGTTGCCTTCTGATTCACATTAATTATATCCATCCAAGGAAAGCGTGTACTTCTTTTCAATTCTAAAAGGGAATTGCTTTTATCATTTTAGTAAAATATTAATTTAATATATTATCGTTCTCCCCTAATTTTCTTTATTTGAATATTGTTTTTCACTTAGATGTTTATGATTTATTTTCATTTATTTTTAAGGTTCTCTTGACAGTAAACAGATACATAAATTCATTTATTGAAATTATTATTCTAATTCATCAACTCTAATATGAAAAATATTCACGTCCTCTTTTTTAAATGTAACACAGGTAATCAGGAATGAAATGTGTTTCGGTGAAAACAAAATTTTCAAGTCCTTGATAAAAGTATGTTCGGTCATAGTTAAGCATAATTAGATATTCTTTTCGTTTCGTCCTCCAAATTACGTTATTAGTTATTATGTGTGTATGTATATATATATATATATACAGGATGTGCAGTGGTAAATTTCAAAGTTTGAACAAACATAGTTAAATAAAAGGAGCGCGGGGGGCGTCTTTAGAAGCGTAAGCGGTGCGGATGTTTTAGTAGCCATGTAACAGTGGAGTGGAGAGCACCGCGCTTTTGCCGTCGAGGCGTACATTTTAAGTGGATTTTCGCAGTCTGTAGCACGCCGTCGATTTAATAATCGTTACAGTGTTCGTCGATTACGTGATGGACCATCGATCAACCTCATTCAGTCATGGGTAGCAAGGTTCAGACCTACAGGATCAACATTAAATAGGCCCAGGCCAGGACCTACACCATTGGAAGACACGGATGAAAATGTCGAGCGTGTTATGGTTTCTGTCGTTGAAAATCCCCGTTTATCCCTGCGTACACGTTCATCAATACTGGGAATTCCGAAATCAACTTTACAGGTAATAATGCAAAAAAAGCTCAAGTTTCATACATACAAAATTCAAATTGTTCAAAATTTACACGATTCTGACTTTGAATTAAAAAAAACTTACGCGGAGGTGATGTTGTTGAGATTTCGTACTGCTACCCGGATGGGCAACATATTCTTTAGTGACGAAGCTCACTTTCACATTGGAGGATATGTGAATAAGCAGAACATTCGTTACTGGGATGTCTACAAACCAAGACAAATGCATCAAGAGCCTTTACATAAGCCTAAAGTAACAGTCTGGTGTGCCATGTCTGCATCTGCAATAATAGGGCCTTATTTCTTTGAAAATCAACGTGGCCAAACTGTAACTGTGAATTCGCAGAGATATACCCAAATGTTAAGTGACTTTTTCAGAGTCGAACTACAGAATAGTCCATCCTTCAACCAAAACACATGGTTCCAGCAGCTCACACTGCTAATGTGTCCTTGAATGCATTGCGGCAGTTATTTCCAGAAAAAAAACACATCCCTAAACGGTACCGTACCGTGGCCACCTAGGTCACCCGATTTAAGTCCATGTGACTTTTTCTTATGGGGATACTTAAAATCCGTTGTTTACAAAACAAATCCGAGCACTGTGACACAACTTAAAGAAAATATTCGAGCCGAAGTCAGCAGGGCCCAGTCACTCTGCAAACGCGTTTGTGAAAACATGCGTGCTATACTTGGAGAGTGTGTCAGACTCGATGGCTGCCATTCGGAAAACGTGGTTTTTAAAAAATGAAATCCGCATTTGTTGTTATAAAGTTAAAATAAACCTACTTTGTATTAGAGGTGTAGTTTTTTTTTACAATTTTTCAAGCTTTGAAATCTGCCATTATATAAATATATGTCTCATATATATATATATATATATATATATATATATATGTATGTATATGTGTATATATATATATATGTATGTATATATATATATATATATATATATATATATATATATATATAAATATATATCCCTTTCTTCTCTGTATTGCATCTTATTTAACATTGCCATTGAAAAAGTTATAAGAGACTCGGGGATTAACACCAAAAATACCATTCTGCAAAGATCTACACAATTGCTGGCCAAAACTTATGACTTTGATATAGTTTGGCGAACCAAAAAATATTTTATGGAGACGTTTATTACCCTTGAAACTGCTACTAGAGATATTTTGGCTTAGCAGTAAACGAAGAAAAAACGAAATTTTTGGTAGTAAGGTCTAGAGCGCATGATGTGCAGTCGCTTCAAATTGGAAATTATATCTTTGAAGAAGTCACTCAGTTTAAGTATCTGGGAAATTCAGAACCGATTTTTGATGGCAAACAGGTGTTACTATGGTCTAAAAAGACAACTCAAATCAAAACTCATCTCTGTTAATACAAAAATAAATCAATATAAAATTCTCTATGGTAGCGATAAAAGAAAATATATGGTAGCGAGTATGGCAGCAAAACCTGGGCAGTCAATAAAGTAGAAGAGAATAGACTACTCACCTTTGAAAGAAAGATCCTTCGATCAATTTTTGGAGCGAGAAAAGAAAATAATATCTGGAGAAGCTTATATAACAGTGAAACTTATACTAAATATAGGCAAGCAAACCTTTTGAGAGTTATGAAGTACTACAGAATCAGATGGTTGGGACAGGTTTTTTGACGGGAAGATCTGGACCCAGTTAAAAAACTGACGTTCGCGGAGATTGAATATACAAGGAGAAAGTGGGTGGACAGTGTCGAGAAGGACTTAAAAATTTTGGAAGTCAACAGGTGGAGAAATCTTTCATCAAGTCGTACTGCCTGGATAGAGCATATTGGAAAAGCCTAGGCCTGCACCAGGCTGTTGTGCCGACAAAGAATAAGATATATATATATATATATATATATATATATATATATATATATACATACAATTTTGATTATCATAATTCCTTACGACTTATTTTTATAAAGATTATATTTTTTGTAGCAATTGTACAAAGTTTTGAGTTGACAGGATTACTATATTTTTTCATAATAAATTTAAGCCCATATTTCACGCCAACAAGGAATAATTTTTAAAAACTAAAATACTATTTGCTCCCATATATTAGCAGTAATTCCACAAAGTTTCCACTTAATACGACCATCGAAATTTGTTTGATATCTAAATTTTGAAGCTTTATTTCACTTCCTTGAGTAATGATTTTTGAAAAACTATAAAACACGTGTTAGATCATTTATTTCTAGTAGGAATGCACGTGATATCATACGGTTAATAACAAATAACTATCTAATTATAATAAAATAAAAGAAAACTATAGGATGGATTCTTCTCATTGTAGCCAAAGATTTTTAATGTACTACACAAAAACCTAGACTAAATGATTTATTGTTACATTTAATTTTGAGTAAAAATCAAAACATACTCGTTGTACATACGTCTGAGGGATTTCCCTAAAGGCAATTAAAGTAAAGCTTTTCAGTACATAATTTTTGTATTGTGTAACCTTCGAGGATTAATGTGATAAATTTGTTAGCATTTGAGACGCTCGACAGAGCCACATAGAACTAACTGTGTGAAAAACAACATACGCTGAGATCAACTCCGCTTCCTCTCAACGTTTGGCACTGCGCTTTGTTGATGTTAATGACATAACATATGCTAGCGAAAACTGTACTCGCTTAAAATTGAAAGAAAAATTGTTTGGTATGATAGACATCCGGGGAATAAAAATACTATCACTAGCGTCCTGTTCTGTTAATATCTTAGCTTCTTTCACGTTTCGTTGCAAATGAGTGACTTTTAATCTGGTGCTTTACAAACTTTTAATGAGTTTTAATTTCTCATTATGAGTACATCATTCTTTTAATATATTCTATGAGCTGGAAGACCGCAATCTATGAATCACAATCCAAAAAATCGATCGGATCGTTAGAAGAGTCTTGATGTTCCATAACTCTGTTAATCGAAATATATTCTATACGATCCCCTGGAACAAATGTCATCAAATCGGTGGTTATTTCTGTCGCCCAATCATTGCAAGCGGAGAATATAGTCCTTTCGCAAAGCCAAAGTTTTCATGATTTGTTATTTGTGTTGCATCACTGTATACAGATGATATGAGGTCTCGCAATGATGAAATCGTATAACCTAGGGTTGTATACAGTATACCCTTCCTTTTTCTTGTTCCTCGACGTTCCGATACCATTCTCAAGTAGCAAATAGAAAAATTCCTGTGCGTTAATAATGCGTCCGGTTTGTGCCCGCATATTTATTGTAAAAGGCACAGGTATAATGTTCCGCCATAGATTTGAGTTCTTAAGATAGGCTCTAATTTCACCAGCACTTGTTCCTCGTAATATTACTGACAGAATCTGATAAAAATCGCCAAAAGAGAGTATTCCAATACCACTGTGCAATGCGATTTGCCAAAATGCACTCATTTCATATAATTAAACTGCCATCGTGTAGAACCCTAACTTTTTTTGATGTTCCTAGACTGGGTTATCCGTGTGGTTTAAGTTAATTGGAATCATAAGCATAGTGGGCAGTCTTTCTTCCTAAAAAAAAAATTAAAGTATCTGCTATATCCAATGAAGCGATAGATATAGTAATTTATCTTGACTTCGTAACTTGAACATAATAATTTTGGTGTGAGAAGTCTTTTCCGTTCCACCAGGTGAATCTAAGGGATTAATAGGATTTTTTCAAAAGCATCGCGCTATGACACACGCGAACAAATATTAAACGCTATTCTTTTGTAGGCCTCGAGACCCCGTTTGAAAAGTTTTGCTCAGTTCCATTGGAACATAGTTTATTTCCGTTGTGAAATCTCTGTTGATGCGTTCACTTTGAAATGTGGGTTTGGGAGTACTGTATTGAAAAATAGTATTACCCTCAATAGATATAACTATGCCTTGGATAACCACTCAACATCGATTCAAATTACTTTCACGTAACCTTCCAGTAATTGTTGTTGTCGTTGTTTAATTGTGCATGAAAAAGTCTTCAGCTAATTTATCTTGGTGATTTTGCTACAAATGTACAACACCCGAAAGAGCACAAAATACCAGCATGACTGCGAACAAATGGCGCATGCGATATGGGCTTTCACTAATATATGCTTGGGATAAAGCGTTATCCTAGTGCTGATCATCATCTAACAAATGGAAGTAGGCGTAAGAAAAATCATTCAGAGTGATTTAAATGCACAATGTAAACACTCCCTATAACTCGTTTTTTGAAAATTCCGGGTTCATTATCCAAAACTCTTCTACATTTTCTATGATGGAAAATACCTTGCTGTTTGTTACAGATGTAATATGATGGAACGTCGTTTGCATAACAACGTATTAGTAAATTCATATGTTTAACAAAGTTGCAAAAAAGCAAGCAAAGTGGTTCATCATGGGTTTTCTAAACGATCTGCCACGTTATCAAGGTTAAATACATTCTCTATCCATATTTAAGATGCACATCAGGATAGGTTACTAATAGGTGTCTATCGTGAATGGAAAAGTTTAAAATACGCCAAACCGTTTGCTTGCCGCTTATATATTGGACGTTGTTATTTTGAAGCGCAAAGGTGGCCTGGTAATTACCCTGGTTGAAGCATTTGCAAAGATATTTAATAGTTTTGATGCTGTTACCCAGTTCGACGTTAATATGAGCATGACATATTTTTGATGAAACCGGTAAAACTGTACTACTCCTGAAAACGGTAGTACATACAGTTGGCCATTCAACTTTACCGTAGCTATGAAGCCGTCACGTTAAGGTGACCATCGACTATATAATAGATACCTGTTTTTTCTGCACCGTTTGCTCTGTTAGTACTTTAGGGTATCTTTTATAGTAACGACCTTTATGCATGCAGGGTGAGTTCCTGTATAGAGTACCACATGGCCCTTGAACTATGTGAGTCTTTACGATATCCTATAATGTAGGATCTTCTGTCTAATCAGGAAATTCAGGACGTATGACGTTATCCACAATATCGGGCCTAATTTTGTTTTCCAATCACAGAAGTATGTGGGCATGTGGCAAGCCCCATTTTTGCCACTTAACCGTGTACATATAACAAAGAGATGAACAAAAAACGTTTCTGTTAATGATTATGTTAATTATGCTGGATATAATGTCACGATTTATAAGATGCCTGGTTGGTGAGAAGTTCTTGCAAAATTTCGTTCCATTTTAGGTTAGTTGTGAAAGTTATAAAAAGGCCAGGCCGACTGTATTTCCTAATACTATAGAAACCGTCTTACATACGTTTTTAATGTAATGTGGACTTTCGGTAAAACATGAGTGCGCAACACAATGTCATATCTATCGTAATCCTAAACAACTAAGACCACTACAAGTTCATCTGTGACGGGGGCATTGAGCCTTCCACAATGTTCTGCTACAAGGCATCTATTATTACTAATGACTATTTTGTAGTCATTTTTTTGTCCCTGTGGAATGGATTGTAATGCGGCTTTGATACTACTGATATGTGGATTGATCTGATGCAACATATTCTGCTGTCGATATATAAATATTACCGTTGAGAAAAGTTTTGATTCCTGATATTGGCCTGTTCATTGTAATTTGGTACAAAATAAATTTGAAGAAATTTTGGCTCATCGTGAGGAAATGAAGATACAATAAAATAATAAACTTGACTTTACACTTTAAATGTTGTTATAAATAGACCCAATGTAATTAATTTTTCTAGACCTTCACTTTAGAGAGCTCTGACGTTTTCGTGTCGTTCATGATCTATGATTAACCATGCTTTACCTTCTGAATTACTTTCCGTGTCTCCAGGCTCCATTGTCCAAGCTCTCTGAGAGCTCAAGCGATTTTCCCTGTCGGTGAATATTTTAGACTTCACTGACGAGACATTGTATGGCGTTTGCGATCCGCAATTAGACGCGCTTCGTATTCTTTATAAGTCTGCTGAAGCCGATCGTTTGCTGTTGGAGCATTCTGTAAGCTTAAGCTGGATGTTTTCTTGGTAAAATGTTCACTCCTCTGACAGTGCATGGCGTTTTCAGTCCGCGTACAAACTTGCTTCGCAATGATATTGACTCTTTTGAGCTCGAGAGGTCACCCTTCAAGTACACTGTGAACTTAGCTGAGACTCAAACTGAATGGAAATTTTAATAGCACGAGTCGTTGCCTGACTTTACGAAGTTTCCTCAAATCTGACTTCTTGATCGCCTTCAGATCCTTGAGTTTGAATTAGTCTCTCTCTTCTAGCGCTTCTGCTATATTGTAAATAATTTGATTTAATGGAAATCACTTAAGTAACTAAAAATATTTAAATGGTAAAGGATTGTATTCGGGACAGTAAAACTAAAAAATTGCCGCCCTTGACGACTTTGCTGGATTGTAAATCCTGTGTTTGTTTTAACTTAACGCAACAAATTTGTACGAAACAACAAAAACAGATGTAGAATTACTCGATTTATTTAAAAATTACACTATTGCTTAGAATAAACACGATTGTATAATTTACTATAAAGCGCTATACACTTTACTTCGATATTAAAAACTCACTGTTTACTAATTTTCACTGTTCGCTTTTGTAGCATTCGATTGCTGATTTAAAACTGACTCTCATCCGAACTAATTTCTAGAAGGGACTATAAGATTCCATATATACCTATCGCTTATACACATATAGTTAAGTCAATCACATGTATGAATCTATCTCATTCGTATCTATATACTATATCTATCTATACATTATATATAAAACCGTATCCAAATCTCCTATACATTATATATAAAACCGTACCAAAATCCGCCGGTTCAGATATTAGTGTGCATAACGAACGTAAACTACAGATTGATGGTGGGATATTAGCAAAGTAATATCGCCTGAAGATGTTGTAATGCAATCACCTGAAGATGTTGTAATAAAACGAAACCTAGGTCGTGGTAAAGAAATTAAAGAAAGTAGAAATAATACTACATCACGTAGTTGCATTTAATTGTGAATTCTAAATACATCACTAAAACTGCAACCAAATCAGTTCAGCCGTTGCTTAAATTAGCGTGGACAAAAAAGAGAGTTCAGATAAACAAACAAAAATTGTAAAAACTGTTGTTTAAGTAAAAATATTCAAGGTACAGACTCATCTTTTACAACTTTATTATATGTATATATATATATATATATATATATATATATATATATATATATATATAACTGGATGGATTGCCAACACAGTTTTCGTCCAAAATATGCCACAATCATTAATCCCAATAAAGTTATGTATTATACAGTTAGAGAGTTGAGACGAAGTCGGCAATTTTGATTTTAATAAAAACAAAGTTATGAAATACCAAAACTTTACTACGTTGAAAAAACAAGTTATGTAATCATAATTTCACTGAACAATTATCGTCACTGAATTGTGAAGACGTAGGTGGCGTTTAGTTTTTATATCTACCTACTGGAAAAAATATTGACGTCTAAAAACTGAACGCCACCTTCGGTTTCACAATTCAGTGACGATTACCTTGCAGTGAAATTATGATTACCTAACTTGTTTTTCTACTTTCCGTTTTTCTTTTGACGTAGTAGGGTTTCAATTTTTTATTTCGATTTTATTTTACCCTTTTCGGTAGCTTACTGTCTTAAACGTAGTCGAACTACGTCTAAGAAAATAAGCTACCGGAAAAGATGCATATTCATATGTGCATTATTTGTACCAGACTTAGCTATTTTTTTATAAAGAAATAGTTGAAAATACTTCATAATTATTCAGAAAGATGAGTAAATTTTTTTAATTCGCTTCTTTCATTAAAACTCCGCCAAATTTTTGGGCTGCGATCAAACTCCATACATACATGCAAACATGGAGTCTTAAATTCATAACCTTTCCTTGGCTGCACCGTATTCAGGTAAAAAAGTGTTTGATCCTTGCCTAATATTATTCAATTTCTACTTAAGTTTCTCATCATTATTAATGACGTGTCCTCACCTGTCAGCACTGCTTGTTTCCAACTGTTCGCCAATATTTAAAAAAATTATTTTCACGTCTATAACCAATCTGATGATAACAAGTAAGGTCCAATGAGATGTCGAATCAGGATTTCAACGGAGGCTAAGCAATAAGGTACATTTTAATACGAGTAAATGGGCACTGACGACATAATCCCACTTACTTCTCCCCATTGCGCACCATTATGAATTTAAAGAATTGCGCTCAAAAGGATACTACATCGAGATCTTCTCGTCGTTGACAATAAGCAAAGCAGCTAATAATATTTCACATAGATGAAATCTTAGAAAAATAAAATTTATTCAAAAATTAATTAAATCCATAAACGCTATTTCCAAAAGAACAAGGAGGCAATTTTGAAATTAAGTAAATCTTCGATAAGTTTTATTAAAGCATTTTTATTCAAACTTCTTTTGTTAGGGATATGTTAATCCAATAAACTAAATTTGAAGGGAAAGGTATTTAGACGCCATTGGTCATAAATGCAAATGTGTCATCTCATATTATATTCTGCAGCCGTTAACGATAAATTTTAACGTAACACGATAAATTTTGACATATTAATCCTTATATTCTTGTAAATAACAAAGAAGCATAACATATACTGAACGCAATCAGTGGCTGGATATTTGATCATACGAAAGCACTTCGATACAGAAACTTTCATATCTATCAAGTGTGCTCTAAAATTTATGTTAATAAAACAATTACGTGCTGCAGTGCATTTGACTGGAATGTTATTTTGGAACGTAATATTTGTTTATATTGAATTTTACATATATAGAACTGTTGAAAAAATTATTTTTCACTAAAATTGTATGAATGGAGAACCTGATGAGTCTGATATTTCCAAATAATACCGTGACAGCATATAACTCTGATAGTATATGACGATATATGGTGGAGAACGCATATAAATATAAAATTCCAGTCCCCTGATTAAGTAGTATAATTTTAATAGTGTTCAATAATAAATAAAGATAACTTTTTGAAGAATCTTAACGCAAATAGAAAGTAAATAAAACCGTCATTTTCAAAATTTGACAATAGAAAAAATTATAAAAATATAAGAATTTGTGGAAGGAATACATTCGTAACCTATTGTTTTCATTTAGTAAAGTTATTTATAGGAAACCCAATTATGTACTACATTGTTTTCGTAACGTAATTTATGAGAACCTTATATTTTAATGCGCTGTTTATATCCAATTAGTTACAAACCTTTAATCAACCTTTATAGTACAAGCTCTAGATTTAATAAAGCCAACGGAAAACTTACTTAATGAGTTATATATCCTTTTATACTATGTTCAATTAAAAGGTAGAATTTAATTAATCGGTAGCCTTCATAGTACACAAATTTTTATTTAGTTTCACGACGATATTTAACTAAGATAATAAGGGAAATTATTGATGTAACAGACGATGTTATTTGATAGGCTGCAAATAATATTTGAAAATATGGACCAAAAAGTAGTGTGTTTCCATCATTGCATTGATTATTATGCAAAAACTCTTAACCTTTGTACTGAAATTATTGATAAACTTAGTTTTACAATTCAATTAGATAACAAGTTATTTCATAATTTTTTATTCTCTTTAAAATTCATAATTTGTTTATTCTCCTGAAAATGTCATGGAGCCGACTAGAGATCGACTGAAAATGGTAATACGATATCATTGTTTGGGCGTGACTAATTTGAAAAAAAGAAATTCTATGGGAATTGATTTTTACTAAAAAATCTACTTTAAATAAATTAAATGGTCTAAACTTACAATAAATTTCGATTCTTTCATACGAATACTTGGATAAAAATAAATAAAGACTAAGAAAGAAGGAGCTCAATTGGCAATCGTTTGTAATATAAGGAATTTTAGACATTTTAGTAAAAATCTCGAACGCAGTGGATGATTTCCAAGAACATCTTTTCCAGTCAGGATAAAGTATGTAAATATATAATTGAAATTCATGGAATCTTAGCAAGAACTTCAATATTTTTTTGAAACCATCAACGATGAATAAAAGAAATATCCGTTATTATTTCCGGAAATCAATCAGGATTGTAAAAAAGGAGATCAAATAAATTTTCATACTTTGGAACATTCCAAAGTAATTATTTTGTTAATCCTCTCTATTATTACATTAAATTTAGTATTTTATTAAAAGGGTCTAATTTTTCCAACCAAATAGCTTTCTTAAAATAAACTAATATTTAACTACCCACTGCACACTTGAGGTTGTTCATAGACGGTATTTCACGTACGAAGTCTAACCCATTTAATTTCGAGGTTGATATTAGTACCTCGATAGCTGACTGCAATTACTCTTCGATAGAGAAAACATAAAACTAATTCTAGGCAGAATTGTGTAAACGAACTCGCTATTAAAATGCAATTTTCCTTTCCACGTAATTACAGCGCGGCACGTGCAAGACATTATACGGATATAAAGAGGTCAAATTAAATTAACCGTTTTACGTTTACGATTTTCGTTATAGTTCTCGAATTATTTCTGTGGGAAATATACGTTACGCGTAATAAATCACGTAGATTAAGCCAAAGTCTTAGAGGTTTAAGTTGTAATTGTGTTTCTGAATGGTAAAGGCAGAGACCTAATTAAAAACAGGTCACTTTTGTTGCTTAGATTTTAGGACATTGTAAGCATTATAAAAAATATTTATATTGATATTTTAAAGATTTATGGATCTAAGATTTAGAAATATATTTTTGCTTTCATTTCAATGTCTCTATTGGATGAATAAAAATATAGGATGAAGTAAAATATAAAATATATATGAAGTAAAATATCTTGTGAGGAAGAGGAACTAATATGTGCAAACAATCAGATAATTAATTAAGAAATTACAATTTTATTTGGCAACATTGCAAAGTCCATTTTTTGCTTAAGAAAATTCGCTGGAAACGAGTTCAGTCACACATTATATTTACTTTATACGAGTATTTTGTTGCCGATTATTTTGTTTTTTGGCATGGTTCGTGTAATATTTGAATATTCTCTTGGAATACTTTTATAATTTTTTTGGAATTTTTATGTGAAAATGCGATAATTAAACTTGGTTTACAATGACGATAAGTTTTATCTCTATGACAGATTATTTTGGTGTCTGTTCGCATTTTGTTATTATTTTTCTTCAATTTGGAAAAATATATTTACCGAAAGTGCCGAAGGGGCACTTATGAATTAAAGGCGTAGCTTTCATGAAATAAAAACATTTAAAATTTGTTATTATAAATTATATTAAATTTTTGTACAAAAACATACGGAAACACAAAAGAAGGACTAATGAAAAATAATGTTTTAGTGAGTTAATTCTAAACAATCCACAAATACACATATGAAAAAACATTGAAAATATGCACTATTTCTTAGTTATTCGGCTGGTTTAGAAAAGTATTTATTGTTGATCTTGAGCATTCTTTTCTTTATATACGTTTTTATAGGTTCATAAATAAAGAATTAATTAAATTTACCTTACTTGTGATTTGATAGACAGAAATGGTTTGGCACACATATTTAGTATAAAACGCAATTTAGAAAATCTTAGACTAAACATTTTCTAAAAAGCATTAACTCGATCTTTAACAGCAGGAAAGGAGAAATTTAGCATATGGTACTAGATTCACAAAAATTCAAGTCGATACCTTTTTTCATAGTCTGGTAAATTCACACCATGAAAGAAACGGGTCAAATAAATTGGAGATTTTTTCAGAAAAAAAAGATAGTAGAAAATTTGTGGTGGATCGTAAAACTTCCCCTTAATCACGGTCTTGATATTTCCGTGGAAATGTCAAAACACAAATGTGAAGAAAAATATATGACGACTCTTTGGTATTTCTGTCAAATGCGGGATACATGAACAGTTCTTTGATTTATATATATACTGTATACCAAAGGTCAAACTATGCAGTATGCCGTCAAATTATTCCTTGCTTGGAAATTTATTTGTCAATGATTTAGATTACTCTAACGCTTCTTTTAAACTTGCCATTTAAGAAAGTACACATTTCATCATAAAACAAGTGGAAAATAGCAAACAGTTTTCATTAAATAACAAAATGTAAAGTTGTTCACAAAATGTTTACTGACCACTTTATTCGATCGGGTGATTTGCCCTTAAAATAAATAAATATTTTTTGATAAAAATTTTGCCTGTTCGAAAGAAATGGATTACTCGATTTTGCTATTTTTGTTCTGGTAATGTGCAGACTGAAAATATGAGTATAAGCAGAACCAAAAGAAACCTGGTGAGGTTGAATGTGGGGTGACTCTTTTATCAAATAATTCTCCAGAATGCCAGTCTATCTTGTGGTTCCCTACATCGACCGCCATCAATAGCCAAGATGTTAAAAAAAAGAAATGCCAAAAGGAGGAACGGTGATACGTTATCCGTATCGCATATAAATATCAATGATTAGAGAAATTGCAAAATAAAAAATACCCAACTGAAGAAGTCAGATGCAAGGTCTCTTTACTTCAGAAGTGAACCCGAAAAGAGCTGAATCTAATACAACAAAAACGAAACACGATGGCGTAATCCACGTGCTGATTAAATTAACAGCATTTATTTGTGCTAACTATAACATCGTTTCTTACTTTTAGATATTTCGTTATAAAAAATTATCGTCGTAATATCCTGCAATGTAATAGTCACCTAGGACCAAGAAATAAATTTTATCCTATAACCTAATCCGTGAAAAGAACTTTTTAGTTTCATAGTCCAAAATTGGCATCTATTTCTTTAAAAGACCAAGAAATAATTAAAATAAATTTTAATATAAACACATTTTTTAAATCAATCTTAAATTAAGCAATAAAGTAAGTAAGGGGCTGTAAGTAGTTTCGTTTATTGCTTGTAGCACTGAAATGAACAGAATCAATAAAATTAAAGTTCTTTAAATTTAGCTAAGCAAATTTTTGATGCACTGAAAGTGACCGTTGGAAAGTGACCGTTGGAAAAAGTGACCGTTGTTTTTTTAGCATATTCTAGGAATTATATTAGCCTACGAAATATAATAAATTTTATCAAATCTAGTTCAGTTGTTCAGATCCAAAATTATAAAAAGAAAGATAATTTTATTATTCGTTCACTATACTATGACATAAAATGTTTATTTGATCAGAGGTTATTAATTCTGAACCAAATATAACCCATTATGTGACATGTAAAGTACTGATTATTCAATAACATAGAAACAATGTTATTCAATTTGTAATAACATGCCGGCTGAGTATACCAATCCCTGAATATGAAATAAGGCGACTAAAGTTAGTTATTTTTTCCGCATCTCATTCCATTTTTGAGATACACTATTTGAAGGTTAATGCAAGAATTAAAGTTCCTGCAGGATATGCATACGGAATGCCGCGCAACATCATCAAAGCGATTCTTGGTGGCGTAACGAGGCGATAACCTCATTCCATTTTGTAACACAGTGTTTTCCTAATTTTCTAAAGGAGGTTCTGTTTATTATGTTGAAACATTTCAATGTAATTAAAATGGAGAAATTTCTGAAAATTTGAAATATTTCGTTTTTGAATGATAACATTTCCCCATTATGATTATTAAAAAATATTATAGATTATTATAATCACGAAGTCTTGAAAGGAATTCGAAAAATACCAATTATATAAATTCTTTCCAGTTAACCAAATTGTAAATGTAATTTCGCGTATCAGGCAATTAAAATTTCATCTATCAGCAAATGAATTTATATTTTTTTTATTTTTCTTTCTTTTTTATTTTTCCAAAATTTTCCCGAAATTGAGTTTGTTAAAATATTTTATAACTTTATTGCATTAGAATTTAAAAACATCTTTTTAATTGTACTTTGTAGAATTAAAAAGCATTTAAAATTTAAAAACCGACGTAAATTTTCAAAAAAAAATATTCATTCTAACCCGTTAAATCTATAATCTGCCTAATCTGTGTTAGCTATTATCTCCCGCATTAGATACACGTCCATTGTAAGCTATTACCTAATGCATTACCTATATTGATGGAAGATTTTTCCTCTCGATATGACGATAATATTATATTAATATTAAAACTCTCCAAAGAGATATCAAAATTTTTCATTTAGCCTGGCTCAAATTAGGATTTAAACATTAGTCGACTAAAACTTGCAATGTATAATAAATTAAATTACTTTTTAAAGAACGCTATGCTATTATAGTGAACGATCCGAATAACTTTATCCTAACGTATATTCAAAGTCTAACTTTCTGGACATGGGAAGTATAGATAGGTGAGTTAGTTTTTCGATATTGATAAATTGTTTAAAATATACGCATACTTCTGACGGAGTGACCTAATTGCAATAAAATAAAAACTAAATATTATTTCTAGTAAATTCCTATCTTTTTTTTTCTAAAAACAAAATTTGAATTGGTTCAGTCGTTTTTATGTGACATGTACACAAAGAAACCCACAAAAAGACAAAAAATTCAAAACAATGCTTTGCTCTATTACTTTTATAATATTCTAGTAAATAATTTCTTCTTAAATAGGTTTTGATACAATTTTGCTACTGGTATAGACAATAAAGCAGCAAATACAACCTAAAATTAAACCTATTAAAGTAATTAAATTGCAAATATTGACAAAACGTTCACATTTTAGACAAATTAGAGAAAAATAGTTAGTTTATGTCGTGCAAATACATCATCGAACAAAAACGATGTATATATAAAACTGAATATGAATGGGGGCCATTCACATTGCTTAACTAAACACATACCGCACCTTATTTCTGGCCAGACCCACTTCGCCATTGCATGTCCGGGTGGAAAATTTTATTGAGCAATTTAAATTATACGTAGCTCTATCTATTGGTGTACATAAGTACACTATTGTGTAATTATTACGCGCTAAGTAGTTAGGAACTTTGTATTGTCGTATAAATATATTGTTGTATAAAGTAAATGATTTTTTCACACAGATAGTACACAGATTCTGACGAAGAACTAAAGGTCACTTCAAGTCAACGCCTCTATTCTTCAAAACAAAACTACATAATAATTGAGTGAGTAGACAAAGAAACGGACAAAAATTCCAAGAAACGTCAATTTTACAATTTTTATTACATATATGTAGGGTTAGGATGGTTCATGTTCGATTGTTGGAACGTAGTTTTTTTATGGCACATTACACGCTTGGCGAATGAGAGCTAGCCCGAAAAAAAGTGTAAGAATTCGACTGCTATATTTGTTACAATATAAAAGTATTAGATTTCGGCCGATAGTTTTGCTATAGTATAAGCGTTTATGTGTTTATAAGGGTAGGTCAAATTATTTTTCTGCAGGCTTTCTATTGTAGGCCAATCATATGCCAGACCATTTCCAATTAGGTATGTAATTATTTGCATTATAAATTATAAATTATGACTTTATCATTTATTTAATATTTCAAATGGATAAATTACTTAAAATTACAAAATTGCTATAAATTGTCTACACATTCATTTATTTTCATTATTAATTAAACTTCATTTCGATCGTCTTAGTAAATTTAACAATACATTAAATTTATTTATATTTTTGAAATAATTAAATTTAATTTTAAAATTAATTTTACAATTAGTTCAATTAATTTAATAAGAAACAAAATGAATTTTTAAAACTTATAAAAATAAATAAAATAAAAAGAATTTGAAAATATTTAAATTTAATTTATAATTTAATATAATATAAATAATTGTAAGTCCAGCACCTGCTGGATCGTTTTTATATTTATGTGTTTTATATTAAATTGAATGCTGACTAATCATTTAAATTTTTAAGATAATTACTTTTCATTTTAAAACCGATTTAAATTTTAATTAATTACTTTTAAATTTAAATTTTGGTATCATCTTTTATTTGCATCGACAAAGTTTACATATATATATTAATTAATACCAAAATGAAAGCATGCCCTACTGTTCACGAATTATGCAAGTTTTGTTTAATTAAAAGATGTTGAATTGGGTTGCGTTATGTTGGATTATATTGCGTAGTGTTGGATTATATTAAGTTAGGTCGGGTTGGGTTAGATTAGATTAGACTGTGTGGGGTTGGGTTATGTTCCGTTGGATTGGGTTATTTTGGGTCGGGTTATGTTGGTTTATAATGAGATGGGTTGGATTAGATTGGGTTAAGTTCGGTTATATTCGGAAAAGTTCGTTTGGGTTTCATTAGGTTGAATTAAGCTGGGTTATGTCAGATTAGATTGAGTTGAGATGGATTATGTTGATTGACGTTGAGGAGGATTGGGTAATGTGGAGTTATGTCGGTTTGTTTGTTTTACTAGAATTAAATGTATTTTTGTAAATATTAATCTCGCATACTTTTTGATTGGGTAAACTGATTTCGATTAATTAAAAATAATGTTACTTCAAATTAATCCCGATGTTTTTCAAAAAACACCATATTAATTGGTTTCAAAATTTTTATGAGCTGCCTGATTTAAAAAACTGACTAACGGATAACCAAAAAAAGAAAAATTCTAAAAACTATATCTGTGATCTGTTGCTTTTATTATATGTAAATATTTTTTCGTAAATAACTTCAATATACAGACACGCCAATTTTACAGTTTATTATATGTGTAGATCGTACTTAATTATCTCATATTAAAATTAGCTACGGTGAATAATCTTAGGATAATTACAACTTTAACAGATACGGTCATAAAAATATTAACATGTTAGTGATTTTATAAATATAATTATATATCAAAACGATAGAGTGATAAGAATTTGTTGAGGCCAAATTTGATATTGTGATAAATATAATACCAGTATTCAATAAAGCTTGACTCAAAGCCGTGATTAAATTAAAAAAAAAGATGTATATGGGAAATTAATAACATTCTCTAAAATTTTGATACCGTTTAAGGTGAAATAAATCTGTCTTTTAACAAAAATAGGGTACGACGAAGCTGTAGATAGTAGGAGAAATACTTCACTGATAGAGATTCAACTAATCGAGTTTTAACTCGTTTTCTTATCAAAACCTAAGCAGCAAAACAGCAAAGTAAATGGGTAAATAAGTACAGGTAAATATAATATAAAGTCACGACGCTATTGGTAGGTAGCCAGATAAGTAACTAAGTATAGATACAGAAAAATGTTATAGTAACTGAATATGTGCAGGTGGGTAGTCAGGTAAGTAAATATATACAAAGGCATATAGCAACTAGAATTTTAATAGGAATGTAAGTAAGAACAGACATACTCGTATACAAAAGCAATATGTAACAGGATATTAGTAGGCAGATAGGTAGAATGTGCTAGTATAAAGAAGCTTGAAACTAGGATGAAAAGGAAAATCTAAAAAGAAGAAAAATTATTTTATATCCGTATATACATATGCATGTATGGACAGGTGTATATCACATACTAATTGAATTATCATTGAATTCGTTGTAAGTTCATGCCACTCTATGTAAGTTAGGTTGTCATAGGTACTAAAAATGGAGAAATAAATTTTTAATGGAAAAAAAAATGAACCACTTCAAATAATCACCATCATAAACTAATGAAATCATGAGTGTTTGGTTGGGTCTTTTGCCACACAATCCTTTCCGAATATTATATATTGTGTATATTCGCTAAGATGTATATATATATATATATATATATATATATATATATATATACATACACATATATTTATATATATTATATATTTATATATATATATTATATATATATTTATATATATATATATATATATATATATATATACCCTATGTTTGGCAATCACACCAATAAAGATATATACACATTACAGTCATTCTTACTAAACAATTTGGGCAGATTCATAAAAATATATAATAGAATTATTTGAACACTGATAATTTGGGCCCTTTATAGAATATTATTACGTAATTTTACGTTAAGATTAAATTTTACATAGTTTAAAAGATAATTAACCCAACACAAGAATGTATAGTTGATAAAATGAGTTTAATAATTCTCATAAAAATATTAAAATATGAGAAAATTTAATGTATTAAAACAAAAAAGGGTTTTTAAAGAAACATTCCATTCTTTTCATCAATTAGAAAATTTATTTAAACTCAAACATTTAACTAATTCCACGTCCCTAGACTATTTAATACATCGCAAAATGCTATGCCAGCAATATAAGTACCGTAATCAAGACCGAAAACATAACTCAGTTTACGTGCATCACGTAGTTCGAACCGATCATTAAATTTGACCTCATTGTATCCGCACACCATCTCGCACTTGCAGAGCTTTAATTAAGTGGAAATGAATAATGCATTTTAGTATTCAGTTTACTTATATCGTTTTTTCTGGAAATGATTTTATGTTTTCTCTGTAGGAGAGTGACCGTAATCACTTATTAAAATAATGGCACCAATTTCGTGTAATAAGTAAATTAAGAGTCATTACATATTACACTACTTAGATGATTAATAGAGTATTCACTATAGAAAAAGTTATAAAACTTTCCATTGAAACTATTCGGAGAAAATTGTTTTCAAAAAAAAGAAATAAATGCTAAGTGTGAAACTTTAAAATTAAAGAACAAAACAAACCAAGTAAACACATCAATACAATATTACAAAAACCTCTTCTTCCGTTCCCTACATCTGTAGCTCTAAAGACGAAAATGTATTAAGAAAAAATGAAAAGTTTGAAAATCCATCAATTCGCTAACGAGTTCAAAGAAATTAAATGCTGATTTTCTTCACAAGTTAATCGCAACGAACAAAACAGATAAATTAATATATTTATCTCTAGAATCTGAAGGTTTTCATTCACGCTCCCCAGGATCCGTTTTCTGAATCAAACAAATTTAGTAGAATATTATAAAATCAATGTGCAAATTAAAAAAAAAAATTAAAATAGATTACAACGCTTCCAGTTATGAAAAATTCTTGAAGTCACATTTCATAAAGTTATTGTTACTTTTATATCACCCAAATTTAAGAAATCAATTATGTTTTTATAAATTTTACTTTTATGATGGTTTCTTGTCTTTATCAAGTTCTAGTTTCTAGTTTTTCAAATAAAATATTTTTGCCTATCTGAATATTGGAAAAATAAATATGAGAAGGGAAAAAGGAACGTTATTATAGTTCTGCGGCAGTTACTTGATGTTGATTCTTAGCATTTTATTATTGTTCGTAATTCAATTAGCATCTACAAACTTTTTTTTAATTTGTTTATTAGACTTGTATTTTTATAAATTTAAAATGTTCAACCTTATTTATTTCTAAATACGCTCATTTACATTGAATTTTTTATTTTTTAATATAAAAAGTATAAGTTTTCACTATATACAGGTCTAATCCATCTCTCTGCAGAAGCGACTTGCTTAATTAATTGTACCCCCATAATCTCAATTAATCTCGTCTTTATTTGTGCCTATAACGTGCGTGCCGCTTGTATATTTTATATAATATCGTATAATGGCTTATCCCGTAAACATAACCAAGAATTAATTTCCTTCGCATGCGAAATATATAATATAAATATAACAAATTTTGTATTTTATTAATACAAAATTATTATGAAGAAATAAGTAAGTTTATACTGTCAGTACTATTGATTTAATGGAAGGAAGTTTCTTATGAGATGACACACGCTTGGCGAAAGATACCCACCTCGAAAAAAGTATAAGATTTCGAACGCTACTTTTGCTACAGCATAACATGATACTTTTGCTACAGTATAAGCACAAGCATATATCGATGGTTTTTTCTGCCGAGTTTCTATTGTAAGCCAATTGCATGCCAGGCAGTTTCCGAATCAATATGTATTTATTTGCATTATAAATTATTACTTTATCATTCATTAAATACGTAGAATTAATAAATTACAATGAATTTTGAGTTTTTATTTTAATTACTAATTAAAATGTGTTTAGATTGTTTTAGTACATTTAATTTTTAGTATATTAATTTAAATTTTATTTAATTAACTTACTAAGAATAGAATAAAATGATAATGACGAAAATATAAATTTATTAAATTAAACTTTAAAATAAATTACACTTTTTTTAAATCTAGATAAAAAAAATTAATTTTTTTTACTCTATGTGAGAAAATAATAAAGTTGAAACACGTTAGTTTGGAAACGATATAGCAGATGGCTTACAATGGAAAACCAGCAGAAAAATAAAATTATGTACTAGCATCTGTCAAATAACCTTTAAATTTATTTTTTTAATTCAATTACTTGATTGAATTTAGATTTTTTCAACCGAATTGATAATCACGCTCCAGTTCTTTTATTATTTTATTTCTATTAATTACTTGCGTGCTAAATAAAATTAATCTTGCTAAAGTTATGTATCGCGGCTATAAGCGACTCTATGCCAAAGAAATATAACTTATAACGCGCGTAGATAAATACAGATGATTTTTGTATCAATAAAGAATTAATTGTGAAATTGCTTCGGTAGGATTAGAGGGTGGCGAAGACGAAGTCAGATAAGTACCAGTGTTAAAGTGACAATAAGTGGATGATTAATTTTAAAGTTCAATTTTGGTTTCATCTTTTATGTCACGAGTTATGTGTGAAAATAAAACGATTAATGAGTAATTGGCTTTAAAGACGAAAATCAATTACATTATTTAAATTTAGTAAACTATATTTGACTTTGTATGAAAAGAGGTAATTATGAAAATTGCTTAGGGATTTCCAAAAATCTTGGGATATTTATAGCCATCAGCCAGTATGCTACTCCATATTGTTAGTGAATAGCACAATCCTGGATCGCGATGTAATTATCATGACAAATATTTAACCTGTAGCGTTGGCTTAATGGCTCGTTTAATTACACACCTCGTACTATACGACGCGTAATCGAGGTGTTTCATTACCGTAAATTATGAAGAATTGAATAAAATTAAAATAGTAACCAAATTTTTTTCTAAAATCTGGAGTAGTTACATATCGCAAGAGTTCTAACACTGAATACACCGAAAAATAAATGATATTATGGAATGTATACTCTACAACTTGTTTATTGTTAAAAATAAATAATGTAAATAAATAAAAAGGATACAGAATATCAAACATAATTTAAATTTATATACAGTCAGGAATAGTTAATTAAATATTTTTTTAATCCTATATTTTTACTTGTGTATTAAATTAGTTTTAAAATATTTTTGATAATATCGGAAATAACTTAAATTAAGATTTAATATATTTCGTCGCATGGGCTAATTGGATTTTATTCATTAAATTATGGGAGGCAATATGCAAAGTATTAATGTGAATGTATAACAGTACGGCCTTATAAACTCACGATATTTAAAAATTATATTGATTTTGGGATTTGTTACAATAATGGAATAGGATTTGAACAGGTACCAGACATTACGATACGATAAACGATAAAGCTTCATTACGATAAACTTCATTACCATAATTACGTAAGTTTCGATTCATGATATTTTATTTATATGACTGTGTATGCATAAATAAACATCTCCATCTTATTTCTTACTTCAGCAGGGTGAGCAGCAATTATGATTTTAGATTGATAAGATTTATTTGGACTTTCTTTCTCGTTCTCATTTATTCATTCTTCTTTTTTCCGTTCCCTTTATTTATTAGCACACATCAGAAATGATAATTGCTTATTTTATATTCTGGTACAATTTTTCAGTAAATTTCTCGGTACTTTTTTATCATTAAATTAAGAAAGACAAATGTCAAACACATAATAGCTTGTGATTAAACAATCGAACAAAGTAAAGATTTTCGTTAAATAATTTTAAAAGTTCGGATTGCCTGAATGAATTTCCGTAAACAAATAGCGTTAAAAGTTAAACGTTTAAAGAATTATTGTCGAATTTCGACCAATGATCGATCACTCGTATTACTAATACGATCCAGTAAACATTGTATCTTCTTATGGCTATTGCAATAGAAATATCATTAATATTAAAAAAAAATCTTTAAATCTTTAATTAATTAAAAATCAACTTTTTAAATTATTAACAGGTGTGTTTTACTTGGTACTCATTAACACAGATATATTCAGGGACATTTTTAATGGATTTTTACCATCTGACTATAAGATGGACAATAATAAAGTTTAATAGAGTTTTAGACCATATTAGTAAATTCATAATTGTTAACTGTAGCGTATTTTCATACTAAGACCCATATCTCTGACAACTTACAACGAATTTCTATTAATCTGTAAATGTGTTAACATTATAGCATATCTTGGCCTTGTTTTGGGTAATGTAAAGTTATAAAGTATATTCACATAAAAATAATAATTCAGGTAAAATTATATTGAAATTCATATCGCCACGCACACGCACACTCGCAAGCACGCAAGTCACACAAGCTCATATACGAATGCTCACACGTATGCGCATGAAATAAGCATATACACTAACTATGCTCATAGTTAGATTGTTCATAAAACGACCGTGTACGACCGTGTATACAAATCGATATAAAACAACATTTTTCATCGACTGTATCATTTAATTTCTAAAAGAAGAAAAAAGTTCACAGTGCAGTTAGTTAAGTTACAATGATTATATTTAATTGAATTCGACAATAAGCATTTTTTTCACAAGTCTAATTAACTAATTTTCCGGAAATTATTTAAAAGGAATTATCACTATAATCAACTGATTCTTGTGTTAATGTATGAAACGTTAAATCAAAATGTCGAACGAGAGTCGACTTTGTCGTAATTAACTTTCAAACGAAATTACTTTTATATTCATTAAGGAAAATTTTCATATCTGAAATCAAGAACAATAATATTGTTTCCTCGATGAAGTGAGCTATTTTTGAATATATAAAAATCCAGGTCTATATTCTAAATAAAGTTCAATAATAAATTTGACATTATATTGGTAAATTCATTTACATTTCATTCATTACGACAATGGAATCTTTCTTCAGCGTATTTTTGTTTAACAAGTGTGCGGTTCCGTATGAAATGTTAATGGCATTTTAGTATAGTTAGCTTTTCGTTTTAAGAGAATTGAATGAATTGAAACTAAAATTTTACTTAATTGTTTTAAAAGTGTTCGCTCACCTATTTCAATCCTTGGACCATGGGAATTTGAATAAATATAAATAAATTCAAGTATCGGTAACGGCAAAATAATATTATTTACACTATAACTTCGCGTTTGAATGTGTTAAAAATAAATGTCGATTAATATCTTTGATTAGCAATGAGTTTTTTTTATTTACTTTTATATTAAGGGTTCTGTATTTGTATATGCATATGTATGTGTATATATGTATATATATATATATATATATATATATATATATATATTTATATACATATATTAAAACACCCCAGTTTATGAAATAATTTATTTTCTATTAAATAAAGTTGGTCTGTAAAACATTCACTCAGAACTCCAGCCACTAGTATCAAAAAGGTTTTGTTGGATTTTCTTTCGTTTCTGCACCAATAAGAGATCTCGACAAGTAAAGGTCTTCATTAATACCATTCTTTGAATATTTACTTTCTCACCTCTGTCCTTAATTGTATTAGTAAGTAATACCAACTTGCAGTATGTTTACGATAAACGCAATTTTTACAAAATCTATCCCTTTTCTTTTCTATAGATGAGTATACGAGTATAAAGTGATACAACTATGATCGAATTCACTTTAACAATCATTTGGTGGGATCATTCGGGATTTCTTATGCTAGTAAAATGATTACATCAACAAAATGTTATTAAAGTGTACATAAAGTAACTGTGTAATAATTGTGAAGAAATAAGGTTTAAGACTAGAATAACGGAGTTTATAAGTGGGGTACATATGATGTTATCCATCTTTTATACGCAAATATTCTGTAATTGACACAGTATTTGCGTGTAACGCACATATTAGCGTGTGATATACCGCAGATAGCTGTCATAAAATATGCAAACATTCTATCTCTTTTTGTAATGAATCAACTACTATAAGAGAAAAAGGCATAAAACGATTTCGGACATATGCTTGCATATTCTGTTAATCGTATGGATCTCTTCTTAGAAAATAACGAAATAGAAAACTTTCCACGTAATGGGCTCATATTAGTCACATGTCATACTCTTGAATAAGCTAGTATTCCGTGTGCTCGTACTTTATGTTTAGTTGATTCTAAATATTCTACAGTCCATCTAAATTCCATTGTGCATCGACATTTGACACGCATGTATTCATTCATTGATTTTGAAGATAAGTGACAAGAGGTTTTATAAAAAAAAATTATGAGATTATGTAAAATGCTGACGTAGACTTTGTTTTAGCAAAACTCTTAATATACAAAGTTAAAAGTAATTTTGTTTAGTTTATTTCAAAGAGTTAAAAGACCAAAGTATATGTAAATCAAGACATATGTAAAGTTATTAATTAGTGATAGAAGATTTTAGGAGAAACTGATTAATCAATGTATATTTTGCAATTTAACATTTTGAAATGTGCCAACCGTAAAAATATAATTGTGTTATATGCCACCAATACACTAGCTTTAAAAAAACACTTTTTGACAAACAAAATTAACTTTTTAATGTATTAGTTTTTAATATATTAGTTTAATCAAAGCATGAAGGCAAGTCTTCAATATCTGATACAGCCAGTGGCGGCGCTAGGCGTCGGCGACGTCGGCCACCGCCGACGGCCTCGCGCTTGAGGGGGCCTCGCAGAAAGACTAGTTACCTATTTATTTTCGTTTCGCCAATCATCCTGGCTTAGGTTGCCGACACCGAACAATTCGGGAAAAAAGCTAAGCAGATGTAATGAATTTTATTATTTAACACGTGCCCGATGGAAGTGAGTACCTAGTAGGTACTTTACGGGTATTCAGAATCGTCTGTCTGGCAACACTATGAAATGAAAGTTTCGCCCTAATGAGCGTTCTCGCACACACTGCCCGACACGATATCTGTATTGGGTGAAGATGTTTGTACGTAATGTGTATGGCATTTATCATTTATTTATTTATTGAATTCATGGGTGTAAGTAAACCCATGAATGCAATAAATAAATCAGTTATACTTGCAAAAGATCTTAATTTAGCACACATACAAACATAATGTCTGTATGCTCTTCACTATGAGCATCCGATACCGATATCGTATTATTTTGTATTTTCACAGAGTTCTTTTTTCATAGGTACCTACATCTCGTGCGGTGTTCCTACAATAAGTACAAAATAATATAAATGATACCTACAACAAATTATTTCACTTCTCCATAGGAAGACCTTGCTTATAACAAGTTGCTCCTGCATTACGTATTTAACAAAATAACTAGGTAGGTAGGTACCTACTTACCTTTGCCTTCTTAATAGTGACTATAAAATAAAAATATTCTATCTGTGGCATGTACGTACATACATATACAGGGTGACATACATATACAGGTGGTCATGGATAAAGTGCAAATACGGAAACCATAAATTGAGACCATTACCCTGAACACATACTGACATAGCTCGGAGGGTCAGCACGTTGAAGTGGCGGTGGGCAGGCCACATGGCTCATAGAGCAGTTAACCGATGGGGAATAAATAAAGGTTCTCGAGTGGCGGCCGCGTACCGGTAAACGAAGCGTCGGTAGACCGCCACATGCGCGGTTTTGTCACGCGTGAGATGACTTTCTATCTCGCTTACTCCAAACGCAAATCGAACGAGTTAGTTAGAGTTATGTCACTCTCTCGCGCGTAACAAAGCCGCTCATGTTACGGGTACTGGTGAGGGTCGTCGGGAGTCGCTGGATGCAGCTGGCCCGCGATCGATCAAGGTGGCGCTCTTAGGGGAGGCCTATATCCAGCAGTAAATGCCTACCGGCTGAGATAATGATGATGATACAAAGTTGGCAGCTGACTCGTAAATTTTGTATAGTCGTTTTTTTTTCATTTCCGACAAAAAGTTTGACAAAAAATGTTCCGGGTATGTATCGTAATCCATGGTTTTCATATTTGCACTTTATCCAGGACCTCCCTGTGTAATAATCATCAACCAACTCTTATAATCTGTATCCTGTAACATTGCGTTCTTACCAAACTTAACTAAAAAATATTTTAGGTCATCTGGAGGACCCTCTAAAGACAGAGATGTAGGGAGAAAACGGGAATCCGGTACGTCAAAAAGAAAAAGAAAGGCTGAAAGGGCTATATCCAACCAAGCTCTGAGTTCCAGTATGATGAAATTTCTTAAAAAGCCTTCTTGGGGTGTCACTGCTTCAGAGTCATGTGATGAATCATTATTTTCTGAAACAGTTGAATGAAACTTTTAGTCAAATTTCTGAGACAGCTTTACCTTCAACATCGAGTGAATCTGCTATGACCCAAATTTCTGAATCCAATAAAAAGTCAGAAAGTGAGTATATGTGTGACTCAGAAAATCAAGAGCAAGAAGTTCATTTAAGCGAGCCTTTAATAGACCTAGATCCGGGGAAGTGAGTATTGCCACTAAACGATGCGCAGCGCCATGACTTAATTCAAAACGGTCCCGATGAAGACCTAGAGAAATCTGATGAAAATTACCCAAAAGACCCAAGTAAAAGACATTTTTCTAAATTTCATTTTACTAGAAAATTGAGTAACGGCGAAACGCAACATCGCAGATGGTTAACTTACTCCATATCTCAAGATAAAGTTTATTGCTTTCCATGTAGACTTTTTTCATATTTGCAGACACAGATAATAAAAGAAGGATGTTGTGATTGGAAGGATCTGAGTCGGATATTGCAAAGACATGAACAAAGTCAAGGACACATGGAGTGCATGATTAAATGGATGGAACTCTTTAAAGGAATCAAACACGGTAAAATAATAGATAAAGATAACGAGAGATCAATTAGGGAATCTTGAAAGTATTGGTATAATTTGTTTGAAAGGTTGATAGATATAATAAACTACTTGGCCTCACACAATTTGGCATTTAGAGCTCATCGAGAATCCTTGAAATTGAACGATAGTAAAAACTCTTGCAATTTTCTAGACTTAGTTAAGTTGTTATTTAAATATGATCCGACACTACGGGAGCATATGCAACGTATTAATGAAAAGCAACTTAATCAACATTATCTGAGCCACGACATCCAAAACGAATTAATTACATTAATGTCTAAATTAGTTATTAACGAAATTATACACAGGGTTAAACAAGCAAAATACTACGCCATCTTGCTCGATTCTACCAGGGACGTAAGTCGTGTTGAACAAATGTCAATAATATTAAGATTTTGCAATTTGTCAACTGGAGCTATAGAGGAACATTTTATTGGGTTTATTGACGTCGCAGAAAAATCAATATTACAAGAACTGGAAAGAAATGATCTAGATATCCGAAACTGTCGAGGACAGGGATATGATAACGGCGCCAATATGGTCGGAATTCACAAAGGTGTCAGAACAAGAATACTTAATATAAATTCAAGAGCATTCTTCACACCATGCGGATGCCACAGTTGGAATTTACTTTTGATAGATGCAGCTAACTCTTCAACGACAGCCAAAACATTTTTCGGCTTTATCAATAAAATCTATGTGTTGTTTTCAAAGTAAAGCAAGCGTTGGGAGATAGTAAAAACTAAATTAAAATTGACATTACAACCTCTGTCTGAAACGAGATGGGAGAGTAGAATCGGAGCAGTAAAAGCAATATTTTTACAATTTGATGATGTCATCGAATGCGTGAATGAAATGAAAAATAAAACTGATGATTCCGAAACTCTAAGCGACAGTGAAGCAGTCCTGAAAGAAATGTTAACTTTTGAGTTTATTGTTGCAATACACGTGTGGTATGAGGTTTTGCTACGTGTAAACAATATAAGTAAACTATGGCAATCGGTTCAAGTCAACTTGAAAGTCGCTATTGATACTTTACGTTCATTTTGTAGCTGGATTCAAGAATTTCGTAATACAGGATTTGAAAAAAGCGTAACAGAAGCTAGATTGTTTGTAGAGAAAAGTACTTATGAAATTCAGTCTCAATTTAAGAAAAAAAGAATAGCGAGGAAAAAACGAATGTTTAGTTACGAACATACTGATGAACCAGTTGAATCACCTGAAATGCAGTTCAGAGTTAATTATTTTAACACAACGGTAGATGCTATAATAGTCGACATCGAATGTCGATTTACAGCGCTCAATGAATATTTTGAGCAATTTGGTTTTATTTATGATATCAATTATTTGAAATCTATGCCAAAAGAGGATCTTCTCAAACATTGTAATGATTTAGGTACAATACTTCGGGAAGGCAAAAACAGTGACATACAGCCTTTCGAACTATATGAAGAACTTCAGCTTTTAAAAACTAATTCACTAGACTCTATCAACGACGCGAAACAACTCATCCAATATATTTTAGAAAATAATTTAGAAGAAATATATCCAAATGTTTATATTACAATTAGAATCATGCTCACAGTTCCGGTCAGCACAGCTTCCGCTGAGAGAAGCTTCTCAAAGTTGAAATTGATTAAAACCTATTTGAGAAGCACGATGAGCCAAGACAGACTATCCGCGTTATCAGTTCTGTCAATCGAAGCTGAAATAGGGGCTAGACTTAACTACGACACAATCCTGAAAAAATTCAGTGAGGCTAAAAGCCGAAAAGTTCGACTATTTTAATTTCTATTTGTGTAATTATTTTTTGTCATCATTTTATGAACAATGAAACTCGTTATACTCATAAATTATTTTATAATTTGGCTCACTTAATTTAACGGTTTTTTTCACGGCGAAGTAAAGAGGCCTCGCGAACTTGATGTCGCCGACGTACACATTTGGTCTAGCGCCGCCACTGGATACAGCATTGTTTTGTACAAACAGATACTGCTGGAAATCCCGATACGTAACAAACAAACAAAACACTGAATATTTTTTGTCAACCGAATATTCGAAAAGCAAGTGGCATGCAAAGGACGGCTTAATATTTTGCAATAGTAAACAGGGTCACCTAGTACAAAAAGTAGTGATATCACACACCTCTAATTTAGAAACTATCTTTATTTACTACTTCCTCACTTTCCTCACTGTTGTTATCCTAGTATAGTTTTGCTCAAATAGTGGGATGAAAGCTTTCTTGGTTATCGGACTCTATATTTTCAAAGTACACACATAAAGGTCAAACGATTGCAATGGAAATAGATATCGCTTTGATTTCCTTCCTAATTTTTCAGTTCGACACTTTAGAATATTTGGACCGAAAGGCTTACATATTTCCTTGTCTTTAACCTAAAAAGAAAAAAAAAGAAATATTCATGTTTTCAGTTAATACAAAAGACGATGTGTCGTTGATTTCAAAATATATGATGGATTTAAATAGAGTTCTTGTGTGATTGTTTTTTTTTATATTAGAGCTGTACGTCGACATCATGGAAAACAAATCATATTTCATCATAAAGGGTATTTCTAGAAATATAATATAAACATTTTTAAGTAGAGTTTCATTGAGCGGCATACATTTACTAGATGTTATAATAATTATTAAATTGTTTTATATCTGTTTACTATTTCTAAATACCATATAGCATTAGCGAGTAGTATTAAATGATACCCAGAATGTTCGTAGATCTTCGATACGGTGAACACAGTCAAAAATAAAACAATTTAAAACAAATGAGGTTATGAAAGTTAAAAAAAGCAATAAGATTCTTGTAAAATATTATCCATACCGCTTCAACAGATTTCCGGACTGAGTTTGAAACTCGGAAAATAATTTTCCTTCATTTTTATTCAACAACAGTGATAAAAAGACGGGCTACATGGATTTCACTAGCCGAAGTTTTTCCCACTTGGATATTATTTTTTTACAATTTATTTACTTACAATGTGTAACTAGCATAAATATTGCATAAATATTGCTTATTGTTACCATAGTAATCTCCTGCAGTACTTGTCTCTTTAAAGGAAGCGCCAGTGTGAAGAACTAAGCCGTGAAATGAGATAACAGGAAAAGAAGTACGAGTATGTCGTAGTGTGTAACATTATAAGTAATAATTTGTTATATTATATACCTATATAAATATACACTTGACAGACTTGCTGATTGAGGTCATATCACTTATTTACCAGTAATATCTAACAACAAATGAATTAAGCATTTGCAACCAAAAATCAAACGAAATTTTAAAGGATGTTAAATTACACAAATTAGCACTTATTAAGTTTTGCGGAGTCACGACTTGGCTATCACGTCGACATGAAATAAAGTAAAATATTAGGGGTTTGAGAGGGACGCTGTCATAAAATCCCCCATCTAACATTCATTGCTCGTTCGAAGTGCGTTTTCATTCTGATGAACTCGCGTCGACGCTGTGCAACCTTTTCTATTTATTTCCGGGAAATTGCTCGTGTTTATAGGTTTTTGAGCAAAGTCTGCATACTAATGTTTGTTTAAGTTTACAAATTGAGTCTTTTAAAGCAGCATTTTACATTAGGTTACGAATACGAATTAGGCTGATTTTATGATCCTAAATATTGATTTAATCTGTATTTTTGAAGTACCTGCAAAGGAGTTGTGAAATAGCGTAATACAAATTTATATTACGTAAATATTTATGTATTTACATAATATTTTAAGGCTTTTTTCTAGTATTCACTTTCACTTTAAACTACAAATGAGAAATTATTTTCCTTTGTTAGATTTAATAATTTGATACTTGAACATTTTTTTGAAATAAATATTTCCTCTAAGAAATTACTTCTCGCCCGGAGATATATTAAAAATTTCCTGTGAATTTAGATTTTAGAATTTGGGTTTTAAAATACGTTATAATTTAATCTTTGTGATTTGAAAACGTAATTAATTGATTAATTGTAATTAAGCGATCACCTTAGAATCGGCTGGTAATGTAATTACGCTGGAAGAAGACAAAATTATTTCATTTTGTTATAAACATTTTTAGTATTTTTTTTTGTTATAAGATTTTGGTCCTTTCTTAGTATTAAATATCATGAAATATCAAATATCAGCATATATTATACTGTGAAATTCAAATTAAACTGACTCTGAAGCACGAGTTTTTGCAATGACAGAAATGTATTAAACATTTCTGTCATTGCAAAAACTAATAAACATGATTAATAAACATGATACGTAAACATGATACGTTTCATAAATTATTTAAAAAATATTTTATGAAACGTATCATGTCAGGATGACTTCTGTAACTAAAAAACTTATCAGATCAAATTGGTTTTCGTAACTATAAAATATTTTATAAGTTCGAGACATCAAATTTTGAAACTAACCAAATTTAAGGCTAAAATATTAAGACTATGTTTTTTTTCAATAATAGTAGTAAAGTATGGGTATATTTTGAACTATGTTTGAAGACCTCTGATATATCCAAAAGTTCATATTTAAAAATAATTGAGGAAAACTTAATATTACTGTAAGATATTTTACTTTTTCTTAAAAATCAATTGATAAAACCTATTTATTTAAATTAAATTTTATTACGACATATTAATGAAAAAACAATAATTAACTGAAATATTTTTACTCTGAAGTAAAAGAAAATGTTATTTGTTATTTTTCCTTCATGTTAAAAATGCTTCATATTTGCATTCCTGTCGATACGAAATGACAATATCATCATTATGCCCAACGGCGATGGATAGAGGGATGATATAGATGAGAAATCTTTTAATATTCCGTTGTAATATATTTTAATTAATAAATATAATGGTAACGATGATAAACATTGTAAAATTGTGTTGTATATTTTAATAATAAATGGAAGTACAAATCTGTTGGAATTTAGTTGCAGCTTGCTTTATATTTATTTATAAACCTAATGAATGCCTGCATTCCATTGAAAGAATTTTAATCGTCGTTTAAAAAAACAGACACATAAACTATTAAAAATTTATTCAGCAAGTTATTTCTATACACGTTCAATAATTTTTTTTATTCACTTACAATTATATATTAAATAAAACGGTTTTATTTTAAGTTACTTATAAAAACATACAAATTCTATACGTTTAAAAAGACCATAATGAAGCCGTGTCTATATATCGAATAAAGTTTTTTCTTGTACTGCTAGTGGTACAGCTCGTCAAGCTATGGTATCACCAAATGTATCGGTGCTAAAATGGTATGGAAACTGGTAATGGATAATGCTATCTCATTTAGTATTTTATATACACTGCTTTCTTAGGTGAAATATTATAAGTACACCATATTTGGTTACAGTTTACAAAAAAGTGATAATTGTTCTATTTTTTATAATCGTAAGTAAAATTTTATTAGATTTTACCCTTTTTATCCTCACTTTGTAAGGATGTTATTTCAATAAATAATATTTTGTGACTTTGGTAAATTAGTTAGGGTTATTTATGTTTTTGGTATCAATAATTCTCACTAACGGGAATGATGAGTTTCTATGATTTAATATATTAGTGTGAATAACTTCGTCTGACGACATTTTGACTTAGTAGTTAAAATTTCTTTGATAATTCGCTATGAAAAACGTAGGGAATTTTTTTTTGTATATTATGACAATGAGTGACAAAATAAAGTTGCAGTTCCTGTTTATTTAGCCACTCTCGCTCAAAAAAGGAACGATAATGGTGCTAATATTTACATAAAAACCAATTTTCAGGTCGTTACATATTATTAAAGCCTTTATTTTAGTGTTAATATTAACAACATAGCCACAGAAGTGGCGTCAAAACTTTAAATATTAGTTTTATAACAGTTTTACCTATCATGTTTCCAGTTTCTGGAATCTTGTTTCTTTTATTGCGCGAGTAATTAAAGCGTTACAGCCATTAAAGCATCTTCTTTAGTCAATTTAATTAATTGCCAGTGTTTAAGTATCACATGAGGCAAACTAGGCAATAAATACTTGATAGTTAAGTTCGCAATCATCAAAAATGTAATATCCGATTTCATTGATTAAACGCAGATAATAGATATTGGATTCAAAATAACATAACATAGAATACATATAAGAAATTATAACGTCCTCTTTTATTTTGTCATCTTTAATGTTCGAACACAAAATTTAATTTCCTTGACCAACTTTGTTTCAATGCTTAGGTCACTAGAAAATCACAGCTAAAATTATGCATTTTATGAAAACACTTTCAATTTAAACTTTCGGCGCAAACGACATGTGTGGTTTGAATCTCATTTAATACTGTTTTTCTCAATTCTCATCTGTTTCTCAAAAAAGTATTCGGCAGTTTTCACCGCCCGCAAATATCACAATAACTAAAACTCAAAAATATTCTTCCAAAAATTGTACGGAGGGCAAATGAAATACTCGAAATACTCGATTTATTTCGTTCCATTTATATTGCGGATTGTTGTTCTTAACTGCTAGTTATAAGAGTTTCAATTTTTTTCTTCCTGATTTTAAGTATTATATATTTAGATATATACTGAAAAATATGCAAAAAATGTTCCCTATCCCGCCTTTATTTTAGAAAATACTTAATCTAAACTTATGACAAAATGAGATTTTAGAAGACCACGCAAATATAAAAGAAAAACTATAACGATAATTCCAGGTATCATAATTGTTTAAATACACCTCACGTTTTTATGTCTACGATAGATATAACGGGCAATACAGTTACATTGTTCTGTTTTCACAGTCAATTTTCTCAGAAACTACGCGACGCAGAAATTTAAAAATTGCATAGTATGGTAAAGTAATGTTTTAGTAACCCATATATTTTGTATGTATTTTCCATCACGAACTTTTTTCATTCATATAACAATTAATCCAATAACATTCAAATAACATTCGTATGACAATTAATGAGGAAGTAAATAAAAGTCTTAAATTGTTTCTTTTTCCTTTTATATATTATGTGAAGTATATTTGGAAAGGTATATTATGAGGAATACAAAAATATTTTTTTATAATTAAAGGAAATTAAAGCATATCTCCCTCCTTAAGTCAAGTCATATAAAAACAAGGTTGGTATAATCTGATTTGAGTATTACGGAAAAAATATAGCGATTATCAAAGATCTTTTGAAACCGTATAATATTTTTATACCTGCGTTAGATATTGTATACAATAGGTTGCAATATATTTACGTTATAAAAAAATAATATATTTAAATAATTCAATAGAAATACTATGTACGCTTAAACGTTTATAAGTGAGATCTAAAAGACGTGATTTCGTAACGATTTTCTTGCAATTGCTTCTGCTTCTTGTATCGTTTATAAAATTTGTTTGTTCTGTATTATTTAAATATATAGCTTTATCGCATACTAAACATTAATTCTTTTGTATTTTAAATTTTTTTTTTAAATTTTAAAATATTAAAGTTAGTAAGATTGTGCATTGTGTTATTTTTTATATAAACATCAGGAACAAACTAATGCTTAATCATAGTCAATTGCTGCCATTTTACTAAGCATCAAACTGCATTTATCAATGCATATTACATTTTAAAAAAATCATTTTATTATTATTGTTAATATTTTTATAATTTTCACCTTCCAAAATATAATTCTACGTTGATTTCATCAAAATATTTAGAAATATTTATATCCAGCAATAATAGGAGCCAAAATTTTTGAATTCATATTTGTTTGTCTCCAAGTCAGCATTTACAAAAAAAAACAAGTTAAAAGATTATTTTGTACTTTCTGTTAAGTATATAATTAAATCTACGCCAACTTAAAATTTTAACAGTGTATATGTAAACTATATTTTCTTTTTAGTTTGTAGTCTCTGTATTTACCTTCTTGATCCTAATACTTCAATATTTGTTAGTTTTAAAGTAATCTCCGAACTTGCAATTATGTTGATAAATATAAGTGTAAAATGATGAGAAATATAAAATTACTGATTAATTCTCTTGGTTTTCTAACATTTGCCACAAAATATTCATATGGGATTGAATATATAGTGGCAATCAAAATCTGAACGCGGACGAGTTTGATGGTGCATTAATCATGCACCTCGGAATGAGCAACACTTAGTACTATTCTCCTTTTCTGCCAGAAAAACTGAAAAAAATCATAATAGTCTATGGTTCCTAATACACATAAACTCACGGATGAAGTGAAACTTGTATAATGATTCGACACGAATCAGTTACAATTTATAATAAAAATTATATTTCAATAATTATATTCCTTGTTATACTGATTAAAACTAAATTATTGAATAAACGACAATATTACACTTAATTATAATTTTGGCAAATATTGAATATATTTGGCGTTAATTTTGTAGAAATTCATTATTCACAATTAAATGAAACTACGTTGTGCGATGTTGTAATACAACGAAACCTAGATCGTGGTAAAGAACTTAAATAAAGTAGAAATAATACTACATCACGTAGTTTCATTTAATTCTGTATAATTTTTGCATTGAAATCTACACGTAATTAAATGCACGGCTGAACGTGCGTAAATCATTGGCGCCCCTGTTAATTTATCGAGTAAGTGGTGTTTAAATAAACTTTCTGATATTTTTGACTCGGTCGAGTCCGCTGCAGGTCGGGTACGTTTGGAATATGTTTTTTCAAGTTTACAAAATTTTAAATTGAAAGATTGCTTAGACGTCCCTAAAGAAATTGTATTAAAAAACATTTAAAAAATTAAAAAACTGCAGAAATATATTTCTGATGCCATTTATAGACAGAATTTACACCATAAAACTGGTTGTAATAGGTAATTTATAATATTTACCAATTACATACCATTAATGTTTTATATATAGTTATAATGTTCACAATAAATCTGTAAGGTATTTTAATGTAGGGATTAAAGTTAAAAAGTTGAACTCAAAAATATACGCTTTGGGTTACTTCGTTTAAATCGTTATTGCTTATTAATAAAATTTCAGATCAGTTAAATTAGTTCTTTTTTTGGAAATCCTTAATACAAATAAAACTTTCCTCTTTATAAAATTAATACGATAAATCTTTTGTTTGATTTGTTGTGATTTTGATGCTCTTAAAATGTACAGCCTTGGAAAATCCTCCGATTGAGACTTAATATGAAAAAAATATTACCATAGTTTTTCACCAAAGTACAGTAACGTAAAGAAACTGTATGTAAATATCTCCTCATTAGAACACACATTTTCCATTTGAATAATGACACTAGTTATATAATGACTCCATAATTGAATCTCCTTTGGGTTTGAATAATTATTTACTTTGACATACTACAGCGGTTTTGTATATTTAGATCATGAAGCATCCCCATATATTATAATTAGGTTTGATTTTTAATACAACTCTAGTTTAATTTGGTTCTTTCACAGAAATTTATATCTAAATTCGAGTATGCTCTACTCCACTAGGGCAATTTAGTTGTTGCGCATTTATAGACTGCGCATACTTAGAACAAAAAATCTAGCTAAACTCATTTTAATGTCAAAGAAAACTTTTTAATCACTACTTTATTAATTTCCTTGCTACAAAACTTCAAAACTACTGCTCTATTATGGAATAATAAATTCCAAACCATCATGAGGGTTCCGTTATCGTATTTGAAGTCACTGGACATTAAAATAAAATATACATATATTTTATTCAGCATATGGAAATAACAAAATTTAATATGCTCGTAATATTCCATGTCACATTTAGATATGGGTTAACTCATGTAACCATATAGTGATATGGTTACATGAGTAAATACATATGTTAAATAAATAAATTAAAATGTCAATACCTACTTTTTTTCTTATTCTGTTTTAATTTTTCTTTCACGCTTTCCATTCTAATTTTAGGTCAGTGGTAAAGTCTGTGCACACTTGGCATTTATATAGGTCTCTTAGCTATTTATCTCATTCATGAGCCATGTATCAGCTATACATTCCAATTTCTGTAAATTTTATTATTTTCATTTGAAGTTTTACCAGATAAATCCAAAATAAAAGCTAATTGGTCTCTTATAGATAGGTACACTATCTCTATTATTATTATTACGTAGACAACGTCATACAACCAATATTGTAAATCTTATATAACATTTTATAGGATAAATTACAAAATATTTTAAATGAACAAAAAAATTAACAGCAAAAAAATACTTGCTTCATTTGAAGCGCACTTACTTCTATATGTGTATTAAAAATGTTTCCATATAATGTTATCTCGCAGACTTTAAATATTTATCAACATTTATTTCAGTGTCAAATTATAATATTCATCTTCAGCTTCACCTTAAAAAAGTCGCTCGAAACCAAACTAAGCCAAATGAATAATTATGCTTAAGTAACCAACATTTTTCAATATTTACTAATTTTTCCTCCTTTTTCTGGTTGTCAGATTTCCACTCTTAAAAAATAGGAAAAAAATTATATATTTTCATTGAAAATGCTCTCATTATTGTCATTGAAAATAGAATGATTTATCTTAGCTAATCCGAATTTATTTTTGTGGGATTTGATTGTTAACTTGAACAAAAATATAATATCTAGTACCTATTAAAGTAAGAAACGTTTGAGTATTCATGCGACCATTTTTTTTGACGTGACAACATCCTACAATTCAGCCAGAAAATTTCTCATGCAAGTGAAAACCAGGTACCAGGAAAAGTTGTCCTTGGGACGTAAATAAAAAGTCTAAATAAAAAACAACGAAATTCTGGTGTTAATTTGGGCGAAAAGAAATAGACGTCTTAACCTAAAATTAGCAACAACAATCATAAATAGTAAACACATATGGAAACTTTCTAACCATTTTTAATAAACATTTTCTTTACCGATTGCGACGATGCGCAGAAGGGGCGAGGTCAAAGCGCAATAACTCAAATAATTTAATACGAAGCGACGCAAAAAAGTTAAAAGACATGTGTCGAAAAATATATCCGCCAGGCACATTCCGCACTTCGCACGCCAGACACATTCCGGACTCCACATGTAGTACAATGAAGGAACCCACTTTGACTTTTACAATACTATCCTGAATATACCGTTTTTTAAATTGATCTGATGTAAATAATGTTTATTAAAAAATTACTAATTGCAATGAAAAATAAAGCATAAATTATGATATATCTTTAATGATTGATATAAAAAAATTATCTTTTATGCAAACTACAAAAAAATCATTCCTTTGCACAATATCGATTTCAGAGGAGTTCACTAACATAAATTAGATATAGTAAATAAATTTTAGCATCAAGCAAGTTTATTTATTTTATTATACGTAATTTTCATGGCAAGTTTATTTATTTTATTATACGTAACTAGCGTGACTCGTGCGAAGTCTTCGCATTATTTATTCCATTATGAAGCTCAGATGACAGATCAAACAAATATTTTACTAAAATTGACATATAGAGGCGCAAGTATCAAAAGCATTGAGCTAAAGCGCCACTTTATTTATACGTGAGTGGATTTGAAATTAAACAAAAATTTTACCGACCGTCAATCATATTAACGTTGAGCCGTTAGATGGCAGCATTGCTGTTTTGTGTATATAATTTTAATAATTAATTAATTTGCAAAAACAATAGCAATAATAAATTTTTTAGTTGTGGATGCCGGTAGAGCAAGCCTATATATATAAAATGATATATAATTTATGTGGATTAGTTGTGAGGTTTTTTCTAAAAAGGGAGTGTAACATCTTAACCTTAGCGTATTAATATATATGATGATGATTTAGTATTATATGTACATGTAGACATATACATTACTATATGTCTACATGTCACGTCAATAATTACAGCGTCAACCTCAATGAACGTTTTTTAGGTTTATCTTATTGAGCATTGTGAGAATTTTTAAACTCTTTTTTGAAAAAAAAGTCATTCTGCGTTTCATTTTCTTGAATTTACAAAAGTGGAAATTTTTACAAAATGTGTGGAAAATTTCCCAATATTTAGATTTCCACTTTCGACAGAGAAAATATTTATTGAAATTAATTTTTACCTGATACAACTACTTGCATATTATAGAACTAATACCCATTTTACTACACGCAAATTGCATCATTTTTAAACCTTGGAATTTATATTTGGTTTTAAACCCAATTTATTGTGAGACTAAAATTATTAATATTGTACATTTTTCTAAATTACCTTAAATAAAAATATATTCAAGTCAACTTTTGCGTACGTATTCCAAACTAAAATACTTATTTTTAGTGTTCGTAACTAAATAAAAAAAATCATATTTTATTATAATTCATCATCTTTGTCTGTCCAAAAATACAGTCAAGTCATTTTGGTCCGTCCGTTTGTCACAGCTTCACAATCTCTGCACTTTTAGACTTACGTGAATAAAATGTTGAAAGTTCATACTTCTTGTGGAAATCATAGTAATTAATTTATAATGACAGCCCCCATTACCCTCGATTATATATACATAGGGTAGATGCGTTCCCTTTTGCTTCTTCCTTTGCATTGGATAGGTCTTAATATATAAAATTAAATTGGATTTTTATTTACCGCTTTTAATTTTTAATTTGTGTTTACAAAATAATAAGATTTAAAATGAAATGAAATATTCCGCCCCCCCCCTCTAATTATTTAGCGCAAGGTTTTGAAAAATGTGAAAGGAATCGAGTGCCTGGATTTGATTGGAGCGCATTAGGTACTAAACACACCTGATCTGTATTTTTTTCGATTTTATTAAGATATTTCTTAAGCTATCCCGCAATGAATTTCTATAATTTATTCGCTTTTACAAATGTTCATATTTTTTTATAAATATTATCAAAAAACTGACTTCTCTAGTAACTATACTCACACTAATTATTCAAAATATTTAAACAAATTGTTTTCTTAAAAAGATAATAAACGAATAGAGAACACAATAATAAGTAACTAATTAACAGTTTCACTTTTCTTAAAATATTGTAAACTCGTGGCTTCCAATTAATCTTATTCATGAAGTAAGCTTCACGTCATTACGATAATCTTAAATAGCACTAGGAAATGAAAAACGTTTTTTCATTCAAAGAGAACGTTTGCTCTTGGCTGTTCAACTTATAAATTACGGCTGTTATTCCGATGAGAGCGTTTGAAAACTTTATCGTCAGCAATTCAAACTTAAATAAATTGGGTCATTTCAACAACGGCCGTGTGGAATTTTTGCTGGAAGGTAAAATAATAGTAACCTTTCATACACATATTCAAAACCGTGTTCCATATTTAAAGTTTCTAAATATTGTTTGAGCATCGCAATAACTTTTTATTGTTTTTAAAGTTATACACGGGTTCTTAAGATCAATAATTATTTTGCGTTTCATGTCTACTTATTCATAATTCGTGGCTGGCTATTCATCGCTTAAGATTTTGAAAATATGGTAATGAAATTTAGTAAGTGAAACTACGTGATGTATTATTTCTACGTTCTTTAAGTTCTTTACCACGACCTAGGTTTCGTTGTATTACAACATTTTCAGGAGAGCTATTATCAAAGATTGTCTTCATTTTGTTAATCAATGGAACACAATACCATTCAGTCATCTTTGCTAATAGCCCACCTGAAGATGTTATAATACAACGAAACCTAGGTCGTGGTAAAGAACTTAAAGAAAGTAGAGATAATACTACATCACATAGTTTCATTTAATTGTGAATAATAAATTTCTACAAAATTAACGCCAAATATATTCAAAATTTAGTAGGCTTATATGTGAAACAAAACATACTATGTTAAGGTACCTGTCATTTTAACTTACCAAGAAAATATCAAAATATTTTCGAACAAAAAATCCAGCATTTTTTTAATTCTTGGAAGTCAGATGACATTAAATAGTTCCACTAATCCAATTATTATTTTAATTCACATGTATGTACTTGTGAATGAAGAAAAATATTTTCTGACTTTTTATACTTTTTTGGATTTTAGACCTACTGATACTTCAATAGATCTGTGTTAACAAAGGTGCTATAACATTTCCATATACTATAAGAACGTTCCTGAAAACAACAATAAGAAACTGACCAAGATAAACGTGTTGATTAAATACCGTTATCTAATTACTTGGAGAGTGATTTTATTTACGTGGTTAAAACTTAAGAGGGAGGGAAAACACCAATAATTCATAGAGGCGAAGGAGATAAAATGTTTACTAAATGTTTTCCCTTTAATTTAAAAAAACCTATTCCATGAACTCCGATCCACATGCGTTCTGCATGAAAAAAATTAATCTCCGTATGCTGAAAAAAAAATTTTTTATCTTTATGTCTACATATTCATGTACAGTAATAGCTTCTTTCTATAAAATTTGATCACAATATATTTTATAAAGTGAATACGCTACGGTTCTGTAAATTGTGAATAAACAGACAGATGGTCAAAACGAAATTACAAGTTTCGTTTTGGTGACGGAATCCTAAAAATTTGAAATTTAAAAATGACTTGATAAACTATTTTAATTTGATTCTTTTAATTTAATCAACTTTACTAAAAAAATCTCTAGATTATTGAAATTTTAAAGAAAGTGGAAATGGGGTACATTCTATATGGTAAACACACAAGTTGAATTAATTACATGGCTTCGTTTTTTTATGAAATTTTATTCCCTCATTCCATCTCGATTTTGGGCATTGAGATTTGATATTACCACTTCGCATCATTTTATTTTTTTTATTTATCTTTTGTTTATTTATTGGGAAATTTAAAACATCTGTGTTCTTTCCTCAAATTTTGAAAATATTTTAATGACGTATCAAAATAAATAAAATTTTTGTTTTACTGTGAAGTCATTATTTGATCAAACTTATCCATCATTATAGCCACAGAGCCGCATAACATATTTCTTTTCTGACTTCCCTATAGACTAAACAACGTTCACATCGGACCTGGCACTAGCCATCTTAGCGACCGTCCGTAACTTCCGCCGGATAAAAGCTTTATCGAAGACTGATTAAACGGAAGTAAAGGGTTTTCCTCTGAAAGCGCTTTCCTTTGTGAATAGAGATGTTGGCTACAGATACACAATGCACTCACTTTATGTTTATCATGCTTGGAAAAACGAGTAAACAGGGCGAAAGTGTTTTTAAAAGTTATGTATGTTTAAATCACTTTAATATATAATAATATGAATAACGTCAAATTTATTTTGATATTGATACTAGAAATTCAAATAAAAATTACTGTGAAAAACAAAAATTTTAACAAAGAAGGATGGGCAGAAATATATGGTAACCATCTTTACCCACTAATAACGACCAGATATGTCACTGGAAAGCTCTTTTTGTGACCGTAATTTGTGGCTATGACGGTCGGTCTCGAATTGTTGTGGGAAAAAAGTTATAGCTAAAATAAAAACCAGTGTTATTGTATCCAAAAATCATTTATTGCAGCAAAACATTGTTACTTCACGTCTCTATTCCACTTATAATGCCGTTAATTTCAAAATACATTGATATTACACTGCCTGACCTCGTTTTACATAAAAGTTAATAATGAGAAAACATTTGCAGTCTCTTACCCCACTACTCCTCGCACCATTACTTATCAACGGTAGGGTATGCGGACCTACGCAACACCGTAGTATTACTTCGCCGTAACATTTTAGCACAAAGATTTAAGATGGTTTTACACAGAACAATTGTGATGCATTCATAGTATTTTTATTATTTATACCAACCTTATTATCATTATATGATAATAAGTTTGGTATGATAACAATGTTTTTTTCTGTAATACTTAACTTTTGGATACATAAACATTTGGGTATAGAAGTTCTAGACAAACTAAAACAAAAGTTGTAGCTAAACTTTTTCTTCACTACGCTTAGAGTCTGACTGCCATTGAAACAAATTACAGTCACGAAAAAAAACTTACCATTAACATATGTCTGATCATTACATCATCGGTGAGGACATTTTGATACATCTTCTTTGATAAAACGCACATTAACAAAAAATAAGTTATGTTAATAAAAATGTATGCACACAAATAACACATACCTATAAGAAATGTATTTCTTTAAGAGGAATCTCTTATAATTAATCAAGTCAATTTAAAAGTTATAGAGGTGGGGATATGGACAGAATACATCGTATCAATGTATCGAATTTATCGTTAAACTTATAATTAATTCACGATTTGAATATTAGTGTTCATAAGTCAATTTAAAGGTAGTAGAGGCGTATACGGACATAATAAATGGAAGGGAATATTGTATAGAATTTACCGTTAAACTTATAATTAATTAATATTTGTGTTCATAAACGTTAATAAACATGCTTTTTCATGCTTGGACCAGTGATCGTCTCATAAATTTTCAAATTTTCTTAAAACTTTTTTTATTACATATATCTTCATATTCTTATGTTTTTCCTAGTTCAAATACCACTTTCATAAAAGCTTATTTTTTAATAAGATCCCTTAAAAAGTGATAGGTTAGATTATTTTTAGTTTCTCGCGTTTCTAAATACTAAACTTCAATTTAGTACGTTGTTTACTATACTCGCGTCTAACATTTTTGTTAAAGTCCAGACTGATAAAAATAAGTTATCAATTTTCATCATAGTCCTAAAAAAAAAGAAATCCATTAAAAGACAGTTAAACAATTGTTACAATTACATGAATGTTGAAAAATTAACTAAATACGCTACGTTAGTTATTTACGTGAAAAGGTAGTTAAAATACGAAATCTTTGTACTTTTTGCCCTTGACTACATGTTTCTACATGTTTCCCCAAATTATCGGAGTTCATGCGGGATATGAAGATATGAGGTTGAAGTCTTGGAACATCTAAAGTCGAAAAACTGGAGATTGTCCGGATTGTTGATACGACATCCTTTCCAAGGGACTCGTAACATGCTGGGTCAACACTACATCTCAGATACATAAATTCTCCTCGTGGCTTTCGGACCTAGAACTCGGATCCGTAAATAAATATTGAAAATATCTGTAGGCAAAAATTTTCGAATTTTGTTCGCATTATTATATTCCGGTTTTTCCATATTGTGATCGATTGTTTTGACTGATTTATACATTTTCTTATATAATTGGTCGAAATTAAAAATTAATACCTGATGTCGAAACTGAACTCGGCCAAATGGAAATTTTCCAAGAATAAATGTATTTGGTAACACATACAGGCAATTATAAATGTATTTGGTAACATATACAGGCAATCTCGATTGGTTTGATAATTTGAATCATTATATGATGAAGAAAGACAAACAAAGGCGTTGCCAAGGATAAGGTTCTAAACAAACCTTTAACTTTTTTTAAAAATGCATAAAAGCACTTTGCAATGATTGGTTTATACCTTATCATGCAAGATAAGCTTTTCTAATCATATTTATAAAGATAGTGATGACAATTTTAAAATAAAATTAATTTTCATGCAATTGTGACCGTTTTTTAATTTCGGATCACATAGGAATTGTCATATTTATAGAACAAGCCGTAACAGCAACTACGGATATATTTTTTTAAATTTTATTTTATATTACTTTTTCTTAATGTATTTAGACAGCAATTTAAAAATTTCAATAAATTAATCAAAATTTCTTTACACATGGGAAGTAATGGGTTAAGGTAGTGGTCATGTAAAACGGGTTGAGGAAATTTTCACTGAATTTTTAATATATTATTGAAACTATAAATATCTAACTTATTTTAAAATTTATAATTTACCGTTTAATGTTGGCACTTTTGAAAATTATATAGTTAACTTTACAGAAAAATTAGTAATTTCTCCACACTTTTAATTTTATTTACGAAATGTGTCGAGCAATTTGTTTAAAAAATAAAGTTAATGTAAAATTAAGATCATTTTGTACATTAAAAAAAGAAAATCATTTGCGATCTAGTTTTTGTAAAAGTTGCTCTCAAAAATTGTAAGATGAACATTACAGATTTATACAAAATTAGCAATTTCACCACACTCTTTATTTTATTTGAGATACGCATCCAGCGACTTGTCTAAAAAACTAAGTCAATATAAATATTATATTGAATTTCTGGTAAAAAAAATTATTTATTGTTTACTTTTGGTAAAAATAGCTCTCAAAAAATGTATAGGTAACATTATAGGAAAAGCAGTAATTTCACCACATTTAATTATATTTAAAAAACCCGCGATTTATCTAAAAAACTAAGTCAATGTAAAATTTGGTTGTGTTAACACTGTGAAAAAAAATTCCAATAAAACATTTTACAATAACTTTTGGACCTTACTGTACATCTTGGTACTAAATATATTTGTATAATTTTTAAAAACCCTGTTTCTTCATCCACCGAAATAAGATTGGGATTGACAGGTGTTCAATAGTGAAACAAGGTAGTTTCATATTGGGCGCATTATGCTATGTAAAGTCATTCACTTGATTCCCGACTAATATTGGAATAGTCTGATACATATTACATCAAACTGATTTCATGCATGTATTTCATTTAATACGAGGAACAAGGTTTAACAAGAAATTCCAACGGCTTTTATATATATTTTTTTTTATTTAATAAGAGACTTTACACAATGATCCCTTTCGAATACGGAACTTTTAGAATTTTGTTTACTATGTTTAATTTTTACCATCGTGGAACGCAACTGAATGTCGGTCTGTGACATATGAATATGTGACACTGAATGTCGGTCTGTGACATAATAGTTGAATCCTTTCTAGCCCATAATACTGTAGTACAGAAAACGTAATAAAATGAGTCGTATTCTTACAAGTGCATAGAAATCTAGCACAGTAAACATAAGATAAATAGTCGTATTCTTACAAGTGCATAGAAATCTAGCACAGTAAACATAAGATAAATAGTCGTATTCTTACAAGTGCATAGAAATCTAGTACAATAAGCATAAGATGAATAGTCGTATTCTTACAAGTGCATAGAAATCTAGTACAATAAACATAAGATGAATAGTCGTATTCTTACAAGTGCATAGAAATCTAGTACAATAAACATAAGATGAATAGTCGTATTCTTACTAGCGCATAATAATCCAACAAAGAAAAAGTAAAAAAAATCACATCTTACAAGCGCATAAGAGTAAAGGGTAGAAAATCTAAATAAATTTATCGTATTCTCATTAATCAATAAAAGACCAGAATAGAAAATAATATTAATCACGACGTTAATTCCGGTTCAGGGTTAACAACATAACCAATTAATATTTATTTATAAAAGCAAAACCAGATGCGACTGTTTTATTATTGGCTGAGTATTATATCCGACCATGCTCAAAATGAAAAGGGGAATATCTACATAAGAGTTTAAAACAGGTAATTTTTAAGTAAATAATTCAAATAAATTTCTTTCATATTTTCTGTAAGAAAAGGATTTTATATTTTGACTTAACTTTTATTATTATACTCTTATTTATCCTAAATATGTTTGTTTCCTTGAGACACCTCAATAATATTAACTTCAGTGGAACTTTTCGAAATCTCACTCCCAATCTCGGTCCCGATATCCTCTCTACAAAAAACGATTGCGATAAAAATAATATTAAAAGGAAATAGAGCAACGCCCAAAATATTGATTTATAGTTGCCTTTACGGATTTTAATACTGTCCTGTCGTATAAGGGTCAAATTGTGTTCTCGTTTTAAAATTCACGAAACTACATTCACGTTAGATTTATTAGTTTTCTTTCAATTAATACCATCACGATTATTGAAATTAAGAAACATATTTTTCTATTATTTCATTTAAGCCTTCTTAATATTTTAAAGGATATCCTTATTAAAGAATTAATAAGGATACGTCTAAAATTACAAGAGTTCCGTTTTTGCATTTGTGAAACGTGCTGTGACTTACGGGCACATGAGTAGAAATATACGAAGTTCGTTTTTTTTAAGTAACCCAATAACTAAGACACGTAATCAATATAACCTTTAATCTAACGTACATAATAAGATGGTGCGATAATTTAGAGCCTCTACCAGAGAAAACGCCGTATTTTACTTAAATGGGTCACACAGAATATAATCCTCTCGGCCTTTATTGTGCAGATACATAAAATTAACGTTTGCCATTTGTTTGGCATACGATTAAACAGACCTGAAACATTCAAGTGTTATGTGCATAGTGACGCCATATGAGCTTGGTCCGCGGCAACTGATTTGCAGTCCAAGGAACGAAGTTGCATTAGCCATTTGTGAGCATTTGACGCCTCCACTCGTTTTAGCTGTTTTCGTAGATATTAAAAAATGTCAGCGCATGCAATTATATACTCTACAAATCACACTAGAAAAGAAAAAAGTGATGGAGTAACCTTTCCCATGTAAGTAAATTGTCAGCATAAATTAATTATTGACTTTAATTTTTAAATAAAATTTTCTTTTATTTGTGTATTGAGATCACAATAATCATGCAATAATATATATGTATATATATATATATATATATATATATATATATATATATATATATATACATACATATATATATATATATATATATAGATACATATATATATATATATATATATATATATATATATATATATATATATATATATATATATATATGTATATAACCCCTAAGTTCGAAATTACAAATAACCATACTCATACTTAAAATGAGCATATTTTAAATTTACAACATTTCCCTAAAACCTTTGACCACATTTCACTTCATAAATTTACAAGGGTTATAAATATGCATAGCTATACTAAATTTCAGTTTTATGGTACTAATACTTTGCGAGTACAGTAGCTGTGATATGGCGATGGACAGACAGACAGATGTGGTAAATAAATGTAAGAGTTCCTAGTTTCATACAGGTACGAAATCATACACGTATAATACCTTTAATTAAGGAATAAAGGGCCTGCCAGCTTCAAAAACTAAATTGAATTTTTTTCCTTTCAAGACAAAGTCAACGATTATATTCTTACTCTTTAGTGTCATATGACAACAGGAAAAAATTTATTTTTTAAAACATCAAATTTTTGTACAAAAACAAGAAAAACATGAAGTATTGAATATATTTGGCGTTAATTTTGTAGAAATTCATTATTCACAATTAAATGAAACTACGTGATGTAGTATTATTTCTACTTTCTTTAATTTCTTTACCACGAGCTAGGTTTCGTTGCATTACAACATCTTCAGGTGGGATATTAGCAAAGATATATTTGCTAATCTAATTACTATAATACAACGAAACCTAGGTCGCGGTAAAGAAATTAAAGAAAGTAGAAGTAAAACTACATCACGTAGTTTCATTTAATCGTGAAAAATATGAAGGCTATTAACAAAACCGAATATTGTGTTAATACATTTCAACACCCAAACAACTCCAAGACAAAACAAGACATGGATTATTAAGCCAAAGATGTTTTTAAAATAAATATGTTTTTAAAATATGATAACGGAGGCATTATTACGTAAAGTAATTAGAGAAAATTATTATAATTTCCCATAAAAATGTAGCCTCGAATAAGTCATTGTCAAATCTTTAAATTATTTAATTAATACTGATATTTCACATTGTTTAACCTAGCACTGTTTTGACCAAACGAGTATATTCAACCACAGAAATAGTTTAATGAAAACAATCATACAAACATGCGCTAAATTCAAACTTCATCAACGATCATAATCAATTAAATATGCGTAGAGCTCACACTACAAAGTTTGCGTACCATATTTCACCGGCACAAGATAATTATATTATAAAATACTATAATATAATCATATAATTTTGGAATCAGGATTGGTTGTGGTACAATGTGCCCATATGTAATTTCCGCAAAAGAGACGAACCAAAATTATTTTCTTTAAACTAAGTAAATTGATTAAGTGTACAAATATAAACACAATGGAAACTAAATAAGAGTTTAGGATATTGGTTATTTGACACCAAAATAATTACTATTCGGATTCCTCTCAAAAAGATAAAATGAAAATAACTTAATATGTTGTTTTATTGTGCGTTTATTACTTGGAAATAATTTATTTTTCAACAAAATATTTTTTTTATTTTCCACCTTTTATGAATCATAACTATATTTAAAAATTTCGTTATCTTAATAGGAATCTCACCGAAAAAAAACATTTAAATAAAACACTGAGTCACTAGTCTTTCTGTGTAACAATAACTGTACCGTCCAATATTCTTTTTTAAATAAGGGGTTTACCGCTTCATTTTGACGATGTCGCACGGCGTTCGGCGTGTGTACACTGCACCCGTTCTCAAGATACGTTAAAATAGCGTATCTCGAGAACGGGATGAGATACCAAACAAATATTAATAATAATTGTCTTATGAATACTTAGAATTCAACGTAAGACGATTCCTTTATTTAATATTTTTCTGTTCACAAGGTCAAGTTGTATAAAATTATAATACCGTCTCATATATCTCGTTTGCCTCTTTATGGGAACGCCAATTCCCACGTCAGGAATTGTGAACTGGCGTTCGCCCAATAACTGCATCGTCTACAACGCTTATCCGAAACATCCCTCCTACCGGATCATCGGCCATCTTCACCTTTTCTTTCATTGCCTTGAAGATCGCCTACTTCTGCTCCACGTTATCTACCACACATAGATTGTACATTGTCTACTGCATATAAGTTTGATGAAAATTTTCGGTCGTATCTATATTGAGTACCTCCGTCTGGCTATGCGCTGGATGGCCATAATGTAGTCGTTGGTGAGTGATACACCGTATAGCGCATATATTTGAACGTATAAAAATGGCCACATATTTTTGTTCCATTCATGGCGTAGAAATAAACAGCTTTGAAAGATCGTCAGTCTTAACATGCGCCGTTCAAGATAGGAATCTTGAACGGCCCATATACGGTAGTTGGATGTAGCATAGAGCATGCAATGTTACTCTGTTTTGATAGCGAAGGTAATCGCAGATACTATTTCCGGAAAAATCGAATTGTAGTTAGGTGATAGGTGTCTAGGTGTTAGGTGTGAGTTAACGCGCTTAGCAATAGCGTTAAGTCACACCTCTAAGTCTTGAAGCGGCTGCGTAGCTATAGCTTGTCCTTTGCTCTGTTGATGTGAGTAGGTTATCATCGACACTGTATTTGTAGCTCAGGCCGTTCTGTTCAGATGGTTGGATTTATCAGTAAGTACGTGCATGGATTTCTACGGCAACTGGTTCATTGTCAGAGCTTTTGTTGTTAGTATAACTCGTTTTCAATATCCAGTAAGTGTATCTGACTTTCGTTTAGTCTCGACGGGCTATTTCCTTTTCTTTAATCAGAAAGTCAGCTTTACTTTCATATGTAAGCTTGGCTTCTATTACAAAGAAACGAGCGTGGCAATTTCGACTAGCTAGCGTGCAAGCTTTTTCTTTAATAAAACAAGACGGTGAGCTTTCTGTGATTTTGCAACAAATTGAATCGAATAACTGGCCGATGCAATATAGCTTTCTTTGTGGGACCGCAGGTAATAGTCAGAACCTCATTTGGCTCTTGCTGGATAGGATCGATTTTAAATAAATAACATGATAATTTATTCATTAGCTATGTACAAAGTGAGACTGTATAGAACTGTAGATCCGACTGCTTGAATTTAATTAAAGTGAACTGATTTTTTGAACAATTGTACCGCTTTTTATATTTTTAACCCAAGATTGTTATAGACTTTCAGGATACCAAGGTAAGAAATAAAGTAAAAAAATAAAATTTAATATGTAAATAAAACTTAGTGTTTGAACAAGTTAACTAACCCTTTATCCAAAAAACGCAACATTTTAATATGGAAAATATTACCAGAATTGTTTTTAAGAAAAAATGTATAAAATGATTTGATCATTTTAACAAATAACTGATAAAAAAAACTTGAATGAAGAGTGGAGAAAATCTTGGACTTTTACTTTAATAATAAGACAAGAGATACAGAAATCTTTCCAGACTCTTGCTAGCTAAAAAAATTATATTTGTATTTACATCCTGGTTCAAAACAAACCCGTATCGACTACGTAGTTACTTTTAAATGCGAGTATTTTACTTTTGTGAATGAAAAACACAAACACTAAGGAATACAAAGCATTATGTTGCTTTCTAAAATAAAATTGTTCTATTCTAATTAATTATCTTCTTTTAGTCGATCGTCTTTTGACCACATTTAAAATCTGTCATGTAATAAAAGAACAGAATTTACCTGAACATTTTCCTGGAATACGTACCTATTTAATACGTAGAAGTAAATAGGTCGTAAGTATCATACTGCAAAAAATAATCACATTCAAGTTCAAATATTAATCAGTAAAATATTAAGCCAAAACCACTTTTAGATGTGAAATAATTTACATCTAATGTCGAAACAGAAAGTTTATTTTTGATGACTTATCCATTCATATTTGACCCTAATTAAAGTAATACTGCTTAATAACAAGGAAAAATTACTCTCATAATAGGTGCACACATTTTCACTATTGTGTAAAATGGTCCCATAATCTTAACGAAAATTTTGCTCAATTCAATGTAGTATAAATATGATAATAAATTTCAGAAAAATTAAATTATAAGAAGTTTTTGATAAATTTCGGACAAAGCTTGCATTTTTCTCCAATCAAAGTAATATGTGCTATCTTGAAAAGAAAAAAATTAAGAACGATTATTATAGTCTAACCAAATATTATAATTTACATTAAACCAATAAATTCAATTGTATTAAATAGTATGAACTTTGCTACAAAAAATAGCCTAAAAACAAAATATGTAAAAAAGAAATGAAATTGAAAATATCACTTCACATCACATAACTTTTGCCTACGTAGTAATACTCTATGCATAGATTTTACACTGTAAAAGTTAAGCAAAATTTTAGAACAATGATGATAAATTAACCATTACTCGTAAGCTCACAATATATGGTTCGTAAAAATATAAACATATGTTGCGACTGAGACGGTGATTACTTTGTTTCATGAATAATCGTAGTAATAGGATTAAAAAAGATACCAACGGTAATTCTGTTCTTTTTTCTCAATGACAACCGATAACTTCATAGAGGTCACATGCTGCTATTCACTTCATTGAATTAAGTTACGAAGCTTATAAGTCCAGATTCATAAAAAATATTTATAAAATATTTATTTATGAATCTCAGTAAGGAGTATAAAACGAAACAAATACACACATAATGTTCAGAACTTTAACGGCTAGTCACAGCTTAAAAGTTCAGTGCAACTTATTTACAAAAATGCTTTGCAGTGATTCAGTTTGTACGTATGTTACTACTGAGTTATTGTGATACGTCTCTTTTTTAGTTTTTTTTTAAACTATACCAAAATATAATAAAAATTTCAAATTTACTCCTAGACGAGCTTAAATTTTTCTTTGTCAAAATATTTCTAACTCATTGTAATATTTTGTTATATGCTCAGTTTTTACGGCCGAAAAACGACCTTAGGGTTTAAGTTTCTTTTGACGAGTAATATAAATAACAGATTCCAAGATGTTATATAACGTTCACCGTCATGTTGAAATTATTACTAACAATATTTAATAGGAATCAATTAAAAAGTTTCAGTAAATATTTAAAGGTAATTACCACGTATTTGGGAGTAAGATGCGCAAAAAATGTTTAAATATAAGATAACGGGAAGAAAAATAATTTAAATATTTACTTATATACAGAAAAAGAAAAACCTGATAGCTTTCTCATTTTATATCATAAAATAATTTGATGTTTATATTTGGTTAGTAATATTGTAATATTTTTCTATTAAGTAAAATATAAAGTTTTCACTTAATATGAGTCGATTTAAAACGAATAAAATAGAACTGAATTATTCTGCTTACAACTGAACGAAAGTTAGATATAACAAACGCCTGTCCACCAACAAAAGAAACATTTAGAGTACATGTACACAGATGTGTAGATATGCTAAAAAGCATTATAACTCCACTAACATATGTTAATGCTCCTCAATAATTATTTGGAAGTGAAAAATTACGCATAAAAGGAGTTCTAAATATTAAGGTCAAGCTAGCAATATGAATTGCCAACTTCCATAGTTATATTTCTTACACTGGTCCATATTGCCAGCTTGATTTTAATATTTTGAACTCTTTTTGTTAATTTTCCTATGATACGCCATATGTTTTGTGTTAAAATTAACCTGGCTGTTAAATTTTAATCCTGTTCATCATCTCGCTTCTAATCACGAATTCACCTTTCATAATACCTGTAATTGTGAAGTCAAAATCAATATTCTGGTGATAAAAACAATTATACGTAATGCGACTGCCTAAGTATTAAAGCCCTTAAGCTTATTTGAAATATGGTAATCCCTGATATTACTGACATATTTTACATATCTCTGACAATTGCTTCTTTTCTTTATGAAGACGTATATAATCTCCTTATCAAAAATATTGTCGCCTAAATATCATAAACACTTTCGGTCCATTTCATACGACTATTTCCATCGAAAATCTTTGAGCATATGGTCCATACAAACTTGCTCCATAGCTTATTGTTTGTATATATCTAAATCCATTTGAGTCTGGCTTTAAAACTGGTCATAGAATCTCAACAGCGTTGAGAAAATTGCAGATGATTTATGTATGGTCAAAAATAACATTTAAATAATAATACTAGTACTTATTGATTTCAGGAGTGCATTCAACTTCCCTGACTTTCATATTTAACTAACTTGTTTGAGGTGTTTGATTGTATATCAATATTCACTACAATGTCTCATACCTAAACGGTCGTCGACAAATTGTGAAGTCGTCAGAAACTTATTCTGAGTTGACTTATTTATCAGCCAATGATCTCTCAAGGAGAAGTTCTCTCTACACTTCTTTTTTATAAATATTCATTGATTGAGTTGTTAAAAAAATAAGTAGTAATTATTGTCATTACCCTAAATGATTTAAAATTTTATATTCATAGAGGTGTAAATTCTGTAATAATAGTCATTAATATATTCACTGAAAACTTCATTTTAATCGATCAGTAAGCCCAAAAGATGGGGTATTCAGTTAATCCAAATAAGTTTCAAGCTATGGTAAGTGGCTAACGACTGCTTTCTAAAATTAAGTTGTTAGATCTGCTGTATCTAAAGTTAAATGACCCATCATTTCTATTTACGCCAACTGTTAAAAACTCGGTTCTACTAATAGACCAAAACCTAAAGTAAATGACGTTTATAATTCATCGTAATGCCCTCTAGCGATCTTAAAATTATCTATCTATTCTATCCAAATGTCACTTCTGCTTAATACCCTTTCTGCTTTATTCATGCTTGTCGGCTTTATTCGTAAGTCTTAAAAGGCAAATATAACTTGCCATTGCCATTCTTTTTATAAACTTATAGACCAATAGAATGACCTTAGCCATTTTAAAACTAAATATTCGTAATAATAAATGTTTATGGTGCAAACCCTTGATTTTATATTTGTATCTTAAAATACGTTATACGAAATAAGAAAACCTATTTTAATATTTCATCAAATTATACTTGACTCTAAATAACAATTGTAAATCATTAAATTATGAAAATAATCACTTTTCTATACGACTAATAAGAGAGTCTTATTATCAAGTACCCAGTCTTGCTTACACAACACAGTATTACACATGACGATCTTGATTAACAAACGTAAGAGTATTGTGCAACTTAAGGCATTTTAAAGAAATTGTCATTTGTCCTTATTATTGGGGGAGTAGGGGTAATATACTCTCAAAGAAGGAAAATAGGGTCGCAAATTTAACGTATAGAGACTGCGTATGAACGATGAGAATAAACTTTTGTTACAACTGGATTATATATACCCGAGGGGGTTATGATATTTAGTTGACGATGTACGTATATTCGTATGTTTATTGTGTGTATTGTTCTAGTTCATAAATAAATTAAATTGAACAAATAATTAAATAAATACGTGTAAAAGAAATGTAGGGCTGGGCGTACAATTTTCTTTGTCACTTATCGTTATGACTTTACCCCAAATGGCATGATTACATTATAGCAATAGGTGACTAGCACTCTAATATAAAAATTATTATTCCCTATTTCAATAGGATTTGAATCTGCGTTCTTATGGTAAAAGTTTAAATATTACATTAAATATATAGCTATAGCCAAGTTAGAAAATGTCAGCACCCGATTAAATAAACATATACTCTATTATAATTTAAAACTTTATTACCAATAAAAAAAAATGAAAATGAACAAACAGTATTATGAAAACTAGCCAAGTGCGAGCCAGACTCGCTCAAGTAGGATCCATAGTACAAACAATATTAAACTTATGAGTTCGTATTTCTCCAAGACACTGAAAAACAAAGTTATTACTACGGGCGGTAGCAAAAATATCCCATATCTTAAAAATTACACAATATTTCTTATTTGGACCAATTTTTGTTGAAAGTTTGTTTTAGGATTGAATACCTTGATTGTTTCCCAATTTTATATGTTCGTGGGAAAAATAAAAGGGTGTGGGCACACTTTTTAAGATTTAAGGAACGCATAGAAATTATTGCTAACAATATTTAATAGGAATCAATTAAAAAGTATCAATAAAAAATTAAATGTTCAGATGGTGTTGGTTTCAGATGGTGAAGACCATCTGTTGAATTAATAAAATATTGGTACCTTTTTACCATTTTTAAGACCTATTTGACGATACCCTACGCGCTTATGTGCTCTGGTTTTTAAGTTAAATTTAGCTATATAAAAGAAGAAAGCTAAAAGATTTTTTTCTTTTGCAATAGGTATATCAAGGTATATTTTTCTGATATATAAAAAAATATGTATATTACATAAAATATAAAATATATCCTTTTTTCGGCTTGACATACATTAAAAGACCATAGAAAAAGTAACATTTGAATCAACGAAACTTTCATTTCAAAACTCTCAGTTCAAAATTTATTCAGTCAATCCGACATTTTAAAATTCTTTGGCGAAAATCTACTCTGTGCGACTGTTTGACCACAGATTATTATGTGTTTGACATTGACAGTATGAACGTAGACAATGAATATTTTATTGTTAAATGTATACAAAGAATCTTTCGATATATTTGGAAAATATAATTGAACGTATTTGTAACACGTATTATATATAAATCTTAACTTTCTGTAATCCTTATCCTATAAGCTTTAACCATGACAAATCTCACATATTTCTGTGCATTAAAAATATGAAGAGAAAGCTACGTACCCCGTAGCTTTCTCTTCATGTACTTATGTGAATTATTAATATTATTTTTGTCCATACAAATACGTTATCAGGTATGTCTTTCACGGTCTTTTCATATCACCTAGAAATATGGTGGATATCTCAAAAACTAGAAATTCAAAAGCGAACAGATGAACAGACTGACACGTTTGTGATCTTATATCCATGCTTTTCAAGTTTGAAAAAAAATAATATTCCATATACCTAAGAGTACACAAATGACAGAAATGAAAAACTAAAATATGAATTGTTAGCTTTTAGAAATTATCGTTGTTTTATAATCATTTGTCGCCCATTTCAATACTAATTTGGATCATTTCTATCAGTTCAATCGTTTAATAAATGTACAATGAGATTTATATACAGAAAAAAATTAAATAAACTTAAGAAGCATGCTCTGCTTGTTGTAAACATGATCGCTAACTACGAATTAGGCAATTATCGCTAATTACTAATTTTTCTGAATGAAATGAAAGTAACGAGAAATTTCTTCACATATACCACCTGGAAATTTTATTTCAAGTCAAAAGCGCATACAGTTTACTCACAATTTTATTTATATGTTTGAGTTGAACCTAACTTGATATGTAATTCCAATAGCTACAGTTGTGCCATAAATTTCGAATGAGAACAAACTTAAAATGATTGTAGGCATCAAGCGAAACATTGGGGAGAATACTTTTATTTCTGAAATCTTTGTTAATTTCTTCAGATAGTCTGTCACTCACAAAATAAGATTTATTATAAGTTTAGGTATTTTTTGGAAATGGTTTACTATGAGTATTGGTTTCACGAAATATCACTTTTAGAAGCAGTAACATTATTGAGAACAAAGTAAAGTTTTAGTGAAAATAACTTTCTGCCGCATAATTTCATTCTTGCCCGGAGGCGTATCCAAACAAAGCACTTTCCTTTTTAGTTGATTTTAATTAAATTTTTAACCGTGGAAAACGATACAATTTATCGGCATCAAGATCGAACTTCTATCTTTGTTGATGGAATTAACGTTAAAGTTATCATCACATCGACCTATGTACATATATATTTCTGGTTTAATCATTACCTAGCTAAACTTTTATCTGTTATCTTAATATGATCATAGCTTACAGTTTATAATACAATAAAACTTTTAGTAAGTAAGTTTAGTTGCATAAGGTTAAAATTAAAACCTAGAATATCTTTTGTAGCCACCGAATTTTTACTTAGCGAAATGAAATTGGATTTTATTTTTTCATGCAATGGTATCTAATATTCTAAATATAGATACTTAAAATTTTAATTAATATTTAACAAATTATCATAAATTCAATTAAAGTTATACATTTTGTTAGAAGTTCAAAATGTTTTCTTAATATAATCCTCAGCCCTTTCGAGCAATCTATAAATGTAAGACAATGGTAACGATTCCGTATCTATGCGCAAGTAATATAAAAGCACTGGATAATATAAAAAACACTCAGCGTCTGTAATTAAAATTAAAACTATTATTAAAGTATTAAATCGTCTGCAGGGAGAAAAGAGTTTGAAGAATGACTTTGTATGTCAAATATTTTTTTTTAAATATTGCATTAAATTTGTTGGCACGTCTCAACAATGTGCTTAAAATGATTTCCTGACAATTTTGTTACATCTTCTGGTATCTAATTATAGAAGCGTATATGAACATACAAATAAGCTACTAATCTTTATGGGTCTGAAGTTGGGAATACCAAGTTTATTATTATGTTTGATACTGTAATAGAGACGGTCACAATTTTTACAGTGAAGTAATTGTTGTATTCTCCAATCCAGAATGTTTTTAAAATATGTTATGAAATTAATGTGAGTATTTTAGTGACTTTAAATAGTTCTCTGAGCAAACCTAGGGAACTTAATTTATTCATTGAACGAATAGCTCTCTTTTGAAAAATAAAGATTCATTCAATATTAGCAGCCCCACCTCACAATAATATACCTTATGGTATTGTACTGTGAAAGTAACTGAAGTAAACAATTCTTGGGGTTCCCTAAATTTATTAAACTCTAAATGTCTAGGATTCATTTTTCTGTACGTTTGATAGAACAATATGCAGAAACTAATAAAAAAAATTCAAAGAAATTTTTCCTGGCACAATGACGCAGGATTTTATGTTAATCTATGATACCTTTTGCTACTTACAAATATCTCCTTGGAGACTAAACATTATTAATAGTTGTAGCAACTTTTATAAACATAAACCTAAAAAAATACGCCGATAACAGACAGAGGGACTTCGATGATGTGAGTCAATTCTATGAAATTGATTTCAAAAAATCAAAAGTGACAATGAAAAATTGTATTTTTAATATTTCTTTGACACAATATAGAAGGGAATCAGTTCTTTAAACATCAAAAATTTTAAAAACGGCAAAATTGTTTTAATCATATCTCGCGGTTAAATGAGAGCTCTCTGGAGCGCTTTGTTGTACAGAATACAGCAGAGGGCACTAAAACGCGCGGATAGTTACGCATGAAGTTGACCGTCTAAATCAAATATTCTGTTGGAGCAATCTCGCAAGAGTGCATTAGACTTACATCAATCAGAGAGAGATGGCAAGATATCGTGAGGTAGGTTACACAAGCGTCTGTAAGTACCATATGATGGCTACAACGGTACAGAAGTCCATAAGAAGGGTCTTCTTGTCATTGTCATTGACTTCTGTAAAAATCTTGATATTTTCACACTCGCGGTCACTCTTTTGTAGTGAATTTCACATATGGCCATGAACATGATATTCGTTCGATGAAATATTGACGTAGAATGGAAATAATTTCCATTTGTATTTGTTATAACACATGGTATACAAGTATTCATTATAATTTTGAGTAAATTCTTCTGCACATCTTTCGAACAAATCGAGTTTTAAAAAATTGAATGGTTCCATTTTGTCAAAGCGCTATAATCGAAACACACTGAATCGCAACACATTCAGTCATAACTGTGCACATTTTTATTCAATCATAACTGTGCACATTTTAAGTACGACTAATACCGAAGATTTCATGGTGCCAAATTTGGTGCTCAAATAGCAACGTACGTATTATAAATATAATAAGGATGGTTTATATCACGTTTCCCATTTCTATCAACTAGATACTTATTTTGTAGACACAAATACAATAAACTAGATAGAGGATGGAGTCTGCAACTTCTCGAATACAATAGATGCTTGGTCGGAGTCATATGTGTATACTGGTCAAGCAGAATTTTTTAAATACCAATTGTATTTTTTTACTGAAGATAAGACAATTTTAGTAAAAAGTAATTTTGAATTCAATCGTGGGTACTTTTGAAATCTTGACGTCATTCCTGGCGAAAAACTTTATCCGTCTAATTAAAATGTAAACGCGAATAAAGACTCTAAGCCAGTATTCAAAAGTAATACTGACAACAGTCGTACTCCATTAATATAATATGTGAGCTTATTATACCATTAAAAAATTTATATTTTGCCAAGTAATTTTTTTTTTCTTCAAAAGATTATACAAATATTTATAAAACATCCTTATAAAAACAATTCGAAATCTCACTTTGTTTCCGTTAAATTTTTTAACGGTTTATAAGTTAAATAATTAAGGAGAAATAAATCACAAATATCGGGTGGTCACTTCAGTGGAAGGTAGTTAATGGAAATAGCCTTAATATGCTCGGAAATCGTTAATGTAACATATACATTTATAAATAAAAAAATACATTACGACACAACGCAAGGTTAGTGCTACATATTAAATTGCCTCACTTTAAGCGTGAAATAGGCAATCAGTTTGCGTAGTGGAAATTTTCCTCTATCTGTTCTGTGGTGATTTTCGTTTTTCGGTCGATAGTTATTTACCACTGTTGAAATTTTTTTTTTAAACGGAGATTATTTCAATATTTGCATAATAATTTCAATGTGATATTGGTTGTAGTATAAGAAAGCACTTGCTTATAATAATTTGCACGTTCATCAAAGTGAACGAAGTATTACTTTAGAGGAGAGGATCAAAGAAAGTAAGAAAAGAAGTGTGAATTTGTTTATATGTAATACCGTATACATTGAAAAGTGTATAAAATTGGAAAGATTATCGGATTAACGACGTCCTTTTTTATCTGATCGTATTAAGCGCAACGAAAAAAACGATTTTTTGTTGCAACAAAACGATGCTTTGAAGTTTTCGAAGAAACCGTTTTGCCCCCTAGTAACTGCAGAAAAAAATTTAAACCGACGTCTTACACAAAGTAAAGAGAACTAATTTGATCGAAACTAGACAAATTGCAGTCTATTCGTATTAGTCTGTAGAAAGTATCCGAAAAGGATCAGAAAAATATTTCTGGAGACAAGAAACGGAATTTTAGTTATTACTAAATTACTGTTATTTTATTCCAGTTATTACTGAATTACGTTTATTCTATTGGAGTCGCGAGAAGTTTGATTGAGCTGATGCAAAAGAAAGTTGGTCAATTTAATTTTTTTCTCATTAAAGATCGAATTTATTTTAAGTTTAGATTTCAAATATTATTAAATGTTATGTAAATAATAATTCTGTATGTTTTTAATTCACACAGCTCATTTAATTTGGTTGCCTATAGATTTATCGATTAAAGATTTGAGAGCATTTTTAATAACTCAATGCTGGAGGAAAAAATATAACATATGTCCGTAATAATTCGTTATACCTAGACCTCTAACATAAATTTAACACAGCAAAAAAGTAACTATTGAAAAGTGTGGCTAATATTTTGAATAAAGGTTTTGGAAAACAAGTTCAATTTACTGGCATTTGAGAAAAACTTTGAAGGAAAAGGAATATAAAAATAAGTAATTCCATTCCATTTTACTTAATTTTTTCACCCGTGAAATCTAAAAAAAAGTATTTTTTATAAATTGTATTATCTAGTTGTGTTTATGTCCAATAAAATGCAATATTTATATTTGGCTACTTTCCGAAATGGACACAAAATTAACAAACAGACGAATTTTTTGATGTGAATTCTCATTTATTTCTTCACTATTTTTCACTCTTTCATATTTTTCTTAAGCAAATAAGTTTCAAATGAAAGGATAGGCACTAAATGTTGTTTAGTTATACTCATCATGAGTATAACTAAACAACATTTAGTGCACTTCTCTGACTAATTAAGTAAATGCAGTTTGCAGATGCAGACAAAAAGCAATGCAGATAGTTTTTAAATAATTTGTATGTCTAACGTGCAATGTTTTCACCTTTTGGTGTTAAAAATCTTTATTGCCTTGAAAGCTTTCAATTACTTAGATTGTGCGTTTGATTGTCTACTAAATATTAGAAAATGAAATTCGAATGACTGATATTTGTTATAAACATACAGTTGTGATAACAATAAATCGCATTGATATAAAAAACCCTTCTGACTGTCTACTTAACGGGCTTATGGTAAGGAATGTAAAGTAATGAAATTAATATTTACTAAAGGCGCACGCTCTTAACGCAAAATTATTGTGATTATTGAACAGTAAAATTTATTTATAGGGACGAAGTTGTCTGTGCCATGTTGCTAATACATAAATATTTATTTGTTTTGCTTAATTAGTTTACTTTGCCACTTTATGTAGCTATTTCTTCTTATTATGAATTCGTCAAATATAATAAAATTAATAGAATGAATAACTAATTTTGTCATTTTAAAAAATATTAACTATCATTACACTAAGTGCATAGTTTTTTTTATATTGTTTTTTTTATTTCTGTGTGTTTTGTTTATTTCTGTATGTACGCATAGAATTCATTTTTACTTATTATTATTTGCAAATTATTATTTTGTGGGTTATATAGAATGACAAAATCTAAGTAAATCAAAACAGCTCGGTGCAATAATTCAGTCTAGGCGGTTTTAAACAATTACTAATGATTAAGTGACTTAAATTCATACAATGCAACGGAAAAAACTAACATTAAAACATTCTTAAGAACCAGTGTCTCTATTAACATACGAAGTACAATATTTATGATTAGAGATAAATATTTAAAGAGACAAATATTTGGGGCTATTATGATTTAGGGATAAACGCTTGCTCCAATTTTCAGAAAGGTTTAGGTAATACATTTTATTTAGAGGAAAGTTTTTTTTCTATGATATCTTACTGCGGTATTTACTGGTGGTTTTATTTTTATTATCTCTCATCTCCAAAAGAACTAGAGATTAGTCATAGTCCGCAGTATAGTCAGTTTTTCTTTAGAGTTTGCTTAAAAAATATTCCAAACTTTCACAATCTCTCCTATAAATAACTATTTGTCCTATCTAACTCGACGTTGAAATAAGTAAAACGATAAAATGACGATAGCTCGAAAAAATTTTAGCTTACTCGCAAGAAAATATTTTTTCTCCTGTGAATCGCTTTTCGCAAGAATTTTCTTCCTGCGTTCTTGGATCTAAGCAAAAACTTCGTATTTTGTCGATGTTCGAATCCTTTTAACTAAAGTGCATGCCAAAACAATTCGATTATCATGTTTTGTCTTTTTAAAGAAATAATTGTTTGAAAATAAAACCTATCAAGTATGTTCAGATATAGGACTACAAGATATTCCGTACATATTTAGGTACATACACGATTTTAAACATTTTAGGATACTTAGTATTTTTACTAAAGTACACGAAAATATTTATAGTTTTTTTAACCATCTTAACGCTATATTTTTTCGGTAACCTTTATATGAATTTTCGCAGTATCGGAAATGGAGGCGTTTGAAAAATGTTTAACAATCTCTAGAACTATCTTAATAATCTCTAGAACCATCTGAAAATATTGTTAAAAATTAATTCAATAATCTTTATAACTCGCTTTTAAATCGGTCCGTTATACGTCTATAACCAAAAATTACTTTCTTTCATATCTAATTTGCCCCTTATAAAATTCTCAGATAATATTCTCGTAAATCTTTACTACAACGAAACATATGGGTTAATCAGCTCTATAACTGAGCCAAATTCCAAATTTGTCCTGTAATTTGTCATGATGTTCTTCACAAAAATAATTTATCTACAATTATATATAAATATATAAAAGTTATCTAGTGTTTTTCAGACATATATTTTATTGTCTTTCCATGATATACTATCACCAAATTACATCCTATCGTTATGAAATCAAAAACAGGACCTAATTCTTAGATAATTTATTGTTAATCATCAATTATTTTTATACTCTCTCTAGAGTATTTGTCTTGTGAACAATAACTTTCGAGAAATAAAATATTGGAATCTAATAAATATCGCAAGCTAAAAATAATTTCAACAAACTTTCAAGGGCTTTGGTAAAGTTACAGGCAATAAACTTTGTCTTTCAATGTTGTCCCTAGAGAGCATTCGGTGGAGGCTCATTCTTGTTATTAAAACTACGTAATATTTATGGCGAAGAAAGTTCCATTATTATTTTAAATGAATCGTTCCAATGAAAATTTTACTAACACCTTCGAATCGTTACTTGAGGATGCGTAAGGAAATAACGAATGCATGAATAAATACTTAAAAGTAATAAATATTCATGAAAAAGTTAGACATATGAAATCTTTTGAACTTTGGTCTAATTTTAACAAAATTTTATATTTCATGGTTTCTTTTAAATAACTCCGGCTTTTTTTTTTCTGATCAGTAAATTTAGGGAAAATTTTATTAAAAAGAAATAATTAGTGTTATTTTGGAAAAATAAAAACAAAAATTTTTGTAATAAATTCCCTTCACTATTTTTATTGCAAATTTCAAAATTAACACTACTTTATGACTAAAATAATGTGTTATAGCTCATTTTCCGGGAAAAAATTTATAAAAGTACCTCTAATATAAGATTTAAATAAATGACCTACATTATTACGGCGAAGGCGGGACCGGCACGAGTTCTCTATTTTGCGTTTATTAATTATATTTTAAGAGCCCTGCAATGTAAACTATTTATAATCTCAAAGATGAAACAAAACAAAATTCTAACCTAAATTTATTAGTTACATGTAGGCATTCTTGCTTTTCCCTTATTTTTGTAAGGAAATATGACGTCCGTGTGAAATGTGATGGATATACAAAGACGTATATCATTAATAACTTCTTTGATTTTTCATCCTGTTTCTTAACATCACTCAAAGTACCATTGGAACAAATGTGTGTGCATATAAATTTATTGAAAAGTTTCCCCTAATTTGAATAAGTAATTACAAAAATAAATAATTTTACTAAGTACTGAAGCTACAGGAAAATAACGTCCGATTTTTCCAATAAAGGAATTAGCCGTAGAAACACTAATTTGCTTTATTGATAAGTTTAAAATTCAATGAAATATTAAAAAAATATTTGATTACTCTACGTTGAATTAAATATGACACAAATTTTCCAACTTTTCTACTTTTTTTAGTAATTAGTTTTTATGTACCCAACTAATTGAATTAATCAGCAGTTTTAGGATGGTAAAGCTTTCGTATTACTGTATGGCTTGTAATTACAAGGCTTCAAAAATATATTAAGAATACTTAATCGGCTTTTCTGTCAATTAAGTTAAATTATCATCATCAATCATCGAAACCCATTTTTCTAATTGATATTTGGGTTTGGATTATTCTAAAACAAACTGTGATCAAGTTTTAAACACGATATGTTGAACGCTTTCCCGTGTACTTCTTTTTTTAGATTTTATACGTGGCTGGAACCATTTTTCCTGTTTCTCTTAGAACAATATGTTAAATATAAGCATTTGTGGTAAAAGGATTCAAGCAAGAAAATATAAAGAAACTTGGTATATTGCTATGGAAAATTTTTAAACAAGTATTCTTCTGAGTCCATTATTTTGCTTGTACACTTTACAGTTTTCCAATTCATAATGATAAAGAGAACAAACAACAATGTATCACAACAAAAAATATAATGGAATGACAAGAATTTGATACAATAAGGCTTGAAAAGATTTTATTCTCTCAAATGGATCGATAATATGTTTGCGAGTAGATATTTTACGAGATCCAGAATACAATTAAAAAAAATTATAATTGAATTTAACTTCTATTTCATTTATTTTAAATATTTAATTTTAATTTTAATTATTTTGAAAATTCAAAGTTAATTGTTTTTATCTCTCCTATGGAGTTCCGTTCAAACCCTGAACTAATGAATTAATATGATACCTGTCTTAGTGAAGACATTCATAATCTCTCTAAATATATGCAATAACACAAGGCTACTAATTAAAGACTTAAAAGACAACTTAATTGTGGCGATCATCCTCACCGGCCCTTCCGACCAGCTGGCAAACATCCGGAGATATATGACAAGTTAGAACTCCAGAGAAATAGTACATTGTGCTATCAAAAAATAACATGGCGTCGAACATTGTGTACAGGGAAACTCTAATCCACTAATAAATTTAAATACGTCTACTGCAGATAGCAACAGAAATTACAAAATCCAAAAGAGTGCAATATAAATTCACAAAAAACATTATTAACAAAACTTTAATTAATTATAAATAATTTAAAAAATGCAAAACATTCAAATATGTGCAACGAGAAATAAAAAATTAAAGACCTTAAAAAACTTCGCGACTTTCATGTACATTCAATTCATTCTACGGACGAAGTCGCGGGCACAGCTAGTCTTCTATAAAATTCTTTTGAGATTCTATCATATATTGTCATCCATCCACACGCATTTATATAGATATTAAAGGTTAATTACTGTGTAGAGTCAAGAATGAGAAAAACATTTTCTTTTTTTCTCAATGACATTCGATAATTTTTTGTTTATAAAGTTCAAAAGAAAATATACGTATAAAGGATTCATGGAAGAGCACAAAACGAAACATATATAATATCAAATGTTTCATATTTTATTATTAATTTTATAAAATTTTAACGGCAAGTTCAAATATTTTTAAGGATTTTACAGAATAATTTAATATGCAGAAATGTTACTAATGCAACGTACGATATGGGGTCTATGTCACATTTTCAATTTCTTCAAATGACACAAAATATAGAATACACATCAAAAATACTGATCAACGTGTTGATATATTTCTGCTTCAAAATATTTTTACATCCTCCTAATTGTTTACTATATTTTCGTTTTATGTGGTCGAAAATCTATTTTAAATTTCATGGAGTAAATTTTTTTTCTCATGGCAAATGGCATTTCATTTCAATTTTTGTCTTTGATATTTAACAGGTAAAATAATTTTAATGAATCTCTTATAAGTAACAATTGCATATAAATTATATTGACAATAAATATTGAAACCTTTCGTAAGATAAAATGTATTTTGTTAATTTTCAAAAAGACAAAGTCATCAGTATTAAATTTTTCACAGTTCTTGCTTTTGGGGAGATGGATGCGCCATTTCTATGTAAAAATATTCAAATAAACCACAATATTTTGTAAGATAATATCATATAATTATCAGCTATAAATGTAAATATTTCTAATGAAATATTTAGGCTACCACGCTGAAATTGTCGCTTGATGGTGTGTTCAGGGAAATATTTTAAATTAATTGACAAACTATCAAAGGCAATTAACAAAAATTTGAGAAGATGAGTAAAAAAAATGTATAAATAACATAATGAATGCTAGTTAGATACTGATGCTTCGTGATTGAGTTGTGAGAAAAAATTATATTTTCTGTTAATTAACAAGTTTCACGGTCTTTATTGTGATATTTATTCCAAAGATGTCTTTCCTGTCATAAAGGTATAAAATTTCTTAACTTTTACCTTCGTTCGATTTCAAAGATTACATGGCGAGAGTATTTTTTCGCCACTTTTTTTTCTAAAATTTCGTAATAACAACATCTTTCATATAATAATATATATGTTTTTATGGTATATTCATCGCAATTTTTTTCCTTTCAATTAAAACTTGCTAAACTAACAAATCCTAGCTATATTATACGGTTTCTTTTTCCTTGATTGAAAAAATATATTATTTATGTATCAAGTTCCGTATCAAAAAGTAAATTGGTATGAGCTGCAACTCGATACGAATATACTTAATTTCTTTTATTATTTCCTTCCAAATATCTCTGTAGCAGAGCTTAAATAATGATGCTCGTTGTAACGACTGACATATTTACTGGATTAGACTTCTATATCCGCACAACGAACAGTGTTATAAATTTCGATACACGTCTGTGGAATTGTTTAAAAACATCATTTACAATACGGGCCATTGTTGCTGTAATGTGACCGTTGCCGATTTTTACTCTGCATTTTTATTATTTATATATATTGCCTCTCCTTTTACTTTTAATTGTGGTCATGGAAATTACTCCTTCTCCTGAGTTTGAAAAAGATATATTATTCACTTTTATTTTCTAACTGTAAATGTGACCATATCCTAGCAAAACATGATCATGTCTTTTATGATATCAAATGACTATGTTCTTTATCTTTCAATATCATGGGAAATAAATCCAGGCTGCATCGGGACAAGGGTCCAACTTATCTTTATGAGCACTTGTATATTTATAGGGTCTGAAGAAAGGCCCTTTAGGCCCAATAAACATAGACGAGCTCGTAAAGGTAAATTGTTTGCTGTATCCTCGTCTCAACGCAGTCTGTATTAATTTATAATACCCTGCAGTAATATAAATCGTATAAATTATACCCTAATTAAAGTGTCTAAAGCACATGCGTTATATGTATTGGATGAGAACATATTCAGGTATCACCGCAGACTTAAAATTGTTGTCTATGTTGTTAAATTATCATCAGTAGCGTTGTCAATATGTGTTGATACCGTATTACGTACGGATGAACATATAATGAACAAACTATTAAATAAGTAAATATATAGGCGAGGGACATTTGACTCAGAAGAAGTATACCTTTTTCTTTGTCACACAATTCTGTGGGTAAAGTCAACCCGAAGTAAATTCTTAAAATATCTCCCACTAAGTAGTATATGGAGGTACCTACAGGTATAAATTGATGTCAAGTGTCGACGGATATTACAGTCTAGCGATAGGAAGAACCAAATCCTCCTTTTAATTTAGTGAGTATTTCGCAAATATATACACATGGATATTCAAAAAATACGAAATTTTCAATAATCATTAAAATTTTTCGGTAATCATTGTGTAAATTTCTAGTAAAGCTGATTTTTCCAATTTTAATTTTAGCAGTTTCAAACACATATTTGAGTGAGTTATAGTGAGCTTTTTCGGAAATATTTGTAGAAATAACTCTTATAAAGTTTTAAAGAGAATTGTCTGATTCTCCATAAGTTACTCCTTCAATTCATGTCCCAAACAAATTAAAAATAGTACCCTTCAATAGTTTCCAATGTGCGGATTAAAACTTTTTATTATGCCAACATCTTTAGTTTCTGCGTTAAAAGATTTCTGAAGAAATATTTTTTGGACGGACGTTTCTGTCAGTATCTCTGGGATAAACTTACGTACAATTTTTGGAAGTATTATAAGTCACTCATTAAATTGATATCTCATGCAATATAAAAAATTAAAACTAAACATTTTCTAGTGCTCTATTTGCACTTCCTAAAATTTCAGTTTCAATATTTATGAGTAATTAATAGATTTGATGATTATGCCAAGTTATGTCAAACGATTTCCAAAAAAAATTGCTGTGATAGATGAAGGACCGACAGTGGCCTTATAAAGGTTAGGTTTTTTTTGAGGTTCGGAATACAAAAGTTAATAGTTTTTAATTTACCTATGTGCAAGCACATTAAAGAAAAACTTAAACACATAAATTAATTTATATTTAAGTATTTAAATTATGTTTAAAAGTAATAAAAAGTTTGATAAGAATTATTACTTTTATTGCGTGGCAAAAAACTTTTGTATTACGTACCTATGTCCAGCTACTTTACCTGAAGGTTCACACGATGCTAATTATAATCTCACAAAAAATATCACAACTGGTTTACTTGTAGTTCACATACATTCATGAGATATGTTAATATCTACTTACATGAAAAGTGTAGTAGTTTGATTGTGAGCGTAGTATACTTTATGGTTATATTAAAATATATCTTTACTTTTTGTTAGTCCTAAGTTCTTTCGAACAATCTACGTATGTCGTAAATTTGTAACGAGACCTTATCTGTGCATGTATGACGAAAAAACTACTTCACAGATTTTGATAAAGCTTCATAGTTTTGTATATCAACGAGAAATCAATAATTTTATTTGGAAATAATGAGTTGGAGGGGTGACTTTTTATATTAAGCGTCATTATTTTCTTCTTCAAACGCACCGACCATCGCTACTTTGTAGTGAACTGCTCATGCTGACACCAGAATGACGACAGTTCGATGCAATATTTATGTAGATTAGAAACATTTTCGACGTATATTAGTGTAATACGTAGTACTCAAGACCTCTTAGGCTCTTGATGATTATTAAGTGGATAAATTTAGCGCTATTTCAACATCAAAAATGTCGCGGGAAGTTGATAATAGCGCTAGCTGCCGCAATGCAGAACTGAAGTAAAAGTAAAGCCATCTGCGCCATCATCAGATCCTAATTGTAAAGGCATATGGAAATGCGCATCAGGGCTTCACATTTCTTAAGTAAAACTAATATCGAATATTATCTCGAATCGTGTTTAGGTGGAATTTTTAATCATTGCACTAAAATATTTAGTCATTGCACTCTGTTGTCCATATTATAGAGATTTTTAGAAAATTTGAATATGACATATTTAGAACAATAGATTCAGTAAATGAAGCTTTTCTTACGACTAAATATGCAGGTTACTCATTTTTATAGACTTTTTTTTTATAGAATTTTACAGCCACAAATACACTTCAGGACATATTTAGAGGAACGCAAAAAAAGTAAATTAACATAATTTTTTTTTCATTTTGCACTGGCCATTATACATAATTTGAAAAAAGAAGGATTTCAATTGAATTTTATTTACGACACTCATTTGTTTTTTTTTTGTTATCTGTTAATTTATTTTTTGCGTCAATATTATTATTCAGTAGTGTAATATTATTGAGTAGTATAACTAATTTTGCAACAAACACTTTATTTTTGTTGTTTTTCTTGCAAATTTAATAAAATCGGATTAAGAGAACATTATTTAATAAATTAAAGTGATAATGCTGGATCTCAGCATTGCTCAAAAACTGTAACTTCAATTGAAAATGGTTACACTTGCAATAAAGTGGTTCAAACGTTATGAGTTTCCAATTCTGTGATTTTTCGCAATGTTAACCAATACTAGCAAACTGGAGACTATATGAGACGTAAAGGGCAAGGTCGCAGCGAGTGAGAAACCGCATTTCAACTCCTTGCCAGGTAAGAATCAAGCTTCAAGATGTGAAAGTTAGCATCAAGACCATTAGAAAGTCTGCACTTATGTTTACGCTTAAGGCTGTTAAAATATGAATATACTTGCTCGCCAGAGGACCTTTACTCACCGCCGATCAATGGGGAGCTCGGTCTAGCTTTACTCGGTCGCACCGAAACTGGGACGATGACGCTTGGGTAAAGGTACTCTTTGTTAATAAATCCGGATTCTGTCTGAAGTTTGATGACGGAAGGGTTAAAGTATGTAGATAACCCGGAGAAAGATATGTCTAGTGTAAAATCGCTGGAAAAGAGCCTTATTATGGAGAGTTAGTAATGGTATGAGCCGGTATTTCCTTAGGAGAACATATGGAGTTACACACCACAGAACTGGGAAAACTGACTGCGGCAAGATACGAAACTAATATTTAAAAAATATTATTTTCATGTCATACGTATCGGGAAGTTTACAAAAAATGTTTTTGTAACATGTTATCCCATTCTGTTTGAGGTTTACATATGAAGTATCTGCTAAAATTTCAGGAACATAGATTTAATGTGACAGAAACTACAAGGGTGTGACAAAGAGAAACCTACATTCAGACAGACGGTGACGACGAAACTATAAGAATTATATTTTTGGTATATGGTTGGAGACCAGATGACAGAGAATGAAGCATAGTTTATTTTATTCGTACGCGTGAATTAAAAAAAATGTTGCACCATTCGTTTCTTTTTCAAATAGCGTATTTTATAAGCACCATTAAATAAGCAATAATGTGGTATTTTCATTATATTTATTTATTTATTTATAATCTTTTATGTATAGTACATATGGTAGACTTATTGCTATATGAGCAATCTCTTTCAGTCAACCGTAACAATTTGTATTGAAATTTAGTTGATAGACTGTAATAGATTTTACAATAAAAATTCTTTTTGGCATATTAGACGAAAAAAAAATTTAAAAAAATACAAAAGTAAAAGTGAAAAAAAACCATTGACATAATTTGGGATGGGAAAGACAGGAAAGGACAAGGACTTAAAGGAATAGGTTTCAGGAGAGGCAGGACTTTTTCCCTCGATATTCGAAAATGTACAGAGACGTTAATTTCCTGATGATATTTTCCTTATATATATGCACTTCGCTAATACGGCTTTATTTTTAAACATCAGTCACGCCTGTAGTGCCTCATCATATTCAATTTTCAAAGCATAAATTAAAACTGAAAAAATATTTCCTGTTTCTTTTACAAATATATATATATGCATATATATATATATATATATATATATATATATATATATATATATATATATATATACATATACACACACACACACACATACACACACATAGATATATATATATATATATATATATATATATATATACTCGTATCTTCGTCTACGGCTTGACGTAGACTTCTCCCAATACGCATATCGTTCGAAGTAATGATGATAATTGTTGGGCAGGTTGTCAATAGCAGTGCCCAAGTTCTTACACCAGTGGCCCTGCGCCGTATATTCCATTACTGGTATGTGGTATTTTAGCAACGCGATTCAAATGCCGTAAATCTATGATCAAACCAAGATACTGTAGTGGTGGTAAGTATTGCAGATTATTTATTTAAAAGTGTAAAATGGTAAATGAGTGATGGACGTAGAAAATATTTTTAAAAGGGTCTATGATTCAGCGTATAGTATGCTCGCAGAAACCAGAAAATCTGTTTTTAGATTTTTTGCCAGTACGTCTGTCTACCTGTGTGTTCATTTTATCTTCATTCACGCAAAATATACTGCATGGGTTTAGATGACATTCGGTATGGTAATAGTTTATATCATTGAGCAATACAGAGGAGACTTTTATCTGGATATAATAGATATAAAAACACCTTGATTTTGGTGAAAATTATAACCTTGTTACTGTCGACGCCATATAGTGACGTTTTTAGTAAACTTTGTGCTTATGGTGTTTTCGGATATAAATAAAAAAAAACAAAAAATCCCTGATGAGTTTCCATACACCGATTTCTTCGCTAACAAAATCTCATCGATACAGTTACTATTTCATATTTCTACGAGTTTGCATTCCTTTCGGATGGGTTACAAAGTATTTTGATCAAGGTGAAAAAAGGCAACCAATATTTTTTTCAATTAGTAGAGAATTTTATCTTCATTTTAATTCTTAATTAATGCTTTAACTCGATGAAATCATAAATACAATAACAAATTAAGGAATGTAGGTAGTGAATTATTTAGATGAAGATTTGCTGGACAACCACATATAATTAAATAAACTGATTCCAATGAAATGAACGTGTTTTAATACGAAAAACTTTATGCAATTTAAATCTCTTAATTATATAAAAATTCTAATTATTTCGGACAAATTTAGGTAAGGCAATCACAATCACAATCACAATTGATTTATTATTTCAGAGGACATCCTTTTACCTTAAAAAGTAAAAAGGAACCATTAAAAGATCACTCCCGTGTCATCCAGTTCAGTGTGATGAGTATACAATCAGACTTTCTGACAGATAAAAAATGAATATTTTTTTACTACTATTGATATTCAAAAAAAAATTCATTTGTTTACTTGTCTTCAATGTATAACATGTGCACCCGTTACAGTTTTATTGTATTTACCGATATGTAATACAAAATTATTAGTTTAAAAGACATTACGTATCATGTAAAGCAAATTGACGAAAAATTTATGTTCTGGGCTGCAATAAATGTTACGTTATAATGCTATTATAAAATATAATATACGGTTAATAAGTGATATCAGCAATGAACAATGATTAACGGAATTTGTCGATGTTAAAGCACTTGCTCGTGCAAAATCGACATTTGGCGTAATAGTAAGTAAAAATCCACATGAGTTTCCGATCTCAAATTTAAAATATGATCGATTAAGATGATTGATCGATTAACGAAGTTGTGTCCACAGACGAGCATTATATTTAACTCCCGGTAAAAATCTGAAGATTACATTAAACTTTGATTTAGTATTTTTATTGTACATCATTGATGTTTAAGATATACTGAATTAGTGTATATTAGGTAAGAAGAAGACTCTCTTAAGTGGAGTCCATGTGAAAATAAGCTCGAATAGATAATTAACAGGTCATAATAAATTTAATTAATTCTAAAAACTTTACAAAAATAATGTAAAATTAATAGTTATAGGAGCACAGTTTTTTGTACAGTAGAATATCAAAAAATATTCAGATTTATGAAAAATGTTAATGGAAAAATATGTTTCATACTTTAATACCAATGCGCTTAAAAAATACAAAGTGAATTCATTGTTAAGTATTATTTGTAGCGTACACTATAGTAACTAATGAGGAATATCATAAGACGATCTTCGAACTCAATTTTTGTAGTCAAGGCGAATACCTGTGTCAAAATGACTTCGTATTATACGATGAAATCTTTCATTTGTCTGCATTTTACTTCTCCTCGTAATTACTTGCAGAATACCAACTAAGAAGTTAATTTAATGAAGACTTTTAAATTTCTGGCGGTGCGCAATAATAGTGCACACATCAGCTGTGTCAAAAGTGGTGTGAAATATGCAATAGCACTTCACGACATTCCAAGTATCGCCACCAAACAACCCTGTCAAATTACCTTGCACATATATCATTATGTAACACATATATTAGTTATATAATCACGATAATACAAATTGAAATAATAGGTTTGTGTTATATAAATTAGTCGAAATTAGAAAATACAGACTGGAAAATACAGGCAATACTCTGACCGCGTTGGCATGCTGAGTGGAAAATCCGAGGAAATATTTTACTTGTTAATCTCTTTGACCAACCAAAGCCCAGCTACCATAATTGACCTCGAGTCGAGCGTGCGCTTAACTCTAAACTACGGCGAGTCAGATTTGGAGTGCTTCAGCTTCAGTTTTACGTAATGCATACGGATTTACTGTTAACGTTTTTGAGAAATTAAGTGAAAAAATGTAAGAACTGATAAGTAGAAATACTTAATAATGTGGATAATATGTTTCGAAAAGTATAATTGTCTAATGATTTATTACTACTAATATAGAAAGTAAAGAACAGTATGGGAAAAAAGAATGACGCTAACAATAAACCTGACAAACATACATTTACTTACTCAAAATATAGATTAATATTAGTCTCGGTTAATATGGTTGGAAGCATATCAAATAACTTGGGAATGAAACTTTTCGTTTTCAGCTTATCGTTTATATTTAAATTTTTATGTATTCTTATGTCTATAAATTTTTTGCTAAATAAATAGCCATTAACTTAATGAGTTTTTGTACTAATTTTTGCAGTAATGATTAACCATTTTGATAAATATGAAGCATGTTGCTGTATATTTTATAATTAACTATATTAATCACCAGTTAATTAGATACTTAATGTAATTATATAGGTTTATACATCCATACATATCAAATAGCTAATAGCGTACGTAAACGAGACATACGATGCGATGTACTGCATTAACAAAAGTTTAAATGTTTAACACGTAAGTGAGTATAACAATTACAGCACGTGACTGATTTGTCTTCTACATTTTTATTATTTCTACCAGAAGATCGAGGTACAAAATCTGGTAAGTTCGAGTGAAATTCGCAATAAGATGGTACGGTAGAAACTATTACAGCTTTAAATGTTTGCAAACAAATTATTATGCATATTGTTTCATTACCAATATTGTTATTATTTTTTGCCACGCAAATATAATATATTGCCTGGGATATCTTTTAGAATCCTAAAAATATTATGAATTTCAGAAGAGTTACAGTCGACCTATGTAATATGAGTACTTTCACATGAATATTTTTTTCAGTATTTTTTATGGAGATATATACATGGGTTAATAAATTTTACAACTAAGCCAAATTTTCGAGTTGAATGGTTTGCGAAAAGCGAGCCGACGGAAGGACACTTTAGTAGCTTTGTAAGGATCTAGTAATTTTTTTACAGTAGGGAACCTAAATAAAACCAAGAAATGCTTACTATTTTCGAGTTAAAAGTTCTCTAAAATATGCTTGGTGGTTTCATTATAAATGGTATTCGAAATATTAGGAAAAAAAATAGTTGACAACCCACATAAGAATCCAGGCACAGAAAAATATCAAAGGGTTAAATGGACTGAGCAGAGTTTGACCATTCTCCACAAAGACCATTGAACAACAAGAAGATAATGGCACGGAAACAAGGGGTCTAAAAAAAGTCTAGAGAGATTCCGGTTTATTACGTTTGTGGAAAAGAAAAATAAATAAATGGAATAACAAAATATGAACATATCTGGACATAATAAAAACGCACTTAATATTTAATTAAATACTCATCGTTGTTTTATTAATTTTAATATTATATGTACACATATATTCAAGAAGGAAACATTGTTTACACCTATCTCATCATAACGTCTTCTTTGTGATAATGGGAAGAAAACAATTATAAAAGTCGATGTCTTTACTTGAATTTGTTATTTTTTCGTTCGTCAAGATGAATTCAACGCCAGAAAATTGGCATATCCCACGCTACTGTATGTAACAGATTTAACAAGTTTTTTTGTGGTCACACTAATTTTTGCAGTAATAATTTTCGTGAGGGACATCGTTTAATAACGGCAACTGAAGATATTATCAACACTGTAAGGCTCATGTTAAAGACTGGGAAGAGAATAAACAAATTTGCAAGATAGAAATTGGTATGAATCAAGCAGCACACATACAAATTGGTATGAATTTTTGACGTCGAAATATTTATAAAAATTATTCATAAACATTTCGACGTCCGAAAACTTTATGCTAAGTGGGTATCCCACGATCGCACTGATTGGTGTCGCGAAATATAAGGAAAGTTTTATAGAATTCGCTGAAAATTGTATTCGGTATCGTCAAAAATGATTATAACGTTGCGGACTGGCACCTAAAATATTGTTGTGGATCTGAAACTAAGAGATATTTCCTTCTCAAGATACAAAGCTGAAGAACGGACGATATGCTGGGAAAAAATGATCGTCTCTTTCTTTGAATGCACGGTTTTTTAATAAAAATAATAATTGGGCGTTAGTTTACCTTTTGTTTTGAAAACAAAAATAGCAAAGCCTTTGCAATAAAGTCTTCTTTCAACAGGACAAGAGCTCTGTATGCTCAGCCAGACAAACGATCGAATACATAACTACGAAAGGTATAGAAATTATGAGTCATCTATGATACAGGCTCAATCTTGCACCATGCTATTTCGATTTATTCTTATAAATAAAACCTAAATCTGAGGAGTACGATTTCTGAACTCCGGAGAAGTGGTGACCGTCTTTAAAAAGGTCTTGGAACACAGGTACAAGGAAAAATTGGCCAACAATTCTTCTCAATAGTTCCATCAAATGTAACAATGCACAGGGTGTCATGGATATAATTTTGAAAAACGATAAATAAATTACAAGCTTTCTAGTTTTTTATATTTTTGGTATTCCAAAACTATCGTAGTCACTTCTCGTATAAATATATAAATGGTGTATGTCAAGTGTGATTTTACACAGTTGTATGTCCATCCGTAACACTTAATGAACAAAATTTATGAAAATACTTCATTATCGTTCATATTAGCATATATTTATGTACATTACGAATATGCATAAAGCACATAAAGTTCATAGTATTTCCCCAGTATATCAAAAAAGTAAACACTAAAAATAAAACTTCTTAATACACACTTCCCGTACACATATAAGTATTTAAGTACTCGTACACATATAAGTATTTAAGTAGTACTTCTACTAAAGTTCAAAAAATTATATTTTTTACCATGTACATTTTTACCATATTGCCTAGTATAAACAAAATTAGATTTAAAAAGAATCGCTACAATGAATATGTTCGAAGACAATCTCCCACCATGAGATTTCAACGGAAAACAATTGCAAATCACGGGAAAATTGTGGCGCAAGCCATTTCCCTTCCAGTATTCGTAGGAGGCAGGTTTTAGCCCAGGAGGAAGGATAAGGCTATGGATTTTCCATTTAAGGTAGTAAGGATTCGCGAGCGTACTTCCTCCATTCATGTAACGTAATAAAACACGACGGCCATATTAACAATTTTCAGAAACCTCAGAAAATAACATCGTACAAGCGATGAAAAGTGAATGCGAATACGAAAAGACTTTTTTAAGGAGATATCCTCTTTTAATTATTTATAATATTAATGTTAACTAATAGAGGTATAAGGCGAACTTCTTAATTTCAGTCATTTACGAAATTAATGTAATTTTCAAGATGATAAGATATAAAGCAAATTTATCCACTATCGATTTTACTAAAAATTAAATAATTTTTTTTATATATATTAAATTAAAAAAATTAATACATACAAAAATATGAAACTAAAAACCTTCTTACACGCCTTTAGGTAACAATGGAAACTTGAGTAAACTAATTGCTTGTAAGAAGCTAATTTTATTTCATATCAATTTTCTGCGTAAGGAAGCAGGAAGTTGAAGAGATATATTTATTATGAAAATGAATTTAACAGGCAAAATTGCCTGAAGATTTTGATTATAATCTAATGCTATTTGATAGTTTCGTAAAAATTGAACCTTCGAGAGAGACACTGATATGTTTTTTCTGCCAATTACACGCAATAGCCGTTCTTATTCACCTTTAACACTTTTAAACGAAGCTTTTAAACATATCCCTAATGTCCACATTGAAAACTTTATAAATAGGTTAACTCCTCTTTCCTTACAAATGTGATTTCTTTTTCTAATATTACAGTGAAATTCATTTTTGGTATTGCCATTAGTTTTTATTAAAACTCATTAATTTTGTTCTTAATTTCAGTATTTAATTGAAACAAAAAGTAGGCATCGATGTTGTGTTGGCTCACTTAGAATCAACCAACATTTTATAAGTTCTATCTATTTATTTTGAGGTGAGCATTAAATACCTTTCCGAACTTGCCTACAGAAGACTATATCATCTATTCCACTATTCAAAATTTATTGACACTATCATCAAAAACTTTCAATACTATTTCTTTCGACGTTGAATAATTTATAATGTAACGGTTTAAGTGAAGTAACGTATGATTCGATGACAAACAAACAGAAGACGAACAAAAGTATGAGATAAAAAAGGTCGTTTTAGAGAAGATACAGAAATCCTTCTGCTTAAGGTTTATATTTCTTCTTATTTACCTATTGGACCATAACTATATTTTTTTTTAAATCAAAGACACATAACGTTTGTAAATGTTGGTTCATTTCTTTAAATATTACGGGAATTTGAAAAAAAGTTTCCTTCAATTGATTCATCCTATCATTTTGAATCTGAAGATAAAAGTGTACTTAATACGGGTTTTTCATTTCAAAGTGACAAAACATATTTTATATAACACATTATAGAAACTTATACAATACATCCCTGTATGCTTTTTATTGTTGCGAATGTACAGATGCCGGCTCGGTTCAAAGACGATGTCTAATACCGGCGATAAAGTGAGACCCACATTACACTTGATTTATTACGTATAATCATATATAATTATTGGCTATTTGTTGTCGATATGTGAAATTCATTTTTCTGTGCAATATAGTATTAAAAATAATTATTTTCTTCACGTAATTGGCATAATTTTAAGTTTTTTTCTTGCACACTATATTTTATTAATTTTTCACTGATTTTCTTCAAGTGAATACGAAACGCTATGTTACCATTTTTTATTACATTAAAGCTTTCGAGCAATATATACAATTTGAGGTAACTTACCTAGTCAACTTTTACCAAAATATTGAAATAACGACTAACACGCTATTTAATAGCCCACCGTACCCTCTATAAACAAACAATACATTCACAATGTATTCCCAGTACTCGTCTTTTATTTATCGTTGAAAGCCGCTCTAAAAATATTAACAAACTTAAAACTGTTTTGAATTCGGTTGTGCCTTATGATTTTCCTAAAGTTAATATTTTCTATGTAAAAATGTAGAACGAACGAAAGTGTTAAATAGTTTCTTCTCAACTATCAATAATCTATATTTTAAAGGAATTATGTTCGATTTGTAAATTATGATGAAATCAGTATACTATATATTTTATAACAGCTGAAATAAAGACATACAGGCAAATTAATGAAATACAGGCAAATTAAATATGTTACATTATGTACATTACATGGATGCAGACATCTTGTGACTTTTTATCAAAAATATAATTGTACTAGTGTCGAATTGTTGCATTCCCTATTACGTATTTTTAAATAAAGAAACATGTAAAATATTTATTTCGCCTGCTGTGCCTCGATTGAACTAGTGATTTAAGAGTGAAAACTAATATATAATAAAGACATATTTTCTATAGTGATGTATTGGTTCAAAAAGGTATGTGAAACGCTAGAAAAACCAAAATCACTGCTTAATAGATAAATTTTACTTATGTTGATATATTTATTGACATTTATACTATTATTACAATGGTATTTTTTAGAATATGCGGTAATAAAAAGATAAGAGACAAATGCAATATTCATATTATGTGGTGTTGAAAGTTGTTAATATCTAGCAAAGTGACCTTAACTCAGGTGTTATACTTGTGATTTTACAACAATGAATGGTTTTAGCTGCTACGAGTACGCGACGATAACATTTTTTGTTTCATTTTCACGATGATTTCATTTGTTTTTTATAGGATAGCGTTTAGTAATAAAAAGTTGCCGGTGTCCTTTGTTTGTATTATAACAAATTGAACAGTAAATTATGTACTAAATAATATTATCATTATATTATGTTCATTATACAATGTATTATCAACACAATGTTATCATTATGTTAAGAAACAATGTTATCATATTGTTATACTATTTTAGAAACATTTCGAGAAGATTTTTTGGACAAAATATTAAGTTACAAAGAATGTTAATAAATTATGAATTATATTCATCTGATGAACAGTAATAGATGATTAATTGAAGGAAATCTTTGACACTATTTCAGAAATTTCTTATGTTCGTGCTTCTATTGGTTAAATAATATTTTCGCTGTTATACCTTTAGGATAGTACCCTTAGTAGTTTGGGTGGGTGAATCAATTTTAAAGTATATGATGTTTTGAAAGCCCTATATTTTATTATTTCAGATATAAAAGCTTTAATTTTATAACTATGAGGTCAAACACGTTAATTTTTGATATTAACTTTGACTTAATTGCTATGGCCATTCTTGAGAAAAAGGGACACAATGGTAAATAGACGGACAACAAATTAACTCTATGAGAATTCCATTTTTCATTATATGGAACACAAAAAATTAACTATAATCCTATAATCATTTCATATTAGTGTCGAGACGGATTAGAAATTTTTAAAAGTGAATGAAATAAGAAACCAATTTTAAAAATAATAAGCGAAAAAAAAAACACTTTTGGTTAAAGGAAAAAGATAAAAGGGTGGAAAGTTGTGATAAAACAGGGAAAATAATATATATTTTATGAAAATTTGTGCACCTTGGAAAAATTTTCAGTAGACAAGAAAGAGGCATTGATATCGTTAAAGCAAGTTGATTAAGAGAAGACAACGATCTTTATAAAATTGGTACAAAATTTTCAACTACATTATTACTACCATTTCAAATATTTTAAACTACATTGTCACCAACATTAAACATATTTTTAACTACCTTATAACTAATATTTAAAACATTTTAAACTGCATTGTAACTAAACTTTAAACTATATTATAACTAACAAAATATTTCATTCCAATATTATGTTGCCGAATCGACCACTCACTTTTAAAAACGTATTTTTCGCCGTCATGTCAACAAATAACATTGCAAGTTTGAAGAGGAAATGTTCTTCGATTCTTTTATTAAAATTAGATTGAGGTTCAGGAAAATTTATAATTCAGTGTGCTTATCATTATGAATCAAAATGTGTATAGCGAATTATTAAAGAAAAATTACCTATGTTTAAGTTGCAGTTTTCGGTACTTCTATCGGGGCATAGAGATATAAAACTATAGAGCGATATATCGATACTCTTTATATAAAGACGTACAAAAATACCTCGAATCCGCATCTTAATTGACTAGCCGAGTGACAAGAGTCGCTCTACGTTGGAATTGCAAATTCATTCGCGATACCGGAGACGCGACGTCCACTCAAAGGCCATTCATCTTGTCAAAGCGTCAGGAAAGGAGAGGGTTCAGTTTAATTTTAAAAAGAATGTGTGGTTCGAAATACCTTCATAATTACCTTCAGTCATTTTATTGAGGATTCATTCGTAGACGTTTGACTTATTTTGTAAAATTCATCCCTTATATTCCCCCATTGCTTGCACAATAACTCGACGTTGTAAGCACTGCTTAATTTACACTTTCTCTGTTGTTCGATTAACGATATCATGGAGCATTTAGATGTTTCATGTCCGTTTGCTATTTCTAAACGCATTTACATATGATATATATTTTTTTATTATTTACTTCTGTTCATTGTATCGCCCCAAATATTTCTTTTTCATGCTTAACTGGTTCAATGCCTTAATAACTGAATTCCAATATGAGTATGGATTTAATTTAAAAATAGGAAACAAAATTAGTGTGTCTTAACAACATACCGAGGAAATGAAAACTTTGGCAACTAATATAATCGCATTTTGTATGATGGAAATATTAACCACCAAAATGTTAATATTATACAACAATACTTTGATTCCTTTATTCTTTATTTATGAGAATTTTACGATTATATACAAAATACTGTATATATATATATATATATATATATATATATGTGTGTGTGTGTGTATATGTATATATATATATATATATATATATATATATATATATATATAATAAATGAATTTAAAAAAACATAAAAAAATAACTTGAGCAGCTTGATTCGAATAAAGACCGCCCACATCCTGTTTTTTTCATTAAAATGTGTCTAGATTCTTCTATATTCTAGATACACATAAAACACATAACTTCTGATGTAAAATTAGTTTCTTTGCAAATACATGCTAAAGGAGTGTTTTAATTTGAATTTAAAAAATAAATAATATTAACTAAAATAACATTAAAAGACCAAAAATTTCCAACTCCAACAACCGAGATTCGAACTCGAGTTTCGTTGGGTTTCATACGAAATCCAGTGTTATACTGCTGCGACAATGAGTCAATGAGCAAAGTGATAAAATAAATATAAACTTATTTCACCGCTTGTGAATCCTCTTCGCGCTTTCAGGTGTAGGTACTCTAGGGAGTGCACCCGAAGAGTGTGAAGTACCGTTCAGCCGTACTCGGCCTATCGCTGAGTAAACACGAAGCGCGTGACGCGAAATTGTGAAGGGAATCGTAAATATTTTTCCATTAAACATTTTGGACATGATAAGTATATGTCTTACTTCAAAGCAAAATAAACATTAACTTATGAAAACAATGCTTGCTATTGACAAATGTTTAAACGATCGATGAACACTCATCAAAAGTGATGAAGTTTATTGAGACATGTGGGTAGCAAGAATAAGGAAACAAAATTGTAGAGATGGATATGTGTGCGTGTATGTATATATATATACATATATATATATATATATATATATATATATATATATATATTCCTGTATACGTTTCATACGCTAGATGTCAAATTATAACGCAACTTACTTTTATTACTTTCCGATTTAGGCTCTTACATGTAGGTTTGAGCTTTCGGCACACGTACCTAAGAGACTATCTATACTACTGAGTGAAATATTTAAATATTAAAGAAATTATTTTAATTATAATTACCAATTATATCTATACCAAGCGTCATGAAAACTTAGACATGATTGAGGAGCGAACGTCCCTTAGCGATATATTTATTGTGGTATAAATATCCCCGTTTAAGCGAATTCAAATTAATAAAATAAGTGTAATTCCGCCATATAAATTAAATGCACGCCATATTTTGGTACTGATTATAGTTGGTTAGAGTTATTTGAAGTAACAAACCAAAAAACAAACCAACTTCGGATTTATAACGTTATTTAAGGGGAATGATTTCTTCGAATGCGAATGAACAAGAAAATGATTAAGACCGCACAATTCACAGTGTATGTGGATTTATTTAAAATTAAAATCCATGTAAGAATTTTAATATTCTATAGAAAGCTGAAAAGTTTGAAGTTTTCCTTCTATAAGTTTTTAACTACAGGCAAAACTCTGTATTAGATATATTTTCGATATATTCTCTGTATTCTGTATTCTCTTTCGTGGGTGCAAAAGATAATAATAATTTATAAATATTTCTTCCTCATAAAATTTGGTACTTGACATAATAACAATGAGGTTAAAAATTTACTGGTTAAAAATATGGCATTTGATCTAAATGAAACAGGTTCTTGTGTTGTTGATATATCAAGATAGCAGTCTTAAATGTCATTCAAATCAGTTTTGCCACTGAAAACACCATTACAGTTGCTAACTTCAGAGAAGAACCGTGTACTGTGGTTACTATACAAAGACATATTTTAATTTAACGATATTAGGAATTGTAAATAATGGTGTATGTATATTTTTTATTTTTTATTGATATAAGAAGTAAAAAATAACTACATAAGGTTATAATATGAGTAATCTTCTTTATTTCATGATCCCAAATAATAAAGCGAGGAGGAGTGAAAAACATCGACTAATTTTAAATATTAACTTCCTTGTTTATACTTCGTTGTTTATGTTTATATATGTTTGTTTATGTTTATTTATGTTTGTTTATGTTTATTATTTATTTTTAATTTATTTCCTTGTTTAAATTTTGACATCATTTTTAGTAACTCTCATTGAATTCTATGAAATTGAATCAGACAGGGCGACATCCCCACTCTATACGTACTACTAAAATTAGAAGCTCATAAATTGCTCACTTTTTAATAACATTTTGTAATATTTTTCTACCGGTTTTTATTTGACCTATATTTTTGTGACGTTTTACTAAAGGCGACGAATTTGACTAGCAGTCGACTATCCCGTTCTCCTGATCTCTATTTGGTAGTTTTATAACGTATGTAGACTATAGCAAATAATTTTAGAAATAGTATAACTCTAAAAAAAAAAAATACGCAGGTTCCCTAAATGATGACATTATACAATTGATATAATTAATATTATCTATCTTGTAAGTGAATATTTAATAAAAAAATTGTAAACGAATAGAAACATTAACATTATAATTACTAGCGTAGTTGTACCTATATTAATATTCTCATAAACATGAAAATAATTTATAATTGACAATACTGATATTTTTAAATTATTACATCAGTGGACCGAATATATCTAAACTAAACTATTCATTAGGTGAAGCGAGTGGCGGGGGTCTTTGTACGTGTGGATGTCAAAAGAAAGAGACGAATTGCGACAGCTGACTGGCAGTTCCTTTAACACACTTTACTTATTACATGAAATGTTTAAATGGAGTGATTTTTTTACCACATTATTATAATGTAAAACGGATTATATCTATAAAGAGCTTGAAAATAGTTTAAATTATTTCCCAATACATAGAAAGAAGGTTATGGTCTTTTATTTTCCAATGAAACGTGTTAAATGCAATTTAGAATATGCAGATACATTTTAAAAACCAAGGTCTCAGCGGGCGAATCTTTCAATATGAGCATAATTGTTGTGAAATGAGGATAGTATCAGCATAGGAACAAAGGCAATATATATATATATATATATATATATATATATATATATATCTGTGTGTGTGTGTGTGTGTGTATATATATATATATACATATATTTGCTGATATGTATGAAAAAAGATAGACATGTAATATAAAGCATTTTATGTACTTTTTCCTTTAGTTATTATCGAATCGAACATTAAGGATAAACCTGATTTATAATTTTTTTTCCAAATGTCAAATAAAGCGTTAAAAATTAGAGGCATATTTCATTAAACTTAACATCTTGTGTCTGATTTATCCTGAATACTTAATTATCAAATATTGATTGATAACCTTTGCAACTTATATTTTTTTCAGTCTTCAATGCAAATACGGGAGAAGCTTGTTATTATGTGACAGATTATTTAAATTTTTCCTTTTAAACATCACGAAGAAATTAATGTAAATTTATGAATTAAATTTTTGTATAAATAATTTGGCGAGTATGTATAAAAAGAAATATAAATGTATAATATAGAATATTTTTGTGTATATAAATATAACTTTCAATAATGATTTAAGTAAATTGAAAATTTAAACATTTGTGAACGTAATATAATGTCAACGTTGCGTAAAATTTCTTAACGTCTAATACAATTTTTAACTGAAAACAGTGACATTTGTTTCATAGTGCTTTTAATTTTTAATTATAGACAGATAATCCTGTTTTTTTATTGGTTTCCTAATTCAATGATTTATATTAATGAACATGGATGTTTCGATATCTATAAAAAGGGTTATTATCGATGCTAAATTAGCCATATTAACGTCGATTTCAACGTCGATAATTATTTAACACCGCTCATCCTCATCACTTTTATACGAATGACTTTACGTACAATATATTCTAAGCAATGCAGCATGTGAGGGTAGCTTAAGATTAAAGATGGAAATTCTACTACTGCCAGGAGTGTACAGCAGACTGAAAATTTTACCAATCTCCGTTTGGCTGCGTTTCATGGCAATGTGTTACAGCCTATTAACTGTAAACCACGGTGTTTGCCATCAAATCTATTTGAGTCTAAAGTAATATTACTAACTTAAAAAGACAAGTAAAGCCGTTTGTTTGCAAACTTCTTATTTATATAACAAGTAATTTCTTTATCAAAATACTTGAAAGATGTTTTTTGTATAATTTTATAACAGACGCACACAAGACAAAAACCTTTCTCAGCAGATATTAGTTTAACGAGACTTAGTTAAAAAACAAAGGAAAAAACATTACTTAGACCAAGGAAGATATAGTACGGTAAAAACAAACCTCAGTGGTATCCATTCCAAGTGAATTATATTGCAAGTAATTTCATCCTTTTTGTGCATAAAAAAATTGTAATTGTTTGGGAAAAATATCAGGGAATTTATTTTGAAAAATAGGTTCCTAAATATTTAGTCATTCGGCAGAAATAGGAGAATTTATTTTGTAAAATAGGTTCCTAAATATTTAGTCAATCGGTAGAAATAGGAGAATTTATTTTGTAAAATAGGTTCCTAAATATTTAGTCATTCGGTAGAAATAGGAGAATTTATTTTGTAAAATAGGTTCCTAAATATTTGGTCGTTCGGTTGAAATAGGAGAATTTATTTTGTAAAGTAGATTCATAAATATACAATTTTCGGGGGTCATTGAAGAACTTATTTTGTAAAATAAATTAATAAATTCACGATTATTCTAATAATATTCGAGATTTTTTTTTTGCAAAATGGGTTCATAAATGTACTATTAAACAAATACATATATACACTGTATGTGTACCTATATATTTGTATATATTTCTAATCGTTTTGACAATTATAATCCTAATCAACTAGTAATGAATTTTATTATCAGAAATTTCGTTTATTTGCTTGACACTTGTGTTTTAAGAAAGGTAATTTAAGTAATATTCAAAATTCATTTCAAAATTGAGTATTCGTAGGTAATTAATTTAGTTTTTATTTTATTATTTTTAAAATATACTGGCATATTTCACAGCACCCAAATAGTTTGTCTACCATTATCACTCATAAATACAGCATCCATTATTATTATGAAAAATAATGATGAATATTTTTCTTTACTAAAAAGCAGTAAACTTTCAGTAATACAACATGAATGACATTTTTACCAACCTCGAGTATTGGCTGTTGTACGATGGGTTGCTACTTATATTTAAATATATGAACATATTCTTCATACCTACAATATATTAATACCGAAACTATAGATTAAATAAAACATAAAATTGCATAGTGTTACAACATGACAAACAAACTATGTCCCATTTCACATATTCCTGATGAAAAAAATAATGTAACGTTTTAACTATTACCACTGAAACAACATTGTTACTAAAAATGAGTTTTTATTTCAAATATACAGAAATTTCTGATAATAGTTGATGGTTGTAAATATACGTGAGACGTAATGGTGCGTGCTGGAGTCAAGAAATTGTAAATGCAGCCGATGTCAAAGCCTGCTTATGATTTTCAAGTCACAAAATATAAAAAAGAGTAAGATCATATTGTTCGTCTGTCATAGAGGTTTTAATTGCATTTTAATGATTCATTGTAGATGTTAAATTTGGAAAATAAGTGCATTATTCTTAAAAATAGTGCTAATGGTAGAAAAATGATACCTTAATACCTTTTTTAGTGACTTCCGTGCCGTAAAATTTTCTTTTCTTCTCCTAATTGGTACCTCTTCGGTACATGTGTCATTGGAGATAAAGTCAATTGTCACGTTGGCTAGTGCGTCTTCTGGCACCATTGATGCGGCTGTTCACTTCTGGTCTATGGCATTTTACGAGTAGCTACGTGAAGAAAAAAATTATTCCTACCCCGTTTGATGAGTGTCTGGGAATCGAATCCAGGAATCCTGGTAACCAGTACCACGTGCACTGCACTGACAAACGCCCAAAGTTTTTTGATATACCCAATACACCAGGGGAAGATTTACTGTTCAATTCTTTGTAAACAGTTTTAAGAGCTCCATTCTTCTTCTTTCTGTCTTTTGGCTATGATTCCACATTACAAACCAACCATTATCGGGTTCATCCAACTTCGTACATTTTCGCCACATTTGTTTATCTTGTGTTGCCATTGAGCCATGTACATATAGTCTCTTCCTTTCTATTTTTATCACTGCTCTAGTTATGTGACCTTCGTTGCGTCTTATAACGCGTCCGTACCAACGTAAGTGATTTTCTCTTATCCTGTCCTCAATCTTTGCAACTTTATACGTTCCTCTAATACACTCGTTTATACTTCGTTCCAATCTCGTAACTCCCAATCAACTCGAATCCGTCCAACGTAGCACTCTTAGTTCTATGATATGCATTTTTTCGTCCTATATTCTTATCCGTACGTCGGTGCTCGTTATACTGCTTGCTGGTAAATTCGATCTTTGAGTTTGTTGGGCGTTCATGATGGGTTAGCAACTCCCTGAATAGTTCTTTCCATTTAAGCCAAACAGTTATTATTACGGAATGTGTTTTCAGTGCTGTCTTTTAGAGCTACGAATTTTTAATACTGTCGTTTGGAGATACGAGAACTTAATTTGCCATTGAGTTTTCGAGAAACGATTATGCCTGTTCGATGAATGTATCATATTGAGATTTTGTTACGTTACACCACTTTATGCCCATTTATGGTTTTGGGTCAAGCTGCGACTTCGGTAAACAAGACAGGAGTCTCAAGTATGCTACTTGTAGTTTGTGTTATGTGGTGAAAATTTCCCCGGGTATGATTTTGCGATCTTTAAAGCATTTGATTTTTAAGGTATCAAATGCAAGATTACCATGGAGTCGTGTATAATCAAGTGCGGTACAAACTATGTGCCCATTCAGCTCGCTACCAATAATTCTCTTTATCTCAAAAAGTATAACATTTATTTAATACTTAATTTTTTATATTTCCCCTAAAAGAATATTTGTCTAAGTATATACCTCGAGATGATTTTCTTGTCACATATGTCAGTTTTTCTAAAAACGATTAATTTATTAAGGAAACTTTGAAAATACATTAAATATTAGACTGCAACATATATATTAGCATAATATTGTTGAGAAATCTATACATGCAGTAATAGCTGTAAGATATATCAAAAGTCCTTGGTCTTATATATCCATACTTACAGAGGTCGAATTTTTAATGTGATCAATAACGTCCAGAACGGTTAAAACGAGATGTTCCATAATTATGGCTAAAAGAGCCCGATCGACACGTTATTACAGTATGGCAATTTTTTTCGTTTTTTTATGTAAGATTACCTATTTATGCAAAAAAGAAAAATTTAAGTTTTTGAACTCTAACTTGTGGCCTAATAACCCTTTAAAACTAAAAGTAAAAATATTTACTATTCGTAATATTTACTGTTATTGTTACTTTTCTGTAGCATAATTTCGAAATGTTTTTCACATATTGTCGTGTTGGTCATCTATTTTGATTATTTACATAAAGTGTATTAGATATATGCATAAACAACCTAATATAGATAGTAACATTATATTCTGTTCAATCATTTTGAGTGCAATTAATTTTTATATCCTATTCTTATAACTACTTGTTCACTTTGAAAAGTGCATAGTAATAACTAAAAATATTCAAATATGTTTACTTACAACCATGCTACGATTCTGTCATAGATACGGATCTTGAAACACTTTTTAAAATTTCAAAATAAGTGAAAATTCAATAAATTAAAACAGAATACAATATATTAAAGGATTCAATCCTATTACACTACAGTTTTTAATATTGCGCTAAAGTGAAGCCCTGTTTGATTAGATTTATATGAATAATTTTTCTTTATGCACAAGGGAAAACATCAATAACACACATCAATATCAATGTATCTTTCTGATTACAAAACCTAACTTTGTCCCTACGATATTCCCCAAATACTGTGGCGTAAATTTTCCATTCACTCATTTCTTAAGCGGCTGTACATTTTGCAGCTCATGTACGTTTTCCAGCTTGGCATATACAAAATAGATCAAATTAACCTGCATATTTCTCTGTTAAAGTTATTAATTAAGTATATGAAAATTTTAAAGGAAACAAGTTCAGTAAATTAGATTGTTGTTGTTGTTGTCGTGTCCATGTGAGATGAAGAATATCTCATATGGAAAAATGGTCGCCAGAGCCTCGAAAGGTTGGACTTTTACCAGTCCCGCTTCAATGAGCGGCCGGGAATCTAACCCGGGTCCTCGCGGTGCGCGGTCATGCGCTCAACACAACACACCACGGTGACGACAAAATTAGATTGTAATTTCGGATTTGTGGATATTTTTTGAGAGTAATTTTAAACATTCATTTAAAGTTTGATCATTCTCAGCATTTCTTATAATGGAATAATCGTCATAATGGAGTAATGAGTACTAAATAATATTTGCTGATAGTCAAATTCAAACAATATGTTTTTTTCATAATTTGTTATTATTATTGGTAATTTATTTTTCTCATTTTTTTGTTATTGAACTTTTCTTCTGAACAAAAGACCCCATTAAGACTGTAAATCCATATAATTCTATAGTCTGAGACTATACTGTTAATGCTATACTGTTTCAGATATATGACATTACCAAATCCGTAAAAAATTATGTGGAGTTTTATTCCTCGTTGAAATGTCACTCTTCCACTGCCAACCTAGAGTCTGTGAAAATACGTAACAGTTCAAGATTATTTTATTTTCTGAATTCACCACCTATACAATCATCCGATCAATTAAAAATTCAACATATTTTGACAAAATTGAATATAGAATGAAGTATTAACACTCTGAATAGGTTTCAAAAGGATAATACTCTTAGTCTATAGAAAGTATCTCAATAATTAGTATCATTAAGAGAAACAGTGACAGTATACATACACACACACACATATATATATATATATATATATATATATATATATATATATATATATATATATGTGTGTGTGTGTGTGTGTATGTGTAGTCTAATCCCCCTAGCGATAAGTCGTGAAAGTTCGTTTCACGACATAGACGCCGAAGATGGAATAAAATCACCCTCGCGCGCTTTATACTGAACAATACTTAACAGCTTCATTGTTGGTCAATGAACCGTTCAACGCTTGTGACGTGATATATGGTGACTAAAATTAATATTTTACGTAAGAGTCTAACGTCCAATTTATTTCGTCCAAGTTTTTTTATTTACTCTGCATAAAACATGTAAGAAAAATATAAAGCATGCTGTTTGAAAAGAAAGTTAATGTAGAAGAAAATTTGAGGAGAAAATTCAAGCGTAGAGCTTTACACTATTTTTTATTTATGGCCAATTTTCCGTACCGATAACGAACAATTTTCTAATGATATTCTTTGTGCATTTGATTTTTTAATTTTTTTACTTTCTCAAAACTGTATTTTCAAAACTTTCATGCTTCTAATTCGATAAGAAAATATTTACACTATTATCAATTAGTCACACAATTATTAATTTTTACGTCGGGTCTGTTACATTTAATTTTATTGGCAAAGAAATAACGCAATAAGATGTGTTACGATAATTCAAAGATTGACATCGACCGTAGTTACTTATATTAGGTTTATTACTGAGTTTTTAACACAATATTTTTCTTGGGGTAGCGTATTTTGAAATTATTCTTAGTTTGTAAAAATGTTTCTCTTCTATTCGGTACCTGAAATTGACTTCCTGAGCCAATTGATGGTTATCTTGTGTAATATCTACATCAATTAGGTATTAATCGTCATATATTTTGTTTTATATAGTGTTCGGAACAAGATTCGTTTTCAAGTCCATAGGCCTCGTCCTTGATTTTCCTGGGTCACGATATGAAATCACCTTAAACATTATATACCATGGGAAATAAAGGGAAATTTTATCCTGTTCCATAAGATAGTAAAATATTTCATACTTGATATGCATTTTACGTCATGTAACACACTTGAATAATTCGCGATAATTGTCATTAGTCGAGCGTATTTCGGTCTTAGTATGCCTAATAATTTAATATCCTAAGTAAGTCCCAAACAATTCCTTTATTTTTCGTATTTCATTTCTTTATTTTCGTATTATCGTATTTCACATTAACTTTCTTCGAATATTTAGATCCTCGAGCGCGCATGCTCAAAACGCGGCGACCGGCCATTTCAACAAACTATTGCATAAATCTGGAATTTGGTACTTGATTGTATTAAATTTATTACGTGTATAGAGAAAAGTAATTATAAAAGCTTTCCTACCATACATTTGTAGTTATGGTTTAAAAAACTGTGAAAACATAAACATTTCCTCTCCTCTTTGTAAGAAAAACTCATAAATTAAAAAACCCTTTTTAAAATGTAATAATTTTCATTACATTAATAAAGTGTATAACATTTTTACTTATCTACTCATATTTACAACTTAAATCAATCCGCAAAATATGGTATTTAAAAGCAAGAAACGTAACAGGTCACTATACCGTTATTTTTATATTAATCGGCAATCTCTTACACAATTTGGGATGAAAATAAAAAATACCATAAACAATCCACATAAAAAAAGCTTAAAAAATTTGGAAAACCAGATTTAATATATTCAAGTTTTTTTATATGCGAATGTAATGCAAGCTAGATAAAATTATATTTCAAATAATATGCGCTAAACTAGAAAAGAAAAAATAAGCATGATAACAAATACAAAACCACACACTTGCTTCCGTTCGACTTCATTATTAGTCTTTCAGCTTTTACTATTTTCGTTTATATAAAATCAATCAATAAATACGACAATAATTTTACGATTAAATCCAATTATTTTTAGTTATTTCTCCATACGAGCGGGCAAAAGAGTAAATTATATTGAATTTGTTATGCGGAGGATACATATACACATAAATATATATATATATATATATATATATATATATATATATATATATATATATATATATATATATACTCGTATATAAATAATTGATATATATGTGCCATACCACATACAATAAATACGAAAGTAAACTAACTTCTTTATTTTACTAATACCTATTTATTTTTTTATTTATAAATATATTTATAATATGACTTTTATAATTTTAATTTAAACGTTTTGTAAAATGGAATATCAACGTGTTTATGTGCATTTTATTAAGTTAAATGATATTATAGGAATACAAAATAAAAACAGCTTGTTAAATGCGAGTAGCAGGCACGTTACAATGGTTCTCCATAACATTAGGCTTATTTAAAAGCATGTTTAGGTTTTTTCTTATTCAACTATTTTCCAATACTATTATTCACCATAAAAATATATTGCTCAGTATATCCCCTTTAGGCGTAAAATATCGGTTATTTCTTAAAAGATACGAAATTTATCGTTTAGTAGAAACAATCCGTACTTAAATATTTATAAAGGACTAAATGTGCGCGGAACATTCATGTACCGTGTGGAATATCAAGTGAAAGTGCGTGTTATAAGAATGTTTAAACTATTTTTCTGAATGTTATGTAGGGCGTATGTGTCTTTACTAAATTTATATATTTCTAGTAAACTGTTTACATATTTCTAAATATTTCTCATTCCTATATATGACTAGAGAAATTTTCGAAAATGTCCAATGCGTTCTACATCAATCTACGAAATTCCTAAAGTCAAAGTTATGAAAAAAAGCAAAGTTTTTCAAATTTTACTTAAAATTTACCGGAAACTACTAGCAATGATCCCAAATTTCATAGTTTCTGAAAAATTCGGATACCTTTACCACTGTAAAAAATATACCAGTTGTATATTTTCGTTATTAAAATAATATTAATATTTGTAAATTATTTAAAAGACGTACCGTGTTACTTTGAATATATATGAATGCCCAAGGAGGTACGATTCTTCTTGTGCCTGACAGGTTTTCTTCATTATTGATTATTTGTTTGTTTTAAAGAAGATTCAATCATTTTGTATAATACTAGATAAAATAATATGATAATTCCCTCGAAGTATTAAGTTCATAATTTGCACCATAAAATTATTTATTTGTTTACTATTCCAGAATCATAATTTAAAAAAAAATTGTGCAGTAGATTTCTAACTCTTAGAGAATATTTTAAGAAGAATATTAATATAAAATTATAAGAATATAATTTATCGGTTAAACAAAAAAAAACTCGTCAAAAAGGAGTTTTTGACGAGTTTAGACTGATCTTACACTGTGTCATGGAACTAAAAACATGGAAAGCAAAACCGGAGTACTGTTATTAACACAAATCCAATATATTATTTCTAGGACTGAAACAATAAACATATCAAATAAAGATCTCTTCAAATCACAAAAGCAAAAAATAAATTCTCCTTGAACAATATATTGATATTATCTCTGAAAGTAAAACAATGACAATATTATATAATAAACTTCACGAAATCACGAAAGTAAAATCAGAATTTTTTAACATAAAACTAAAGTCAATGTGATATTTTCCAGAATTAAGATTTTCATCCACAATTCTGAAATGAAAAGAACGCTTACAAACGTCCACTCCCAAAGACATGAGTCTTCACGTTCGAGTTAGTGACTCGCTAACGTGCTTTTCTAACTCACCGCGGATGCGGTACGATGCTGCCCGCTCTTTTGTAGATTTACCGGCGAACTTTTTCATTTATTGTTATTATTAAAATAATTTTTGAAGGACAATATTTTGATTGATATCATAAATGTCTACCTGAAGCTTTTCAACAGGTTATTTATTATTCAGTTATCCGTTGCTCATGATTTCATTTTCTATACGATAAAAAATACCTACCAATGTATTACATTTTTTTTTAAATACTATAAATGTAATTTTAATTATGATACCCTACTCGAGACATTTTTCTGTATATGTATTTTTTTCATAATATGAATATGAAAAAAATATATGTCCGCAAACATTACGGCGCTATTTTGATTGTGTTGCAAACGTCATATAGTCGTTGTTACTCCATAGCCCAATTGTAAGGGTATTTCATTCATTAAAATCGGCTGAGCTGTGTCATCCTCACGCAAAAATAACGAAACTCACATAGTCACACAACTGAATTATAAATAATACACCCTTTTTGCGTAGTCGTGAAAAAGTTGCTAAATTTACTTTCAATTTCTTCATAAAAACACCATGTGATATATAAATTTATATGCTGATTATTTTAGTCAGACTGTGTCTTAGTTTGACGTGGAACCGTTTTATTGTAAGGGTATTTCATTCATTAAAATCGGCTGAGCTGTGTCATCCTCACGCAAAAATAACGAAACTCACATAGTCACACAACTGAATTCTAAATAATACACCCTTTTTGCGTAGTGAAAAAGTTGCTAAATTTACTTTCAATTCCTTCATACAAACGCCATGTGATATATAAATTTTATGTGTTGATTATTTTAGTCAGACTGTGTCTTAGTTTGACCTGTAATCGTTTGATACGTAGTGCTTAGATGAAAATCGATGTTTTATTAGCTGAAACTTAATGTTTAATATGTAGTGTTTAGATGAATAAATGAGTATATACTTACCCCTATTAACAGTTATAAGATAGATAAAACAGAGATTTAATATAGTATTCGAAAAAAGATTGGGCTTGCTATAATTAATGTGTCGGATATTAGCCAAATATCCGACACATTACTTATAGCAAGATTGGTAGACAAAAGTTAATATTGGGTATGTACCCGCTACTTAAAATACGGATCTTAGACGAATATCATATAAATTATTTGGACCTCGATTGAAGACTCTATTACTATGTCACATATCGTCCGGATTAATTAAGTAAAGGTGATCGCTTTAACAAACAGCAGTAAATAATTAGTATGCCAAATGTTCATAAAAAGGATTCAAAATATTTATAAAATTATAACCTCAAAGCATCGAAATGTTATTTATGTTCGATTTCAACCAAGTTCAAGTAATGAATTTTTCAAAATTAAATGAAACTACGTGATGTAGTATTATTTCTATTTTTTTAAATTTCTTTACCACAACCTAGGTTTCGTTGTGTTACAACATCTTCAGGTGGGATATTAGCAAAGATGGGTGGGTTCTTTGCTAATATCCCACCTGAAAATGTTGTAATACAACGAAACCTATGTTGTGGTAAAGAAATTTAAAAAAGTAGAAATAATACTACATCACGTAGTTTCATTTAATTGTGAATAATGAATTTCTACAAAATTAACGCCAAATATATTCAATAATGACTTTTTACTATTTCAAAAACTTTCTAAAATAAATAAAGAAAAAATATATGTTTTAGGTTTCCACTACATAACAATATTATTTGCTAAAAGTCATCGTCCGTTTTAGACTGTAACAAAAAAAATTGCCAAAAATTCACAATTATATTATTCAATAATATTAAGCTGATTTTAAGGTGTATATATTTTAGTTTTTTTAAATACAATCTGAACAAGTTTGTATTTTCTAGTAAACGCACATTTGCCAAAAATTATGAACATTATATTGAAATAATTATTACTGTATTGTATTTTGGTTAATATATTGTTTATCTAAAGAAATTATTGCAATAAACTATTTGATAAAAACTGCTATTCTTCGCGGCCTAATAATAAATATTCACGCTATAATCTCACTAACATTATTAGTATGAATTTTGTTTCTTTTTATTATCGCTTTTTTTAGAGATTCAACAACTACTAGTGAAATCGACATGCAATATTTGTCGTATCAGGAGCTTATGATTTCCTTATCATTTCCATAAGCTATACATTATGTACATAATTAGAAAAATTATTTCACTATAAATAATAAGTGTAGCCGGACAAAAAATTACTAGGTGCCCTAGGTGCCTAGATGCTTTTGTAACGAATTATAGATGTTAAAAATCATCATCATCATATATATTAATACGCTAAGGTTAAGATATTACACTCCCTTTTTAGAAAAAATCTCACAACTAATCCACATAAATTATATATCATTTTATAGATAATTGCTTGCTCTACCGGCATCCACAACTAAAAAAATTATTATTGCTATTGTTTTTGCAAATTAATTAATTATTAAAATTATATACACAAAACAGCAATGCTGCCATCTAACGGCTCAACGTCAATATGATTGACGGTCGGTAAAATTTTTGTTTAATTTCAAATCCACTCACGTATAAATAAAGTGGCGCTTTAGCTCAATGCTTTTGATACTTGCGCCTCTATATGTCAATTTTAGTAAAATATTTGTTTGATCTGTCATCTGAGCTTCATAATGGAATAAATAATGCGAAGACTTCGCACGGGTCACGCTAGTTTATATTATTCTGCGTTGCTGAAATATCTGGTCAACAAAAATATTGAATGTAAATATACGTTCAAGGTCAATTATAATATCATCAGATAAATATTTAATTGTTTCCCATAAATTTAACACTCGTTGATTCCATGAACGAACCGTGAAATTAGCTGCCGCTCTCAAAACCAAATATTAAATTTTAAATATGTTACGTAAACCCAACTATGTTACGATAAAAAGGAACCCAATAAGGAATAATTTCGTAAAAGATATTTTTTTAATAAATAAACACATTTATATATTTTAGTAATATTTATATTTTGCGACCACAATATATAAAAAATCACTAGAATTATAACTCAAATGTTTTAAATTCAACCTATGTTTTAAAATTCAATACTTTTTGATATAATCATACCTGCTAAATTGTCATAACATTCTTAATAGCATACATATTTGTATGAAAAAAATGTTATAATTGACTTAAAATAGCTACCGTAGTCTAAAAATTACGAACACATGGCTTGCTTGAAAATTTACTAGCAAACTCATATCAAAAATAATGGGAAATAATTTGCAGTTGTAAGCATATTGTGGACCAAGCTTAATACACTTTTATAATTTACATATTGCATATACTATTACAAATTTATATCATCATATTTTATTATTATATATAATCATATTATATATATATATATATATATATAATCATATTTTATTATTTTAAACAAGGTGTGAATATAGAAGATCAAATTTCATTGAGCAGATACAATTGTGGTTATGAATGAACGTGTTTAAAAAGATGCAAAGCTACAGAGACAACTTTCGAATATCCAAAGTGTCTGATATCATTTCTGAATGATTTAAGCCGGGGCCAGTCGAAATAAAATCTGATGCTGCAGCTTGACTGACATTTATTCTTTCCTCACTCTCATACAAACTTTCAAAAAAAAGTTTGCACCATATAAACGGCATTTCAAAATAAATGTCGAGGAGCATCCTTTCGCTATATCACGTGTTGTAGTAGTTGTAGTAGTATTTTATGACATGGAAACAATTCTATTATTCTTCTACTGCGTATATCCACCTTAGTCAAAAACGAAACACCACATCCTGAAATAATAAAAAAACTTATATCTTCTGTAGCAGTTTAATACAGTATTTATATGAACAAATTACATTCTAACTTAACAGGACAACTTAACAACTAATTATTTACGAACACGATTAGAATTAATTAAAATAATTAAATAAATGAAATGATTATTTTACTAAACGATAGCTTTCGACCACGATATAATTTCGCTGTATAAAACGTTATAAGAATAAAGTTATATTATTTTTGAGTGTCCATCAATTCCAATGGTGTTTTCTTATGAATTTATTTTCTTAGACTTTCCCATTTGCAATTACTACCTTTCGTTATATTCACAATAGTGTTTGAAGTTAAATAAAGTATGTTGTTTCGAATAAATCACAATATTTATATTAGAATGTTTTTTTAAACACAAGTGTTTAAATTACTCGGAATTATAAATGTAAACAATGACTGTAATATGTACACAATGATTATAGTACGTTATATATATATATATATATAAATATATATATATATATATATATATATATATATGTATATATATATGTATGTATGTATAAATGTATGTATGTATGTATATATACATATATATATATATATATATTTTTTTTTCCTCCTCATAATTAGATAAATTTTTGGTAGCGTGTCACTAAAATTATGTATCTATTTACTCTTATTAATTAGATCTCAATTTTTTTCTTTAAAAATTATTGATATCTTAAATACAAATGTCAAATTGGAAATAAGGTGAATAAGTAAATTGGAATTTAAATTGCTGTAAACACTAGTACGAGAGTTTTGCAATTACGAAAATGCAAATTAAAGCACCATCAGTAGGCAGTGATTCGTGTATCACAAGAGTCATTAATCAGTATAAGTTACACTAATATCACCATATGCTCTAACTCAACGAGCGACTGTTGCTATATTTCGGCTGCTCTTATTATGTCATTAGGTACAATGATATTTGGTCAACATTTGTTCTAGTTACTTTGACGTTAAGCCGACTTCTTTCTTTGTGCGTATAAAATGTACATTAGACCCGAAGTCCATTTACTTGAATGAAATTATGAAATTGGATGCCTATTAATATATAATTATCAATGAAAAAATATTATTTTTATGGGCAATGGCCTACCCCACAATTACAAACTATAAAGCATTTAATAGGGTGTAAGTTTGTAATGCCCTAGAAATATGTAAACTTATGTTTTTTTTTGTTATATTCAAACTTAATATAGAAATAGAAATTAAATATTTTAATTTGCACAATATTGTTTCTACATATGTAATTTACCAAAATTCAAATCCACGGAACAATGCTAGAGTATCACGAAATGAATCGAACCAAAAATAGAATAATCTTAAAGAATCTTATAATTAAAAATAAAAATATGAACAAATCTAGTTAGGAAAAAATTGTAGTACTTCGATCACACCATACTCATTTAATATTTTGATCATACTAATGGCCGCACAATATGAAAACAATACGAAAATATGAAATAATAACATTCGCTATGTTATTATAAACAAAATTAATAATGAAGAAGTTTAAGGAGCAAGAACAGGGAAGATACTTTGTGAATAATGTTTTACGGATTTGCTAAATTATGACGAATTTGTATTAGAAACAACAAATTATCTTAATATTCAATGCTAGTAATTAGGTGTTGCCTGAAATTATTAAACTCAGGCTCTTATAGTGCCCGGTAAGAAAAAAGACGCAAGAAAATTATAATGGTTATAGAACTAATAACATGACTAGCGTATTGAATATATTTGGCATTAATTTTGTAGAAATTTATTATTCACAATTAAATGAAACTACGTGATGTAGTATTATTTCTACTTTCTTTAAGGTGGGCTATTAGCAAAGATTGCTAATCTTTGCTAATAGCCCACCTGAAGATGTTGTAATACAACGAAACCTAGCTCGTGGTAAAGAACTTAAAGAAAGTAGAAATAATACTACATTACGTAGTTTCATTTAATTGTGAATAATGTCTAGCGTAGTAAATTTGGTAAAGAATAAAAAGATTGAGGTAAATCGAAAAAAAGAATAAAAATATTAATAGCATGATATTTAAACGGGTTTTTGGAAAGGAAGGGTACGAAGTAAGGTTTACTATCTATTACTTAATGAATTGACATCTACATTAGAACAATAAAATTTACTAAGGTTTTATTAGACAATTTATGATATTTTGAGGGAAGTATAATCGTTACGTAAAAAAATGTTTGACACTTGATGTGATATATGATAAAAAAATATTATGATATGTTGATGAATTATGTGATACGTACGTATATCATATTATTTTATTTAATTAGGATGATACACAGCCACAGTACCCAATAACATGTGTACATAATTCTCAAGGGAAATCTATGCATGAACGTTGATAAAAGCAGCTACGATTATTGAAAAGTGAATATAGAGACGTATGTGAAAAAAATTAACATATATTAGGTTATGGAATAATGAAATCGTTAGTTTTTTAAGAGATTCATTATTGAGTAAAATGTTATATTAAATGAATTTAATGGTCATAAGGATAATAGTGAGTGCTCATAAAAAAAACGAAATAAGCAAACTTTGTAAATTGTGGAATATAATTCCATTTTGCTTAATCCGTATGTAAAAATATTATTTATTAAAGTACATGTGCGTACATGTTGACTTACTCTTAAAAGTTAAATTAAAATAGGGTAGTTTCATAAGTAATATTATAACACTCTTCGACAAGTACACAAAAAAAAATTCCTTCATAAAAATAGCAACAAAGTACTTGTCGCAAATTTATTAACAACATTTTTGTCACAGTTTATTTAAAGAAACAAATAATACATTAATATAATTTGGTGTAAAGAAATCTTTCCAAATATCTTCGATCACATTGTAAGCAGTCAGCGCAGTAAAATCTTAGAATATTTTGGAGAAAAAAAATTATTAAGTAGGTCATGGTTATTCGATAAATTATATTTATTAACAGTTAAAACAAATAGAATATACTAATAAATTTAATCAATCCTAACTCACATCCGCATGCATAATAAAAAGTAAAACAGAAACAGGATTAATTTAAATGTCGTCCTTTATTATACAACCTTAAAATATTTTAACTTGAAATATATTCAAAACGGGACAAGACGGGATGAGACAGGAAAACTACTTTTCTTAATAAATGTTAAAATTTTCTTTTTTCTTTTCACTAATACAAATGTTTAAAAATTTATTTATTTAATCTACTAATATCTACAAAAATAATATCTAATGGATAGAACATAAGATTGGGCAAGGAATCTATTTATAAATTCATAGCATATTTAGGAAAAAATTATTTTCCATGACATAAAATGTCGGTTGATTTTGTGTAGCAAGATATAGTTAATGTTAAGCGTAGAAGAAAATAAAACAAATCACTCCGTTTATGCTTTTTAACCATTAATAGTGATTTTGTTCGTATATTTTATAATGATCTTGGTTCAACCGCATGATGCAATTTACTTTCTTTCTTTTTTCTGTCAACAAAGCTTCACTTCCGTTTACAACTCTTAGCGCTGGTGTACTTTATTATATAACTACGTTAATTCCTTTTGATAATCTTTGGCTTTTTAACACCTTCTGAAGAGGTTATTATTTAGTTATTTTTAAAGTATCTAACAATTTGTTACATAAGTCTATACAATGATTTAATAAGGAAGTTTACGGTAAAGGTTTAAGTCATAAAAAAAAATTTCAAATTGTTTTGTACAGACATAGCTTTAAAAAAACAGAAAAATAAGGAAATAAAATCTAAATAATTTACAAAGTTTAGGAGTTATGTGTAACGTATCAATATATAAGCTTTATTTTAAAAACATATAGACGTTTAAAAACAAAGGGTATTAAAGTATAATGATTGTCATATACTTTCTATATCCGAAAGGTATAATAATATTACTATTTTATTGAACTCGTTTCAACTTTATCCTTTTTTTTACACTTTGAACATTTTTGTAAAAATTGAAGAGTTAAAAATAGAAAATAAAAGTCAATTGTTCTCTGACTCAACATTATATCTTGATTTAGTTAAACGGCAGATAAAAGACATCTTTCGCTGAGTCAAAACTTTACAGATTTTATTATTAGATTATTATTGGATGTTTGTGATCTAAAACTCGATCATAGTACTTGTTCACAGTTCTTAATCAGTAGTGTACCGTTAATATCCATGGTCGAATTCCAACCAAATTTTTACGATATTACACTTTTTTGACATTAACAATTTTTATGATTATTAATAAAATTGCTTAATTAAAAAAAATAAATCATACAAATTGGTTGATTAATGCTAAAATGCCCAAATATGAGTCTACATAGTCAAAAACTGTTTTGTACCGTACCACTGCAATATCATGCTAAGTAATTTAAATTCGAAGTTCCAAAATACTAATTTGAAGACAGCAGGTTTTCAAGCTTCACGAATTAAGCACTTGCTTACGTGATCTGAGAAGTAAGAACCGGGAGTCGCAGTCGCATCGAAAAATATATGTAATTTTCTAGCCAATTTTAATAAAAATAATAAGTTTAAAGAACAGGTTGTAATATTGTACTTAAGTAGAATGTATAGGTGTCCCAGGAAATAGTGTCATATTCAGGCACAGAGTTAAAAGATCTCAACGTCTATCCCAAACACCACACGTTCAGCGATTTTTTACAGTTGCAATGTTCATTTGTGTTTTTTCACCCGAGCTCTTAGATTCCAGACCAAATATTTCTTTGTTGCATGAATAATAGTAACAGAACCACTAGCTGACTAGCTATCCTAAATAGGGTAAACATATTTATTTATATATTATTTAGCATGGCGCCAAAAAATTAAGAGAAAACAAAAGATTAAAAACACCAAATTTTGATGTTGAATGTTAATATCAAGAAAAATATTTTTTCCTTTTTTACAATTGTTTTTTTTCTAAATATGCCTCAAAAACCGTCCTATTTCATTAGATTTTGAATAATAAATTTGACATTTCTACTTCTGCGTTTTTGTTCAAAAATTGAACCCAAAATATAGTACATGCAACATTGCAATATTTGTGCGTAATTATATAAATAATTAAAACTAAATAAAAATTGTCCGAACTGTATTTATTTTAAAAAATTATATTTTGTTTTCATTACGAGCACCTTGTTCAACCCAAAGAGCTCTTATTAACGTCTAAGTGCCATTGTATTGTTTTTATTTTTTTCTTCGCTTTCCCTTAGACTTCATCCTAAAACTTCACTCACATAGAGGATTTCAGAAAAATTTTAGTAAAATCAAAGGCAATTTAGTATTATATTAATTTGTCTCTGTTTAATTCATTCGATAATTGTTTTAAGTATGATTGGCGCTCAGAAATATTAAATGTCTTATATTATTTTATTCATTGAAGAGATGTCAAAATATAAATTAACTTTAGTAGTCTGGCAGTTTAAGTGTCGACTATTATTAAACACACTTAATACTGAGGACTGTGTTTTGACAAACGTTTAAAATATGGCCCCATTCCTATATATGTGAAATTTATCGTAAAGAAATTTAAAATAAAAAAATTATTTATAATTTTAGTGCTTAAAAATTAAATGTGTAAATAATTTAGGTTATATTTGTAATTTTTGAATTTGAACCTCATTTTCGTGTCATATTTCGTGGCCAATCTTGATTCATGTATAATTATTTTTTTCTCTATTTAATATTCAATGTAAAATATATTTTATGATTTACTGCTTCATGATCAATTTCTTCCAGCCAACCAAAAAACATCAGAATTTAAGAACTTAGTATTATGGAAGACCGCAATAGACCTTCAATACGATATTGTTATATTGAGAGCATATTACATGAAACAACAAAAAAACAATTATAACTATGTAGCAAATAATTTAGAATGGAATTTAGAAAAAGGATGAAATTAGAAGAATAAGGCAGTGATAGGGATTTAAGATCGGAATATATTTTTGAAACAACTTTTGAAAAATAAATTGACTTAGTTAAGACATTGTTATAAAAAAGCTTCAATATAATCTATATTCGTAAAATTAAAATGTATGCTATATACTTTAGTCATGACTATATATTCGTATGTCACCGCCAGATTACTCTCTCATTTTGGTGCCTACTAAGATAGAGTTTCGTATATATATTAATATGAACCTATTAATGACCCTAAATTAAATATAAAGTGAAATTTAAAGAACTGCTTGGTGTAATTATATTAAATAATTGCTCCCTTTCGATTTTTTCTTTTTATGCTTATCCATGTACAAAATCATAATTGCCTCTGCCTTTACTGACGTTTTTTATGTCAAAGGGCAGATTTAATTTGTTCGACGGGACGAGACTATTGCTCTATAAGCCTCAAAATAGCCGTCGGCAAATTTTTATTATCTTATGGAATGTTTCGTATTACCTCATATCTTAAAATTAAATACCGCACATGTTGTCAGTTTTATAAATGATAATATGACTATTATAGTTCTCTCGGTGTACTCCAGTTAATAAATTTGATTTAATTTTTGTGATTAAAAAATAATTTTGAACAACGTACGTATGTTAGGTTATGACAGTTAGGTGACTACTCCTTACTCAGAATACAATATTAACAAATTTTGTTAACATGGTCGCCTAAAAGAACTCGTTTTAAGAAAATAATAACTACAGTTCTTTTTCTCCTTTTATACGCTATTTTCATATTAGTTTTTTTTTATAGCGTTCTATTGGTATCTTGATAAGTAATTATTTATGAAATGTTTATTATGTTACACATTCGTTTGCCTGGTGAAATATGTTAAAGTATCGTTTTGGATAAGCATGGTCGAAATGTGTAGATACTTCTAGAATAATTTATAAAATAAATTAAATACAAAGATTCACAAACAAATTAAGAATGATTTTGCTATTATTCTCTAACAAAAAATAGATATTTACTTCGTCTAAATAGAGATGTTATCGTCTTTTTCCCAGTACTTTGCCATTTCTTTCAATCGGTCGATACCGATAAACACTGGCCCTTTGACTTTTATATATCGATCTTCTTTGATATGTATTATTATAAAATCCAGCAATTAATTGCTCTCAGTCGAGTAAGGAATTGGCTATGGAAGTCAAGGGACCAGCTTCCAAGAACCTTAGAGTAAAGTTAAACATAATATCAACAATTTAATATTTAATATTATTAATATTCTAAATAAATGACGAGAAACCTACGACATAATAATATTGCTACAACTATATATGTTATTATCATATAAAAAAAAATTATCTAGTGGAAACTTATTCAATCAGAGAAATTTTTTTTTTAAATCCCACTATTTTTCAATGAATACCAAGAAAAAACACTTATAGATTTCCATAACGTTATAATATAAAAAGAATATATGAGATTGCTTTTTGTCTGTGCATATTTAAGAGTTAATGTAAAGATAAAAATATACAATTTGTGCGATTCCTATACTGATGCTTTTAAAACTGTTAAACATACACAAAGGGTAAAGAAATGGAGATATTATAAATTTTAAAAAGAACCACAAGAAAAGCGGCACATGGAACTGCGGTATGGCAGCAAATTTCCTAACACCTTTAGCATACCTAACCACGCGCGCATTCGTACCTACTCATACGATATATTTTACTCGATTAATGATAAGTACTTATATATAGGTCGTTCTGCACCTATTCCTAGGCAGTACGCATAATATGTATACTTAATTATTAATCGGTATGTGAAAGTGAGGCTATTTAGAAAAATTAATCGGTATTATAAATAGTGGAGTCATGAGACTATTCATAAAATATATTGGGCGCCGTGAGTAGGAAATTAATGTTTTAGTTGAAAATTTATTAAGTTTATTATTCTGTAAATCCGAGAAATAATACAAAACTTTGTTTTTACTCTATTTTGCTGATGTCAAATAGCGATGTATTCACGCCATCCAGTTTCAGTAGTTTGCGTGTGTTATATTTATTTTTAATATACTATTTCCTTAATATTCAATGTTATTACATAAATCTCACCAAAATTTAAACGCGAAGTCTTATATGTAAAGAAAATAATTATCCTTGCATCATATATTTTGAATAAAATCTCCTAGAGATCTCATGATTGTAATGGCAATTTATACTAAACATAATTACTTTGACAATTAAATGATACTACGTGATATAGTATTATTTCTACTTTCTTTAAGTTCTTTACCACGACCTAGGTTTCGTTGTGTTACAACATCTTCATGTGGGCTATTAGCAAAGCATCTTTCATACTACATACTACATCACGTAGTTTCATTTAATTGTGAATAATGAATTTCTACAAAATTAACGCCAAATATATTCAACAATTACTTTGTTTAACGCGCACATTTGTTAGACAATGATTAGCGTAAGAGTTGCGAATTCAAAGCAGAGTGTGGGATTATTGACGTTAATTAGATTTCTTTACTAAATAATATGACGCTGTTAAGAGAAGTGAATTAAAATAAATAATGAGCCCAACGTCAAATTATCCACAACCAGGAAGGTTGCAGATGAAAATTAAGGAAAATTATTTAAATATTTTTAAGAAAATAATGAATTTTATTATATTTTTACTTACTACTTTAAATCTACCAATTATTCTATATATACATTTTTAAATAAATGAACTTGTATTTCTAAAAATTACTGTAAATAAAATAGGCTGGGAATCATAAACATTTATGCTGTTTATATACAAAAGCATATTATTGGGTGCATTCATGTTTAGGATCTGTCCTTGTTGTCTATGAATTTCTGACTTAGTGTAATTTGAAATTTTTTTTTAAGTATAACAATAAATTAACCTCTTTTGAATATTCGTAGATATACATGAAACACAATACATCATTAATAAGTAATAACCGATATTATTAAAAATAACATCTGACATACCGATAAAAATAATAACGTTTCATACCGTGATAAAGCTATTACAACCCGAAGAAGGTCTGGGTGGATTTTTAAAATATGTTTGACGAAAATTGCAACTTATTTGTTTATATCGCCTGAAATTGTTTATGCATATCAATCGTGACATATTAAAGGTTAGGACCTAGAATTTTTTCAGATTATTCAAATTCATGGTCAAAACACCTTGCGAGTAGGAATAGAACTCGCCCTATGAAGGTTTGTTACATAGTTAAATATTAATGAAAATTTAAGGGTAAATTGTATTAATTTTTCTCACAACGTAAAATATATTGCACACTATATCTTTCCTAGACGTAAAAACGTGATATATATTTGAATAATATAACTTCTCACTAATTTTATAAAGGCAATAGATATACATTTTAAAATACAAAATTAATTTTGCAGGTGTTTTGTGAACCTTTATGGAGTTTCTATAAAGTTTTTGCATATCTGACTACATCTCATAAGTTAGTCGTAACAATTTTTGTTTTAATGTTGTTATATACAACACAGGAAAATGATGAAAACTAGTGTTTGATCAAATCCCTGAGGGAGACGAATAATTCACTTGAAATATTAAAATAAAAAAAATGTTTTTGCCATTCTCCTGAAGAAATGAAGTAATTTGGTTAATTCCCAAAAAAACTGTTTTAATGAAAAGACGAAATACCAGCAGCTGAATTACTCACCAAATCAACTATAAAATATCTACCAGAATCTGAATTTATTAATTACAATGCTATCTCAACCAACACTATTCAATGTCACACGGTCTACCAACAGGTGAAATACTCACCAAAAAAGCTTCAAATTAGAGGATATACCAGAATTCGAATCAACTTCTTTATCGACAACAAGACAACTTGAAATTGTTAATAACTCTATTCAACTCCTGCCTCGACAGTTTAAACATCTGTAATATTAATTGCATTAGAAGAAGAACCAGTTGATAGTGATGAAAAGATATGACATATTGTTTATGGAATGAAATCTACTGGAGCCTCTTCTGGCAGTAGTTGTAAAATCCAGTACATGTAATATGTATAAATGCGATGGGAGAAAAAGGATATAGATCGAAAATTCTATGCTACTTATACCAAAAAAAGGAGCATAAAATTAAAAAATTAACATGCTGGAAGAAACTTAAAACATCAGCTGAAAAGATGAAAGATATTTATTTGAAGAAATTTAAAGACATGTTAGTGGACTCCATAGTTTTGATCGATATACCTAAGGTCTATTAGATAGAAATAACATTAGTAGGATCGCATTAAATAAAGAAAAGTAACTTGTACCAAATTGGTACATCGGTTGAAATAATAAAAGATTAACTTCCGTCAAATGCTCTTCAAATAAAATTGCTACCACTATATTTACTGATACAGTCCCACCGATTAAACTAAGTCTGCGTGAGTTTGCAGGGAAGTTATCCTTATTTGGCGGTCAAGGGCAAAAGTATTCCTCTAAAAAATCCAAAATACAGTGCAAAACAAATACATGTGCTTTTAAAAGAAGTAACGTTTTTTGTCACTGGAGATGCCACAAACCCATAACATGATTTAATAAATATTATATTTAAATTTAATTAAATAGAAACGATAAATTTCAATAAAACTATCTTCTTAGGGAACTCTTGAAGTATTACTTTTGTTAACTCGTTTAGAATAAGTAATTTTTATGTGTGTCCATTGTTGTACTCTACATTTAATAATATCTGGTATACTAAATACAAATTTGTAATATCTTAGTAATAATATTTCGTCAATTCACTGAAAGAGTTAAGGATTTGCACTTCATTTTTTCAGGTAAGTGGAAATATGAAATCTTCATTTTAACATCTCCCATAAATTGTTCATCTCTCTTAAAGATTTTATCAAATCCCGTTTTTCATCATTTGCCTACAAAAGGTGTACTATTGTGAATATTTGCAGATAATAAAAAAAGTGGTTTAGTTGATAAAAGGATATTCCGACCCCCTAACAGCTAAACTCTTGAAAAAATAACCACTTTAAAAATTTATGTTTCGTAAACTGATCCACACATCACAGCGTTATATACATATATATACATACATACATATATATATATATTTATATATATATATATATATATATATATATATATGCATATAAATATATATGTATGTATATATATGTATATAAATATATATGTATATATATATATATATATATATATATATATATATATATATATATATATGCATATAAATATATATGTATGTATATATATATGTATATATGTGTATATGTATTCGTGTTCGTATGAGTATACATATATACAAAGTGTTCATAAGGTAACCTAATATTTTTCAAGGATACGAAAATATATTCATCCGCACTTTACATGGAAGTGAGGCATTTTTAAACTTTTTAAAATAATTTATTTCTTAACTGAGTAGATGTTATGAATATAAATAATGAATTCAAATTTAACCTTTATAGTCTGACAGTAAAATTGCTGTAATATTCAAGCGAACCGACAGACGGATATGGCGAAACTGTAAAGGCCCGAGTTTTATTATAGTCCTATCCTAAAAATGTTAAGTTATTTTGGATAACATATTGCACTTCATTTTAAAGTATAAAATTTTATAAATGTGGTTCTAGAACTAAACATTTTTAAACGGAACCATGATTTCATTTTAAGAAACCTATCCGAAGAAAATTTCTTAAAATAAACATGTAGAAAATCGCTCCCATTTTATACGTTTAAAGAAATTTATTTTTTTTTAAATATTTTGCTACCTATTAAATGAGATTCTAACATAAAATACAAATTTGCACAATTTTTAATTGGATAATTTTTTTAAACTTTGCTATAATAATTAATTACGTATAAGGTTGGTTAAAAATGACGATCATTTCAAAAGAAAGTATGTATTTATAAACTAAAGAAACTATATATTTATTTATTGTAACTTGTAACAAATGACTCATATATCTCAATATTGACAACGTCTATATCTATTTGGCAGAAACTGAAGAGAACCGATGCATAAACTCGCCGGTTTTTAATTTAAAAATTCCTCAAAAATTCTTGTATAGAGATGTTTCTCATTACCAAAGTTTTTTTTTCACGCAAAGTTAGACGTCGACAGGTTCGGTGAAAAAGGGAAATGTCGAATCATTTCTCATCCAGCCTCCAACAGTTTTAATTCAGTAATTCTAGTGGTATGCGTTGTGGGGTTATTATGTAGAAAGAAAACTTTTCCATATTATGGACGTTTAAGACGGAGTACAGATCCCAAATTTTGAATGTGACTCAGCTCATCGTTGCGGTAATAATCGTATTAATAGTAATTATTTTCTAATATGATATTTTTAATATACCACTAACAAACAATGGTATCTCTTTGTCATTTAGTTAATTTTTAAGCATTGGTTTACTAAATTCATTTTTATCTAGCACTTACTGGTATAATTAATACGCATAACACACTTGCATTCACAATAAAAAGGTGATTCAGTCATTTAAATATAAGCCTAAAAGATAAAAGTTGTGTACTTATCTATACCACAAATTAAGGTAATCCTAATTGAACTCAACAGGTGTCCCTACTATATAGATATTTGTAGACCTTGCCTAAATTGTGTTTATCGTATCATAAAATAATTTAAGTTGAGTAGCCAAAGACTACATCAAAGTTCTGAAATCTTCTTTAATTAGAGATTTTAATTTTTATTTGTCGATATCCAATCAATTAGTCGGTTAGATTTGCGTAACTAGTCCTTTAACTTTTAACATACACTCCGGAATTGCTGGAACTATTATATTATTAACTTTAGAGATAGCATCGGAAGATACTCTCTGATATATACGGGGTTTTGCCTCTGTTGCAAAATAGCGAAATGGAAATTCATAAAACAAATAGTGATGCAGACAAGTTTTAACGTCGTCCATATTTTCTTTCGTTAATAATCAAACGTAAATCATTTTGACGAACACGATAGAACTTTTATATATGTTTGAATTTAGATATTCCAGGAGTTTCCCAAAAAATCCAAAATGTTTTTAATTTATTTTCTATTTATGTTTTTAAAATAAAAAATAAAAAATTAAAACTCATAGTTTTGTTACGTATACTCGTCTGTCTATTTGTTCGTCTATATATCTGTTACACATAGACGAACAAATAGACAGACGATCATAAAAAAAGTATTCCTTAAAAATATTTGTATTTTTCTATTTCAATATTATTAATATGTATAATATTAAATAATGTGCTGATTTTGATGCATTTCTACACATATGCATTTCTTTTTTACACCTAAGTGTCAATAATATTGATGCTAACAAGTTAATATTGAATGTAGTAAGCTTCAACTTAATTGGCATTTTCATTTCGAAGTTACGTTTAAAAATTAATTAGAAATTATGCCTTGTTGTTAATTAGTGAACCACTTTTGTTTCCTGTCTGTTGAAACTTTTAATAGATTTCATAGTACTGAAAAATATTAGAAATACTAAAACAATTCTGTAGAAATATTAGGAAAGTTTAAAATACTGCATCTAGTCACGTTTCAGGATTAGAACTTTCCTATACAAGGGGTAAACATGTCCTATTGGCTGGTCGTCAACTGAATCCCCTAAGCAACTGATAAGTGCACGGTCAAATGCGGAAGTGACCTCCTAAAATAACAATTTGTTTTTATGCTTGCCATGTCGTGCCTTTAAACGAGTAGATTTTTTTACTGCTAGAGACGATTTTTCCTTACATTTATTGATAAATATTTTAGTAGAGGTGTACTCAGAGATTTACAGAGACAAATATATATTTCTCTCCAAGGTAAATGTTGGTACAGGGTCGGCGTTTGAATATAGATGTTTGGTTATTTTATATAATTGAGGGCAAGCTCCCTTGCAGATAAAAACTAACAATTAAACCGATTACATGTTAATAAATCTACCCCTAAGTTCCAGAATTTATCTATCGCTTTTGGAATATTTTCCCGATAATGCCTGTTCTCAAAACTAGTCCTAGATTTGATGTAAAAAAATATAGGCCTGTAGCAGTATTATCAACATTTGTTAAATTATTTGAAACCGTTTGATATCACCGCATATATATTCAAATTCAGTGTACAGCTGACGGACCGTAAGCATGGTTTTCGTCGTAAGCGATCAACGTCACTAATCTTAATAATTTTATGGATTATGTTGCTAGGGAGTTCAAGATAATGTACGGCAGTTACTTGTAGCTTATTTTGATTTTAAGAAGGCATTTGAACGAATCGACAATGATTTTCTACTAGTTAAATTATTGGAGGCTGGTATCTCTTCCACTTTAGTAAAATTTTTCGTCACTTTCGAAAACAATATATTCGAAAACAATATATGCCCTTTTTTGTTTCTCATTATGATTAGTGATTTTTCCCCAATTGTCAACCCAGCTCCTTACCTTCTCTTTGCATATATTGAATATATTCTCGGGGATAGAAAAACAATTTATTTATGAGCTGTTTCAAAGTGACATCGATACAGTAGTTCAATGAAGTTTGAGCAACGCGCTACAATTAAATGTGAATAAATGCGCGATTACGAGGTATTCAAATCCTTGATGCAGCAACCTTGATGCAGGATTACGAATTAAATGGAACGGCAATCGAAAGGGTATTATTCGTGCGATATCACGGCTATTATGTTGAAGAAAGTAGTAAATAAATTTAGTAGACTTTTATACCAAAAAATGCATCTTAATTTGTTTCCATCGGGTATTATAATGAACATGGTCGGATGCAATTCACCTCGACTCCGACGGGAATTACGAAAGATCGTGCACTTTTTTAATTATTTAATAGTTGTGGTGACAACCCTTTGGTCTTAGGTTTGATAACTCTTTACACTCCTGACTGTTACGTAAGAGGAGGAAATCATAGTATATTTAATATATAATATATAATAAAGAATAACCTCCAACGCTCACCAGTTTTAAGCGCACTTACTTTAATCAAGAGGCGCAAGAGGCGCCAAGTCTTTATATTTTTTCTGCTCCATTGACCCCCTTCAGGAATGTGATTATGGAGTCGCATGGTAGTACATATTTGATTGCTAGGTTTATGTTAAATTTGATTTAATTTGTGTTTTTTTTTGTTTTATTAGTTATTATTTATCTTGTCATGTATCATATTTACATTACGCATACTAGGTACGTTACTGTTTGTACATGTCCACCACTCTGAGGTAATCGGTAAGTTGAACAAGGGAGTTTTATGATAAATAAATAAATGTTAAAAATGGTTAATAAAAGCAAAAGCTTTTTTTAATGTTTAAGCAAACAATTGTAAGAAAATGTTAAGAAAAAAAGAGGTACAAACACTGCGACGGTTTTTTAACAAATAAAACAGTTGTCTTTTGTGTAGTTAATAGAAAGTCTACTATATTTATTTTCTTGAAAATACATAGCGTGGATTTTTTAACCTCATCAATTCATTATATGCAAAAGAATAAGAAAATTATATTTATTTTAATTAATAATAAATATTTTTATAAGACGAATTACAATATTGATAATACGAACAACGGTTAAACCATACAAATTCACGTAGCAGGATTATAATGAAATATTAATGACGTTGTTAACCTAATACAATTAAGTTGAAATTAATACAGGTAATTTATTTGAAATTATAAAATTAAAAAAAAATAATAAACGAGGATTTTCACTTCAAACCCATTGCCTTATTGGCTTAAGTTTCTTTTTATGGCACTTCCTTCGTACGTGCTTCGTAGATGTAACTTGTAGAGTGTTGTATGTAACATGATGATATATGGTCTGATGGTCAAATTTAGTTGTTGAATTGAAAGCTATATTTAACGATTAAATAACCAATATGTAAGTCGGACAGTCGCGCCGGACCGTTCCATTCAATTTCAATTTTAGTTGCTGCATATCATGTCACACGCGCTGAATGTAAATAAAACGGTAGAAAGATATGAGTTCTTCGGTTAATCAAACTTATAACATTTGGAGCAGCTGAATTATGCGGATGCCAAAATAGATGCGAAGTGTCTCGGGTAAATGCAATGTTCGTTGGAGCGACTCGAAACTTGGCAATGCACTACCGCGCACACATACATCGATTTATATTATTTTAAAAATTAAAACTACGGACAAGAGAGAACATCGAAGAATATAAAAACGAAATAGTGTAATGAGTTAAAAGTATATGAGGGACAAATATGGGTCATTTTAAAAAAGTGAACTAATGACGAGTTATATTGTCCTCTATTATACCAGATGGCAAAATATATGAAAGTGATAAATGAATATCAAAAATAACAGCGTAACTTTTCCGGTCAGATTTAATATATTGCTTGGCCGTTAAACTGTAGTAAAACATTTTATTAAATTTTTAAAAATAGAATTTAAAATGTAGCACGAGATCCTCCAGTGGCACCACAATTATTTGTACTGCCAGTGGCACCACAACTATTCTTTAGTTATATTTCAGTGTGTATCTACGAGTATCCTATATGAGAGCTCATTTTCTGCTTTTAGAAACTGTGAACCTGCTGTGGAAAATTCAAAAGTCCTAAGTTTTTAAACAAGTATGCGCATAGAACATTTAAGCTGTGCTATTACATATAAAAGCTATATGATGAGAAAAATAACTAGAGGAGGCCTTTGCCAAGAGGCATCCTGAAACAAGAAATTATTAAGGCATGGAAATGGAATCCAACTCAGAAAGACATTAATATTATTATCACGTGCAAATGTGAAGTCAAATAATTCATTTTATTGTGAAACCACAATGATTTTCGTGAAGATTTTTCTTATTTATTAAACTTTTTGAGTTGGCTTTTATTGCTAACAATGCGCATCATCACTTTTAATATGGGGATGCTTGTATAATAAACAAAAAAATACTAAATTCTAACTCTAAAAGTATGTTCTTGCTACATTCCAGTACTTATAAGGTTTTACATTTTTAAAATTGTTTAATATTTCTATTCAAAATATCATCACCCTAGAACCCAAAATTATTATCACTTTGATATTAGGTATTCTTATTTGACAAAAGACTTATTAAACAGTGGGGTTTGAAAGGAATCGGGGTTATTAACAGTTCAATTCATATCTACTACATATCTAGGTTGGAAATTTCTTTCGTCACTCCTTTTGAATATATTAAGGCTCCCAGAAACTTGTTAGCCAAATTTTTATTGTGCTCTTGCTATTATCATTTTAAATAGTATGTTTAAATTGTGAGAACAGAGCATTAATAATTTAAAAGAAAGCAAAGACAGAAAGGCCGAAGGACAATCGTGCGAGAGCGATACGGCTTCTTAGGTAATCCCGAGGTACTTTCGTGCCTTATAAACAAACCCTCACTGACTCAAACTAAAACTAAATAAATTTGTGATCCAGTTATGATTATGTATCTCGTTTATCTTTTGCATATGTATACAATAATTCTTATCGACAATCAAATTTCATCAGTTAATTTAAATACGTTATGTAGTTTCATAAAATATTTTATGATCATAATTCTTTCCTATGTCGCAAATTTTTTAAAAAATCATTATTCATGAAATCGAGATTCGATTATAAGTGATATTTTTACTACTTATGTACAGTTTTTTAGCGTTGAAATACCGAAATTTCATGAATATGATTCTATTCTACGGAATACTATAAATCAACAATTTCCTTGTATTTCTAAATATATATCTAACAGGTTATGTTTTCGAATTGACGTGTGATTTAAAACATACGTAATGTGAAATTAGAATATCACCTTTCCTTTTCTAGCTAGCTGCCGTCCGTTTACTTTTATTGATTACCATTCTTTGTACATTAAGTGCCCTAAAATGCTGCGTAATAATGTTACGTTATTATAAACTAAATTATCAGTAACAAATTGCACCAATGTATTTATTGGCAAAGAAGTAAAATTAAAATTCAATTTCCTTTCTCTTGGTTATTTTTATTTTGATAAGTCACTGAAAATTACAATTGCAGTAAGAAAATGTCAAGTCGAGCGTTGAAACAAATAATAGGATTATGGTATTTTAGTAATATTAATTATCTCATATTCGATGATCAGAGTGTAGAAGTGGCGAAATTTTCATGCACATAAATAGAAAGTTATTCAAAATTGTCTAAGTTATAACAGAAAATTCGCAATTGCGAGTCGCGAAATATCAGCTTGAGTGAGTCACGACATGACGAAAGCAGACCTTATACAGCTCACTGCTCTTGCCGGTGGGAGAACAAATAATGCCAGAAGAGAAAATGCAATTCGTATGCAGCAAAATAAAATAGACAGTCGCTTTTTCTTTCAATTTATAATTGTTCCTGTAAAATCATCTTTTTAGTATGTCTCCTTTATGAATGTTTATATTTCATTAAGCCTTGAAAAAATACTACTGGTTATATATTTTCGAGCAATTCGCAATACTAAAAATCTTATTGCGAACTATTTTTAGGAAAATTTCTGACACATTTTTTTACAAAACTATAATGTTAAAATCCACAGCGGTTCGGTTCTGCTTAAAATTATGGGTTGTGCTTCAGCAATTTGCTTTGTAATAATGACGTTGAGGATGCTGTATATTTAATTTATTCCTTTGTTAAAGTTAGCTCAGAGCTGATAGTATTTTTTTTTATTTATTCACAATTTCGAATGACAATTTTAACCGTAATATAAACATGTTAGTAGAATATTTATAGTGAAAACACCAGTAAGGTATTGTTGAATTTGAGTCGTAAATATAAAAGAATATTAATGACGCTTCTTATAATACTCTTGACGTCTGAGTCTGGGGGAAACGTTTAAAATCATGTTATAATGAAACTTGTTGTATAAATATCGACTCTGAAAGTTGTATTGTTATTTAAGCGTGAACAAAAGTTATTATACACTCTGTTCGACATATCTAAACCTAGGTTTATATGTATGCGTTTATTAATATTCTACTTTTACCTGGTACACTAGATATTAGAGGCCTTGAAGAGACCTGCTTTCCTCCTTGTTTTTAGGTAAATTGTATGCTAAATAGATAATCCTCCTAATTTTCAAGTGATGTTTAATATAATGTTATCAGAAAAAACGACTTGATCTCATGGCCAGATTTATAGATATTTAATATTTATGGGATGAGCTAGAATTCAGGTAAGTGTTATTGTCGGCAATTTTACTGGACATAATTTTTGATAGGTTGGCATATTTTTTGGGCGGCTTAAACGAATACTCTAAAAAGTGACTATACTAATATTAGAAGTAGATTTCACTCAAAAAAAAATTAAAACTTATTTTATTGAAAAGGAAAATTAAATATTTCGCTATCATTTCAAAGTGGTATAAAGTTAGCTTCAAGGGACACTGTCAAAAAACTTTTCAAAACTAAGCGTATGTATGTAAGAAACTCTTTCAGATATGTATTTGAATTCCAGAATTAAAATATTATGATACTGATTAAAGATGGGACATACCAATGGGATGAAAACTTACCTAATAAAATATTTTGCAGAATTTATATCGTGGAATACGACAAATAATCATATGCTTTGCTTTCTTTTTCACTTTCTTTTAAATTAAACTACACTACACCCAACAATCGTACTACGCATAAACGAAAGAGAGATTGTTTCGTACGCGAGCGCAGAGGAATTTTTAGAGGAGAGGAGAAATAATATTGAAGCTCTCACAGATTTCGATAAAAATATATTGTTTTGTGGTAACGAACGCACAAATGTGCAATCGATAACGCTATGGATATGCACAAGAATGTTACACTGGGCCCTACTTTGCTGAAATGATAATTTTATTTTGTTGTAATACACACAAAAAACTGCTGTCCTAACAGTTTCTATTTCAACTTGGCCACGATTCTTTAATAAACCAATTTCATGTTATACTCAACAAGTTATTATAATAAGTATTTGATAAAATAAATATTTAGTAGAACGTTCAAATATTTACTTAAAAAATATTCTGCCGAGCTTAAAAAATAAGGAACTAAGCGAGTTTTAACGTTCACAATTTTTTTTTATTCTACTTTTATTATTAACGGATAAATCAACGTTATACATATTATTTATGAAGAGTCTTATAGTATCATTATTAAAAAATATATGAATACGTTCTATTTACAACATCGCTTAATATGTCAGTTAAAAAAGATTCACAAGTTTTTGAGTGATACGCGCGTTTATTCATCTCAACGAAAGAATATTGACCTCAATTCAGGTCTATGAAAAAATATTGTAAATTAATTGTAAATTATAAAAAACCATTTAAAAAATAAAACAGAGGTAATATTCGTCATTATGTGACTTTTTAGTCTTTATAGACTTGTTGAAATTCAACGTAAAATTGTGTACGTTGAGACGTAAGTATATTAATTTTGGGCAGCAATTTGAAAATTGTGTGTATATGTAAATTATGTGTTTACGAGCTGAGATGAATTTATCATGAGAAAGTTTTTGTTCTTTGATCTTTATGTTTTTTTATTGTGGGGTCAATCAACAATAAAGCTACAATAGACTTCATTTGAAATTTTATGATGAAGTACCATCTTGTGTTACTATTTATACCTATTTCCCGAGTTAAATCTTTGTCGTCCCACTCTTAGTGATTATTTGAGTGAGGGACATCCCTCAACAGCACCAATTGAAGATAACACCAATTCTGTGCACCTTATAATGACTGATATGAAAGTACTCTATTATCAGATTCGTGAAATGTTAAGCCTTGGTACGATAAATATTACGCCATAATATGGTTGCAGTGTAAATTATACACGAAAAATCAGACATCAGTGAGCTCTGTAACCTAACTTCGAAAAATTCTTCGAAAGTCACCCAAATGCTCCCTTTGATATAGCCACTGGTAAAGAAAGCTGGATATACTGTTACGAACCTGAAACTAAGAACCAGTCTTCGCTGAAGGACTTTCATTCTGAAGATTTTAATACAAAAATGAAGAAAGGATAAAATCCTGGAAAAATGTTGGTTGCCTTGTTTTTATAATGTGCAGGTTATTATGCAATTATTGTTCTGAAAAATAAAGATCCTTTAACGTAGCCTAGCATATCAAAACGAAAAAATCATGTTTACAAAATCACTGAGAGTAAATTTTTATTTGAAAAAATATATCAATTTCACAACATATTTAACAAAACTAATTATTTTTTTGAGTGATAATTGATTGCATGCTCCCATTACTTAGTGCTATAAATTGTATTATAAACTGCTCATAAACCTTACTGGTTTATTAAAGGAATTTAGAAATTATCCGTGGTACTGGAATTATTTATTTCAAAATTAAGTGAATTTTATGCAAAATTATCAAATATTCACGCCACGTAGAGAACGTAGGATACTAGCTTGCCTCTCCATTTACAAGATTACGAATTTGCGTTATTAAATATTAAATATACTGAATAGTAGGCCTTTAAATTGTTATTTTAATAACACTCAATTTAGATTAAACTCGTTGAATTCCATACATCATTAAAACCTGCAATTTAACATATATACATATATATATATATATATATATATATATATATATATATATATATATATATATATATATATATATATATATAAACAAGCTAAGTTTTAATGATTAGATTCATATGAAATTTCTGCTTCTTAAATTTACTGCATGTAAGTTTAAAACTACAAAAGATGTGAAGCTGACAAATGGAAGAACGTACATTTTATGGTTCCTCGAATTACGAAATTACAAAGGTTCTTGTTTGATTTAAGGTTTTTAAAAATCAAATATATTTGCATGCAACCAAAAAAATTAAACGATAACGGGATCGAAATAACCAAAAATATTTTTTCTTGGCAGAACGATAAAACTTATACCGATTCCATTTACTTCAAAAGCTCAACCAGTAAATTGTGTGGGCTGATATGAATGTGTAAAGCCTAGTAAATGGAAGACATTATCATGGAAAAAAAATGTCACAAGCGCACGATATCAAACAATAAAAAGCTCAAAATTATGTGACATTTTCTGAAAGCAAGCTCATCACAGATATTTAAATTCACAAAGTTACAATGGAAAACAAAAGCTGCTGAACCGACAGGTCGCAGAGGGAAATAATGTCACATTGGCGACATTGAATGGTTATTTTACATGGGTGACCATTGTTCCTTTTTTGTTTTAATGGAAATTTATGAATACCTCGTGCAGCTCAAATATGATCAAATACTATGTTGTGTATTGTCACACAATTTGCTGCCCAAAAAATAAATAATTTTCATAAAACATTCCCTGGGCACATATGCATTAATACACGTTTATATAATTTTGTACTGACTTAACTAAACATACAGGATTATTGATACGAATTTCCATGTAATGTATAATATCAAAGGAGTTATTACTATTAATGCATTACACAGATGTGTACATTAATAGTAAGAAATTTGGAGACACTGATACCAATTTTGCTGACATCAACTCTTAAGAACATTATTCTTGTTTACTACAATAATATGGAATAAACTGTTACGTACTTTATAAATTTAAGATAATTTATATTTTAAAACTAACATGACTTGATGCTGAACATGAAGACACACGTGTATCCAACTATCTCTTCATTTATGTGCAATTTGCCAATTAGCCCCGTATAAATGTGGTTAGACAAATCAAGTTATATTTAAAGTACATATATTGTTTTACAATCGAGAAAAAAATGTTCTTTTGCTGTCAAAATTGTTTAAATTTTTAATGAAAGAAACTAAAAAAATCTATTAAGTACGACTATTTCCCATCTGAAAAGCTAATATTTTGTAGGAGCAAGTTCAAACTTTACATTGGAAAAAATAAGCTTGATATTACATAATACATATGATAAACTTTCTATTCAAGCCTTCTTGGGATAAGATATGAATTTCTGACTGGATTAGTGTAAGCAACCTAAGTTTTAATGAAAGTTCATATCAAGGGCGAAGAGGCCCATAAGTTGGCTTCTTGTTACGCCTATTAGCTTTCCTTTCCTCGAAATATCTTAATGCGATTGAGGAAAAAAATAATTAGATGTTTGCAAAGATTACTTATACATCTCATTCTATTAAATAATTATTAGCATATTTAACCATATATTCTATCAGAATTTGTTAGCAAGACCAGTTGTTTTCTTCATGCGATTCTACATTATCCCTGATTTAATCGCAGTCTTAGGGTTATTAGAAGTATTTTCGATCCAACTTTGTACTCTAATATGTCAACATAAAACATGGGTGGGTAGTGAGATATGAAATGAATATTTTTCAGGTTTTCGTCAAAATTAAATAAAATATCGTGGTCTTATAATCTTAAACTTCTGAAACAAAACCTTTTGAATGTAAATAGAACTTTCACTATGGGAGTTGCATCCGCAGGTAAACATCTATGAATATTTAATGGTACACAGCATTCCTATCAAATTCTGAACAAATATCGATAGTGTTTTTCATAATTAATGATCCAACATGTGATTCAACGAAATTAAAATTTTGTACATTTGCCAAAAATTGTGAGATTTATAAACATGATTATGGTTTTCTGACACCAGTAGCGATATTTTTTAAATATTATATTTTTTAATAAATTTTTATAAAACTATAAAAAAACGGCTTTGCTATCTTTATAACTCGCAGTTAATACCACAGGATACAAAACAAAATTATCACTCCATTTGCCTCTTTTAAAATTTAAATTAATATATCAGCGAATTTTTAAATTCCTATATTGAATGACCACCAAGAAAGGGAGCTATAACAGGCAATATTACAAACGTGTGAGGAAATTTATGATGGTTTAATTTTTCTTTGCGAAGCGCGGAGCCATACAAAGTACACTGAATTAGTTGGAATGTGATGAAAGGAAATCTTTAGAGGTGAGTAGTAAACTCATCGAGTTTGGACTCGCTTGACTTGCCATGATGTAGTAAAAAGTAATAAAGAGATAAGCAGGTAAGTATTTAAGGATACATACAGTATAATTTCAACCTATGATTCATAAATCTTAATGCTGCTGTTATACTGCCTGCCTAAACCGTGAAACTACAAGATCTGCTATTTTTAAAGTAACATTGTTGGTCCTGAGCAGAGGTTCTGTTTTTGAACTTCGGTTTCCAGCTCATCAGTCCTGATGCTGCAAGAGTACTGCCTGCCTAAAGCCTGAGTCTTGATTACTTGCTGTTTTTATATTAGAATGGGAATGAATAATTAGAATATTGCAGAACCTCCATTTGGGTCTCAATATATATATATATATATATATATATATATATATATATATATATATATATATATATATATATACATACACACACATATATATACATATATATATATATATATATATATACTTGGAATAAGGTTTATCGGACGTTGATTCGCAATATTAGTATAGTCACTTTCTCGTATAAAACTATAATATTTGACTTCACCCATAGTCTTGGAATTCACCTCTATTTTTAAAATATTTTTTGAAGTGTTTAGTTTTGGTGTGAGCAATATTTTTTCTGATACTCTCAGCATACCTTCGTTATACCATCTGATCCCTAACTTTTCGCCATTGCAGTTCTAAATGACATGAAGGACCTCTTGTTCATAAAAATCATGCGCGTAATCTAGCTATGTTGTGCTTCAAGATAATTTCTTCTTTTGTTGTCCCTGTGGTCATATTTTTATTTTAGATGTTTTCTCCGTATTATTTTTTCTACAATTTTGAAAATATTAATATTTTTCCTTTATATGTCGCCGACAAATTACCTAACCAAACTAAATGTTTCTCTAACTAAAATTTCTATAACCTGCTTTTACCATTTTGTAGACTTTTTTTAAAGTGTACTGAGTTCTTGATAAAGTAGCAGTTTTTTGTTTTGTTGTTGAAATATTCATTTTGTTCCCTTGTGATTATACTAATCCATTTTTATCAGTGTGCATAACTTCTTCCCTCTAACTTGGTTAATTCTTGAGGGATCTTGTTTTTTCTTCACTCCTGTCTAAGGTTCTTAACACTAGAAACTCAAATTATGTTCTCTTTACGTGATATAATAACGTTATGAAAAATAATGTCAATATGTGAGTATGTTATTTAAGAAGGGTTAGACTTGAGAATACAGAACAATTTATAAATATTGAAAGAGGAGTTAGACAAGGAGACCCGCTCTCACCGATCCCATTCATAACGGTACCACACTATATCATCAAGAATTGTGACTCTAATAACAAAGGAATTATCATAAATGGCAAACATTTCACTCACTTTGCATTTCGGATCATATTGTCTTACTACCGGGAGGTCTACGTTAGTGCGCGCATGCATTCACGCATGCATGCACGCATGCATGCACGCTCGCACTAATGCAGGCACGCACGCGCGCACTCACGAACACACCCTCATGCGCACACGTGCACGCGCGCACATGAGCAGGTAAGCATGTACGTACGCACCCACGTACGCATGCGAACACGCACGCTCGCATGGAGGCACGCACGCATATAAGATATACTGAAAAACCTGCAAAATTTGAAATTGGTATATTTTTGTCGAAATTCACTTAAATTATAAAAAAGGTTATAAGGAATCAAATAATTGCACCAAAATTATTATATAGTTTTCATTTTGGAATTTTGAATTGAGTTTGATAATTGATACGTGTTCATTTTTGAGGGATAACAAAAAATTAAATTAAAAAAGGGGAACAATCAAGGTACACATTCCATAGGAAAAACATTGGATATTTTATTAGCAATATACACACAGATATAAAGTGCCCGGAATATAAAATTAATCTGAATTCAGCCACTCGGTAAAGAATTTTTTTTCTTACCACGTAAACAAGGGCATTGATTTCCAGTAAACTTTAATCATTTTAACCTTTCAAATTGTTATTATTGTTCTTTAATATATTGTTTAGAGTACATATAGGAAAATTTTGAGATGACACTAACGATATGATTACATAAGTAACGTGCGGCTTCTTTGCTAACATTAAATTGTTGCATTATAGCTAAGTGGGAAGTATTAAAATAATGAAACTCTTTTAAATATTTTGTCTAGATTTTGGGCTTTATTGGTGAAAATACTTTACTAAAATTGACATGACACGTTAAATATTAGCATTGTCCTTTTTAATTGATCTGAAAAAAGGAGAAAATTGTCAATTCGACTATTACATATTTTTTCTTAATGCATATACAGACGTAAATTAGAGATGCGTCAACCGACTTTTATGATAAGTTCCATGTGAATGTAGTCCCAAGTGAGTGATTGACCACGATGATATTCTAAAAATCCTCTACTGATGAAAATATAAGACGATTCGATTCATTCAACGATTCGATAAAAAGTTTAAATTCATTTTAAATGTCTTAGTCTAACAATGGAACTAGATGGTGATAACGAAACTAGTCAATGATGAGTAGATTCATTAATTTTGGGTTAGTTTGACTTTATTGAGAAGCTATTTGATCACAAATGGAGCTCAGGTTCTGTTGATAAAGCTGAAAGACGGTAATACACTAACTAACTTCCCAATTATTACGAGTAAATTCATTTATTTTGGGCGCGTTAAATTTGTTGTGATAGATTCTTTGTTAACATATGATTATGGAGTTGCAAAGTGGCGAAAAGTACTTCTCAACTTTTTGAGTTGCAAAGGGGCGTCTACGAAACAATGAACATAGGTGATGAACGTGAGTACCTACCATGTAGATGTAGTAGGTAACAGGTAATAAACATACCTAGCTTGAACTCGTTTGACTTGTCTTAAAGTGACCAAGAAAGAAACAAAGACAATTGGCAGGTAAATAAATACAATTAAAATAATTAGTTAGTAAGAAAAAAAACCGAAGGATAGTCATGAGAATCGGGAATTATTAACGTAAATATTTGTAGTTAAAGCGAAGTAATAAAAAAATTATCATGGTCACTGCGTGATATTTATTCATAATTCACAAAAAAATATAGAAAATAATTATAGTGTTAGTATTAGCAGTACGAGTAAATATTTAAAATATTAAAAAGAGCTTAACTATCCTTACATTGTTTATTTTAGAGAGTAGGTGCTTTGTCAAATGTTTCCAAATTTTGGAAGTTTAGTGTTTTGCACCAAAAACTGTGTTAGTTCAATTACAGAAATAGTTTAAAATTATGCTTTTTTTTCAAAGCCAAAATTGATAAGTGCTAAATTTTTGCCGGCCACTCATTTCTTAGAATGAATTTGGTTTTTCACGATGGTTCTCTTCAGTTTTGGTTACAAAGCCGTAAGGGTATCTGTGACTATATTTACTGCCCTCTCTATAACTTTTGTACGATATGATAGTCGCATTAAAAGATCTTCATTATTAGCCTGTGACTCTCTTATGCGTTTTTATTTGTTAGAAAACATAGGCAATAACAAGTTTTAGTGGTGTACTAAGTATACATTTTACTTAATAAACAGACTCGACTACATTCTTCATTTATCGTTGACAATACTTATAATTAAATATCAATTTCCAAAAATGTTTTTCCCCATCTTCACAAGATGGATATATTTTGATTTCATATCAAATGGTAGCGTAAACCTTAACTACAAACGGAGCATGTTGTTTCAGTTCACTCATTGATTCGTTATTTGAAACATATAACCGCAAAATCCGGATGGACTTTATCAGCCATCTGGAATGAAACATTTTCCTGGGATACGATTAACCAAATCAGGAGGATACTCGCCACTCATTGATTCAGAAATTTGATTTCAGAAATACCTGGTAATATACTCTCTATCTTTTCAAACGGTGCAAATTTTAAAAGTCAGTATCTAGAGATTTTAATGCCGAGAATTAATATTGAATATAATATAGTACCACACTGACTAAATATAGAATTGCTTATATTTATGAGGCTGAAGATCTGAACGTGAAAATGTCTATAATATAACAAAGATAGTAAAATCATCTTTCGGCATTTATCATTTCAGTTCATTTCGATAGTCTTTTAAATCAAACGATGATAGCCAGTTATTAATATTTTGGCAATGAAGGCTATTTACATAGATATGCCCACATGTGTTACTTAAAACAAAGGCAGAGGTAATCATTTAATTTACGAAACTTTCTTTCGCCCATGATACACAGCAGTCACCCTTTGCGTGTCAATAGTATGAGATTATTGTTATTGTGTTTATTAGTGAGAAGAAAAACTTAAAAAATAATTTAAAAAAGACAAACATAAACAAGCACACACACGTAGATATGTGTGTTTGTATACATGCGCATGCGCGAGCATATACTGTGAAAACAATAATTTTACCTTAATTAATTCCTTTTTATTGTGTCCGATAAAGATATTTTCATGCAATATTTAAAAACTAAGCAGGTCTACATATTTATAGCTATCGAAAAACCCACACCGAAAACTACACAGAGCAGTTAAAAAAACACTTTTAGAGTAGAAAATTAGCAAATGTAAACAGGCTCGGAAAAATATTCAATTTTCGAGTACACGAAGTCCGACGTTTATTTATTTAGAATCATTATCAGTATGAATTCTTCACAAAATGCTTTTAGCGTTAAGGAATAACTCTATTCATTTTAAAGAATGACGAAACTTCATCAGTATTAAGTCCTCGTAATGAGTGAACTTGTCAAGCAACACAGTGATGATAGCTTGAGTATTATTTAAAATATAGAATGCGACAATGGAGGTGACAGATAGTGTCATATCGGTCTTTGTAAAGAAATTACAGATAAATTTGTGGAAAATCCTTATATTGTTGCAAGCGATGAAATCTTAAAATGTTAGTTAAGATACAATTTTTAAGGGCACGATAAATTGTGACCTTTGCAAATCTTATTTTATTCTAAAGGAAAAGAATTTAATCACAGAAGAATTGAATCAATTATCACAGAAAAATTAACTATGCCAGTTGCCAGTTGCTGGTGATACGGCTATTGAATCGATCCCTGTCAATAGTTTCGTGAACCTTTATAGTATCCTTGTAAATAGATTGGATGAACTCATGCTAAATCATCTGAGATAGATTGATAAAATTATTTTCGAAAAAAGCACAGACGGAACGTTGATGAGATAAGGGAATATTTTTGAAGGATCCTATAAAAATAATTGCATACGAATAAAACAGATTCCTCGTGTAAGCTTTGATATTAAAAATGAAAAATTTATTATTTTTTATAAATAAACAGAAAATCTACAGAAGGTACTGTAATATAAAAAAATTAGGTAATCACTTAAAATTAGAGAGAAATCCTAAAATTTCTGTTTCTTTATCTCCAATTATCGATTTTAATGAATAAATGTGAAAAATTTAGTATGTATCAGAAAGTGATAAGATATCCGCATAAGCAAATTAACGTATAAAATACAAAAGTATTTATAGCAGCCTCTCAAAAGTAGTATTTCTCTCCAAATCGATGTTACGTCAAACATCGTGAACTGTTTGATATTGTATGTTTGAATGTCTACATAGGCTTTGCCTCTCATATTTTATTGAATAAAATTCAATTAACACACGCAATTAAATAGTTGTTAAAATATATCTCATTCGAATTTAAACTATTGCCTGTGTTATTTAAAACTTTATAAAATTAATATCGGCCTTAAAATATCAAGTGACGTTACACGTTTTATTTCGTATGGAAGAAATAGAAGTCCTTACAATTCACAATTTTTTTAAAATTTTTGTTTCTAATTTCATAAACAATTTTCAATATAACATAGAAAAACTATGGTTATATTAAAATTATTCATTATATTCAAACATCTTATAAACCTAATAATACTAACGGTTCTACTGTCCCCGTTCTTTTTTGGGTTTATTGAAAATTGCGACCTAGAACTTAAAATACTAATATAACTGCCCCATATTAACTTTTAGAAAATTTCGGTTGAAACTTTAATTTTATTTAGTTTTAATACATAATGTAAATCTCCCTTAAATGCCCTGACCAGTTTAATAAACCAGTTGAATTTACTGAACAGTACCCTCGGCTGCCCGTCGTTTGGCACAAGGTATGTGCACTTCAAAAAGCTATTAAGGCAAAGTTGGATACCCAATATTCTACACGACACTTGAATCATGTTCCAGGACCGTAATATTTTTGACACTATAAGGTGGTCTCTATTTACATTATGTATTGCAAGATTTCTGGAAATACCTAAATATGTTCACAAATTATGCTCCAGTATACCTTTTGCCAGCAATGGAGACCAACATATATAATAATTTAGGGTCATTGTTGGGAGTACCTTCAACTGCAGACCAAATAAGTTTGAAAAAATATATTTTACATTATAAATCTGTTCTTATATAGTGTAGAATATGACCAAGAAATACAGGCATATTGAAGTGATACGTTTAGTGTTAATCGTGATTCAACGATATTTTGGAATCGTGGCTGTATTGTAATAAACAATGGACTTGTAACGTTCACTTTAGACGAATAAAACTGTAATGTGTTGCAATATTGTCTCAGCGTGGCATCGCTACTACCACCGACTGTAGTTTTCCACAAGCGAATTAATATTTTTCGCACACCTCAGGCTAGTTTCATAGGTGACTTGATTCAACCGCAAGATTCCGTATACGGCTCCGCACCTCGGAAAACTTTACTACACGCGGCGAATCGGTAATTTTTTTATAATTTGTTTAGTTAAATCCACAAAATATTGGCCCCGAATGCTTTGTTTGTCGGATAATGCACAATTTTGGTAACATTTGTTTTCCTTGTACAGATTCCTATGATTTTGTAAAACAGTTAACGAAATAAAAAAAATTCAATGATCATCATACTATTCATATTTTTAATATACTTAGTCGAAGTTAGAACTATTAGAAGAATATATATTACTTATTTAAAATTTGAACCCTAAAAAAAATTGAATATATTGCAAATTTCATTTAAAAGAACTCATTATTTCAAATAATTTATGGCAGTAGATCGAGTCAACAAATATATTAACTCCATTATAGTAGTTAGTGGGTAAAAGCTGGTCACGAGGGTTAACATACTTTTTTACCATTGGGCGATGCCGCTTGTAACTTTGGGGTAGATAATGTTAATCAATGAAATGGATTGCTGTTGCAATATTTATCTTATATATTTTATTGGTTTCAAATAGAAAAATGGATAACAATCACCGCGTGTCAATCATTACAAGTGCTTTAAAAATGAACTGAAGAAAGAAAATTCATAAAGAGATTTACGTTTAAAATTATTTTAAGTGTTTTAAAAGAAGAAATGTTTTAATTTCAATGCCTTCCACTAGTTACTAGTTGAAAGTCTCATCATCATTTAACTTTAAGATTTAGACTGCAATAATAACTTGAATTTGAACATTAAAAACGACGACGGATACATTTTTGATCTAATACCATAACAGCCGATTATAAATATAAAGCTTCTTTTGTTTAAGAGAATAAGGTATCTGACACACAGACATACAATGAAAGGGCAACAAAATGTTTCTGTTTGCAGTTTCTGTGCATGGAACTCAAAAAATTTATGACGAAAATTTTCTGTACATTCTTTTGTCATATTCATAATAAGCATCAAAAATATCTTGCTATCATGATTTATCATTGAGATAATTATTCACTAAGAGGATGCTTTTCTTTTTGTGAATTTTTTGACTTCCTAGAATCGGATTGTATTGTATAAAATCAAGATACAATGACATAGCCGGATGATGACAGGAATTCTATTCAGTGTTGAGAAGTAAACTCATCGAGTTTGGATTCATTTGACTTGTCTCGATGTAAGCAAGAATGTAACAAAATTAACATGTCGATAAGCATATGTAAGTACAAGAAGCAACTAATATATTAGTAGGTAGGTAGATAATTAGGTAAATAAAAACTTACAGGTATATACGGATTTGAAACACTTATTACGGTAAAGTTAAAATGATTGAGATTCATATGTCCTTATGTATTTATGTACATGTGTATACATGTACGTATAAGAATATGTTTTGACTTTATTCAACGAAACAAATATTCCGATTTCCTTAAAAGAGATAATATTGTTATTGAACTCATTGTAAGTTCTTGACATTCTGAGAAACACAGAATATCATATGTTAAGTATTTTTAAAAAATTCAACCGAATTAAAATAATCACTGAAAATGAAAAGTAAAATACTGAAAATGCGAGTACTTACTTGGAAATTTTGCAATATAATATTTCCGAACTTAAATAAATTTACAAAATTTGCTAGTGTTTAAAATTTTTGTAACTGGTGTCCAAAGAAGTATAACACTCATCTGTATATATAAGCGAGAGGAAACTGAAACGTCGACTTGTCTCCAAAGCGTGAAAGAGAAAGAAACCAATGAACTAAAAAGCTCTCTTCAACCTTTAAAATATTAAAATAATATTATTACTGATTAGAATAGTTAAGATTATCATATCATTTCAATTAATAACGTGTTCTGCACATTCAAAAACAATATTTTTATATTGAATATATTAAATGTAACTTACCAACCGTCATTTTCGGCGTATCAAACTTTTTGGCGCTAACTTTTTAAAGACGAGTTTTAATTTTATACAGCGTGGGTTTTGATTAATTTTAAAATCTCTTATTGAATTTTATTTAAGTTTGGCGACTGACAAAGCTTTGGCAAAGCAAAACTTATTCCCATATTGTAACTTTTTTTTGTTGTTGTTTTCTTTATTACCCTTTTTAGACAATTATGTCCGCATTTATAGCAATTGTAAACTCAAATACTTTCTAATGACTTTCTAAGTACTGCATGATATTTTATTTTATTCTAGTACTGAGTACTTCCGTACAAGGAAAAAAATAACACGAAATGCATTTAACCCACCACGTGGCACCTGAATTACCTTACGGACATACAGCTGACTATTTATAAGGTATAAAATGTCGGTTCCGCCCTCGATAAAATTATTTTAAGTAGACAGATATTTTTGTCCTACATACTAGGGAGACCCCTAATTAAAAACATAAAATTAAATTTGAATGCAATAAAATTAAAACAGGTTTTAAGACATTTCACACCTAACATTCTCGTAAATTTTCCTTTTCCTAGTCGTAATTTTCCTATCCTGTTGTAAATTTTCCCCTTTGCTCGCGAAACGAAATCAGTTTTACAAATCCAAAATGTTAGTTTTTAAATTAAAATCGCTATCCCGTTTATGAAACATCATAAATAACAGGAAGGTTTATGTAATTAGGAAGTCGCCTACATAAAGTGTAAAATAAGTAATATGTATGAAATAAAAAACAAGTTTCAAGCAAGTTTCAAGAAAAAGAAAGTGGCGCCTCAATCGAAAAATTCGAAGTGACTTCCTAATCTTAAATATATTTAGTTTATTAATTTATTTACTATTTTGTAGAACCACGTCTCTTTTTACAATACATCGTAGAGCCATATACTCGTAAACTTACTACCAATGTAATAAATTTATATTTATAGTAAGATCAATTTTATCTTAGTTCCTAACTGATAATTTTCAACTTTGGAAAGCTTTCCTCCTTAGTATCCTAAATAATAAACGTGTTCCAAATTTTAAGACATTAGCTTTTTTGATCCATGTTTTATATATAAAACACTCTTAGCATGGGGCGTATCTAAAAACGCATAGCGTTTTTCTCCATTAAAAAGTTTTTTTCCCTCATGTAATATACATCAATTAACTCGAACAAAAACTTAAGTCGAAAACGAAACTTTTTTTCATTTCGGTCGAACTATTCCTAAACTTTTAGACTCATCGAGCGCACAACCGTGACTTTAATTCGAGGACGGAAACTTGTTTTATCCCGCGAATTCGATTACTTTGAATGATTTCGTGGGAATGTTATTTGTATTTTGTAAACGGAATTACGTTATGAAGAATTTAACCTGTTTCAATTTAATGTATTTAGTTACCATATACATTATGTTGTCATTTTTCATTTTTACATATATAGAACAAAGTTAAAGTAGATACCCCAAAGAAATCATTTCTCTAATAATTAGTTTATTCTTGTATGAAAATTTGGGTACACTGTAATTACTTACCATCCATTTCCAAGCCGCGCTATCACACACCCAAGAGCATTGCAATTTTGGAAGTCTAATTTGGCACATGGGGAAAGGATTACATCATTATAATACAGTATAAATTTGAAATTTGTTTCTATTTTACTCGTCAGTTTCATAGCTTTTGATTCCCCCATTCATAGTAGTCGCTAGGTAGCTTTCAAAAGAGCCTTAAAAGTAGGTCTTAAGATAAACACACGTGTGTTTATCTTAATATAGATATTAAGTTTATGATATAGGTAGTAGGTTTTTACGGCTCTATCAATGTATGTAACAAAATATGTGGTTTTAGAAAATATAAAAAAATAAATAAACCAGATTTATTTATGATTAGGCATTCGTTTCGTACATTTATTTGATATAGATGGCACTCACTTTTTCTTGAAACTTACTATGGTATTTTTATTTGTTTTATACTAATAAGTTCTTTTATAATTTATGTAGGCTACTCCGTATTTTCCATATACGGAAATTCTGAGTATAATTCTAGAATCCGATCAGGTAACTAATTCAGAGAGCTTCTTTCTTATTATATTATTATTTTATTTTCTATATTGAACATTATGTCTATAATCGACCGTAACATTAAACATTGTACTGTGTGTGTTTGTGCGTGTGCATGTGCGTGTGCGTGCGTACGCGTTATTCGTATGCTCATATAAAATGTCAAACGATTTTTTTCTTTTTTTTTGTAATTTATATGCTTTTTCTTGGTATTCAATTTCTTTTGATAATTAATAAAGGTGCCTTTACTTAAGTTATTGGAACAAAATAATGATCGAGCGTTTAACTATCACAGAAAAGAGGACGAAATAATAAATCAAATGACATTGTAGTCGTCGGTAGTGTATGGGCATTTTGGCCGCAATAATTTTTTGAAAATTATAGGTGGTTGTCAAAATTGAAATTGTTTTCAATGTTGTGTTTGTGATTATGAAATGAATATAAGAGAACATTATTATATGATATTTTTGTAACATTTATTTAGACAAAATATATGACCAGAGAGCAAAAACGTCACTTTTTTTTTGAAAAATATTAATAATATTATTAAATCTTGCGTATGGGAGTAAAAATTTAATTACGAAAATAGAGATATAATTTATTTAGAATTGCGGTATTTTAGATTTCTTATATTCTTATTTTCGATTCAACGTATTTATTTATAAAATTATTGAAAATATTGTTTTGTGCCAGTTTATAGCTTCAAAACTTTACCTTTTCTAAATTATTTTATGAGAAAGTTTTAAAGTAATTTACACATGTTATGGCATTATATATATATATATATATATATATATATATATATATATATAATATATGGCTAAAAATGACAAAGGGATAAAACAATGTTTTGAAATACTGTTCATAAACCCTATCAAATTAATTCGTTAACTTATTAAAATCAACACAAGTGAATAAAATTTTTCAATAAAAAACTAAATTGACTGTCAAGAATCTCTGAATCATTGAACAGAACGGTCGTTTACAAACATGAATAAATATTGTATTGACATAATAATTAATAAAAGAATATTTATTTTGTATGTTTTAATTTCATATGGCGAAAATTCTCTCAGCCTTGTGATACGTAGCTTGTAATTAATATTGCATATTACGGCCACAAATACTGAAATTCTACGATCGTCGACCGGCAGAAAGGAATGTGCCACTTGCGTATTTGGCAAGAGAGTAGCCTTATTAAACACATGCACAGTTCTTTAAGCCTGGCGTAAAGAAAATTTAGTTTTACAAAATACTATTAATAAATTTCAACATTGAAAATATTAATTATTAAAAGTCCAAAAATACATATTGGCAAAATATATATTTAATTACACTTGAACTCTGGTACTTTTGGTGCCATTTTGAATACTTATACAAGTCAGAGTATGAAATTCATTGTACTGTTAAATTGGTTCCTTGCCTTTGTTTGTGTATGTGTGTATTCAGACGTATATGTCAGCATTTGTGCGTACGTTTGCCCATACGTGCGTGCATAGGCACATGCAATCTTGCATTGCAATGCGTGCGTTCTTGTATGTGAGCGTCAGTTAGGAAGGGCGAGCGTATATACGAGTTCTTGCAAGCTATTTGTTTGTGTTTACGGCCAACTCCGCTGCGGATATACTTGTTTAGATAAAATTTAATAAAAAGTTTACAGATTATCCAAATAAGATTACATACTGTTCAAATTATAAAAAAATACCATCGGCCGACAGTATAATTTTTGATATTAGACAAATAATATTTTAAATGTAGGAATAAGTAGCTTCTCGTATCCTAACGGAATTAAAATTTACTCAAGAGGATTATGTTGTTTGTTATGACTTAAAGCCTTTTAGCACTACAAATAAACTTCGTACGTTACAAAGCACTTGTACCTACATTTCTCGGATTTCCACTAGTACTATGCCGGAAAGTAAAGAAGTTTGTTTTCGATAAGACAGGCTTGTCTCAAATTAGCCTCAAAAAATAATGAGACTTTGATGTTTTTGCATGTTTTTTATTTCTCTTTAGACCACTTAGAAAGTATTTGAAATTCTATTTCAACTTTTTCCCACTAAGTAATCGTACATTTTTAAGTAATCGTAAGTGGATAATAACTAGGCACTGTTTTTTTTCTATATTATAAACCAGTTAACAAGAAGCGTTTCCAACACATTTGTAGTAAGTTTGTATAGGTATACAAGGGTATAATTTAGTCTAACAACCTGTAATTTTTTTATTATTACTCTAGATATACACCTGTATTGATATATTAGAAAACTTATCTTAACTATAAAATTTATATGACAGATAATCCAACCTGAGGAGATATAAATAATGCTGTTATCTTCAAAGCGAAATTTCACACCAGACCTAGGTGGATATACTTGAAGAACAATTGCAAAATCAGGATTAATGAGTCATTAAAAACTAGTTAATACACGATATTAAATATACATTACCAGATTTAAGGTAGAATTAACCCTCAACAATATTATCACGTTAAATAAGGTGAAAAATGTATGCTTCATAAAGTATACAATGTCCGTAGTTTGGTATATGCAACGAATAACTTTATACATTTTTGCCACTGTTTAATAATGAATGTTACTGAATGGTCAATGCAGTAAACATGAAAGTATGCACTTTAATCCTAAACTTTTAATATATTTATTATTGGTTTAGTAATCCAATAAATTTCCTATAAATATATTAGGTCAGGCAAACTATATTAAATGTATCCTTAAATCCAACAAATTGTTATAGTTAATTTATTACTTTCTGTTTACCTCATTGGGGTGCATGATGAAATCATGCCTTAACGAATGTTAAGGCATGATTTTTTTGTCTACTAATTTTTTTTGCGTATTTTTTATTAAGGTTGAAAACAGGTAATAAACCGATTTTAGTGGTTTTATCAACACCAAAGAGATCAACATATTAGCTCTTAAATGTTTCTTTTAAGTTAACCGTTTCAGAGATACTGACTAAAAAGTATCCTAAATTACAAAAATTGAGTTCCTTCACTTTTTTTTCATTTTTGTAACACTATTGGGGATTCCAAAAAAAAGAATGGAATAGAATACCTCGTAAATTCTTTCTAATTTAATTTCTTCCTAATTCCACATAGAAGCAATGGGTGTGTTAAACATTGCTTAAATTAATTATTTTAGGGTACTACAGGATAATACAGAACTATACAAGTTATATTTATGGAATTTTGAATGATATGTAGTGTAAATTGTATTTTTGCATAATTTGAACTTGGTATATCAGGTAGGTCTTTAGTTACAGTGGTCCAAAGAGGTTCGAACTATTTCGAATAAGTAATCACATTGTACTCAAACGACTGTTGTTAACTTATTTGCGCACTTCCTCTAGCTTAGACTCCTTTCAAACATGTCATCTCTTTAAACCTATGTGTGTTAATGTTGATTCTCTTTATTTGCAGGTTTCGTCGTCTTACTTAAATTTGATAATGAAATAAACTGAAAATTGTTACAAAATAAAATTATGTGGTTTTATATTAGGTGTATAAATTTGGGTGTAATGTTTAGCGATATGTTACCACAGCAGTCTGATATTTTTCTTACTAAAAATTACATATGGTAAAATAAATTTGTAGGAAAGAAATTTTGTACATAAATTTTATTTATGAGAGAAATGCAATTTTATTGCTTTTATTTTATTTTATATTATTTATTATTATTTAAATATTTCCATGCTTACGTGGGTGTATTACACAGTAGTCATTTTCAACAGCAAAAGAAGATGGAGGAAACAGTAAAAGGATCTATGATAATACTTGTTCGATGCTTCTTATCTTGTTGTGATACATTGTAATTATATAAATAAATAATTATAGAGTTTATTTTTGCAATCTTGCAAACAATGCCAAAGACTTCTAATTCAAACACCATCCTACATTATAAATATAATATTTTAAATTATAAAAGAATATTTATTCCTAATGATAAATTTTTAGTGAATGTCTGGATCAAATGCCTCTGAGTTAGTTTTATTTCAGAGGAAACAGTTACTAAATTAGCAGAAGTTACATTTTCTTATTGCATAATTTTATTTATAATAAAGTTTTATTCATCTGTACTTCCAGATAAATGCATTCTGCGTTCGTGAAAAATATTTGTTACAAGAAAAAACCCCGCCATTTCCTAGTTTTCGTTTTTAGTTTATGAATAATTTTGCTATTAAGATTACTTTTAGTTAGACTGAAAATCGTGCAAGTAAAACAGTGGACAAACGTAATTTATCTATGCGCGCGTGCGTGTGTGCGTGCGTGTGTATAAATCTCATATAAAAAACATAACAAAGTGGTTCATAAAAGTAAGCTCATTAAAATAAGGCAGTTTAATTTTTAAATTAACGTATAAAAAATAATAAATGTATTTATGAGAAATAACATTTCATTTAACTTTGGGCAATAATGGCTAGGTTTGAGGTATAAATATAGTAATAAAATTTACGATAGTCGTTAATTTACGATAAAAAACTTACAACTAGCAAAAAAGTTACAACGGCTTTTATAATAGGTGTTGCCAAATAGTATAAGTTAAATTACGCGGCCAATCTAGACAGTGAAAGTTAACATTTCAACGAACTCAGACAATTGTTTTCTAACTCACTCCGGTTTTAATTCGAATCTAATACTTAAAAGAAAAACTTAAATGAAACCTTCCGAAAAATTGCGATTCAATCATTCCACAGTTGTTAGAATGAAGCATAAAATCAAGTTTTTAAAATGTATCTCTCAGTACAGGAAATATTTTCAAAAACTGTTAGTGTTGAAATTTGGCTGTTATACAAAGCAATAAAACTACTAATTCCATAATTCGTCAGCTGTCGGTAAGCAAGCCTTTGGTTTTATGATAATTAGTTATTTATAATACCTTTAAAGTTGATTAATTCTTATTCGGCAAAACATTAAAATGGAGTAAAAAAATTAGATAACTTGTTTTGAAATTTGGTAATAATGTGATTTAAAATTTGACAACAATATAATGCTCAAGATGTCTAAAGGTGAAGACTGAAAGACAAGTATTCTAACAAATAATGATTTAAAGAATCTTATTTATGATAACTAAGCTCTCTAGTTTTTTTCCAGAAAACCTTCGGCAAAGAGAAAAACTAAAAATATTTTTTATTGGAAAACATAATAATAATTATTCTAACATAAAAAGGTATTGTTTATATACGAAAGTAACATAACGTACGCAGTTTAAATATTTATCCATACGACCCTATAAATTTCTAGAAAAATAAATCAGAATTTTATTACTGTTTATGTTTTAATATTGAGGTAAGTTTGATAAATTGCTGGACGTAATGCTGGTCGCATTTGCAGATTATTTCTTACTTCCATTCAGAACAATTTTCTATCTAGGTATCTACTCTAACAGGAGTTTCTCCTCGGTGAAAACGTAAAAATATATTTGACCTCATTTCCTGGCTCATTTATACCTTATTATTTTTCTGAGCTTATATTGTTGGAAACAGGTGGGGATTTCTAATAGCGCCGCTGGAAAATGAAATCATATTGCTTAGAAATTGAAGTTCCGTGTTAGTATTATTTACTCCATAAAAAGCCTTAATATAAGGAAAACTTTTATCATAAGATAGGAAGGAAATAGTAAACCCTTGGAATACCAAAAGAAATGAAAATATTGCATGTGAATAAAACGACTTTGCTTTATTCTTACAAACTATATGTCATTTAAAATAGGTTAACAGTTATTACATTCAGTCGAGTTAAAAGGTGCTAGTTACATGAGATTTTAAGAAATTTGAGTTTTTTATTTTTGTATATTAAAAAAACAACGAGGTATTTAGTAACTCAGGTAACATATCATTTATAAATCTGTATATAGTAATACGAATCGGTAATTATACACTAGCAGTTATGATATACGAGTATACATTCCTCAATAACATTTATTTTAAAAATAAATTAAGAATAGGCCAGCCATTCTTTGTTATCAATTAGCGCATTGGAATAGAAATGCCTTTGCATAACTTTTTTTGTGCATGTAAGCGTGTGTGCGTATGCATGTGAACAAAATTCAATTTTTTCCAATCAATACATGCATACTCACGCACGCAAGAACGTATGTCATGTTCAATTATATTTGTTTTTCTAGACTCTTCGTACATTCATTTATTTCAAAAAAGGTTATAAAATATAAATACGTGTGTAAATTGATTCATTCAGAAAGTTATTTAAATATATAAATTGACACGATATCGGTATAGGGCACGACAATATTCAAAGTTCACATGTGCATCGTAGATACATTTAAAACTCATCAAAGTTAGTTATGTGATTCGAGGATCCTAAATAGTGGGAATCACAAAGCTTAAGACTTTTTAGGAAGTCCTTAAACTGATGCACACAAAAACAAATGATATCGTCATTAAAATCCAGATGTTATTAACACTTAAAAGTTTAATAAAACATAAATAATAAAATTTTCATTGTAAGTACCTAAAAATGTGTTAGCGTTATGTCTTATATGTCTTAATGCATAGACTTTGATAACAATCGTCGGTTCGACCAAAGACTTTTAACAGTAAGTCTTCACCAGAACATTCCACTTATTTTTACTATAAGACATTTGTATATTAACTGGTATATTTTGCAAATTCATTATGAATCCTTGTAATTAGTTTCGTTTGGAAAAACTTTTACGGCAAATTGTCTGATACGTAATATTTTCAACCCAGCATGTTTTATTCAGTAAGCTCACATGTTCTTTTCCTATCAACGCCCATGAAACAATAAGAAATTTAACAGTATCAAAGCATACACAAGTTACATAAATAGACTTATAAATTCAAAATAATTGAGATGTATTCGAAAGAGGAACTTGTTACTGAATCAGTTTTGCACAATAGACTTAATAACGCAATCTCGTCGAAAGGATAATTTTTCTACTCCTTAATGATGTGATTATTAAACGTGTTAATTTTGTATGAAATAAGTCAAAAATATATTTTTCGAGTGATTTGAATAAAACTAAATTCTCTTTTGTACCCCGCTCTGCGAAGTTTTTTTTCTTTCTTCAGATACTAATCATTATATAATATACCGCAGTTAGAAAACATTTTAACGTAATTGAAATGAAATTGATTTTTTTAAAATTGCAAATGCTTTTTTTATTTTTCGAATAATTTTAAGTTGTCTACTTACCTTAAAAGCATCATGTTAATATTTCATAGAAGAACCATGAAAATTTAGGTCGAAAAGTTTAGGTCGAAATAATAGTGGGTAAACACGAATCATACCGTGTTTGTGACTATGTATGAACTATTCGTGCTCTTTCAAAAACTTGTCAAAATTCAACGAGATGCTCAATTCCATTCAGACTTATTTTTATAGTGCTGTAACGATATAGTCAGGATTCTAAAAATGATATACATTTCAAGACAGAAGCCATTAAAATTATACAAAATATTAAAAAAAATCATTGGATTCAAACCAAGTAATCTGGCAAAAAATATGTAGGTATCGCATAAAAATACGCAGATACCGTGTAAATAAAAAGCCGTGTAAAAATACAGAAAAAATAGTATACATTTATACTGAACACGTCCTCTGATTGATAGGTTAAAAGTAGGCACAATAGGTTAGTATTTATTTACCTATCTTCAACCTTGTCTTTAACATTCGAACACGCATTTGCGACATTAAATGAACACGAACACATTCATATATACAAGCACGAACTATACATAATAACTACATAAATACAAGCACGAACGCAAATATGTACACACACACACACATACATACGCACGCACGCAAACACGCTCAATTGCCCGAACGCACGCTCACACGCACGAGCGTACGCATCCACGCACGCATACACGTACGCACACACGCACACACGCACGGTCACACGCACGCATTTTTACACGGTTTTTTATTTACACGGTATTTTTATGCGATACCTACATATTTTTTGCCAGATTACTCGGTTTGAATACAATAATTATTTTTCAATATTTTGTGTATTTGTATATATATATATATATATATATATATATATATATATATGTATATATATATATATATACACACACATATATATATATATATATATATATATATATATATATGTATAAATGGACAAGTCATTAATATTAAATTTTTTGTGTTCACTGTAGTCGATGCTTGGTGTCTTTGTATTTAACTTTATATACTTATCTAATTCATGCTCTATAGGTTTACTCTTCACCATTGTCAAGTTCCTGTACCACCGTTTGTAACCAAAAGACCTATCAAGACATGTCAAACAAACTCAAATTCGACGAATCTTCCCCTCGCGATTAAGGAGTTCTGTCACTATCTTCCTGGTTCCATCGTCAGTCCCTGGCAACTCTGTGTCTAAAGTACTTATAAAGACAGGACATATAAATACAAATACAGTCTCAAAATTTACCATAGGGATCTTGTTCTCTCCTCCTCCTTTCCTAAGAGTTCCTAAGGATACATCTGTAGCTCATTAGTAGTTCCTGAACAAATTTATACGCGTGAAGTGTGCCCTAACATTTAAAACAAGTTTTGTAAATCAATCAACCCAGTAGAAAGTTTTGAGCGAACAAACATAAATAATAAAAAATATATACATAGCAAATAGCGACCCACCTCCTTTTTTTTGAAGTGATTGAAAAATGACGATTGACTATTAAATGAAACTACGTGATGTAGTAATATTTCTACTTTCTTTAAGTTCTTAAGAACTTAAAGAAAGTAGAAATAATACTACATCACGTAGTTTCATTTAATTTTGAATAATGAATATCTACAAAATTAACGTCAAATATACTCAATCAATGACGATTAAATCAATATTTTATTAAACCCCTACTTCTGTCAGTATAACATGAAATCTTTCGTTAGACAATAATATTTTTATCCTGTATTTTTAAAAAATGTACTTTTTGTTTTTAATGTAAATTTGAGAGCGTTTGTACTTATTTTCAAATTATTAATTTTACTTATTCACGTTAACTACGATGTAGCGATAACGGGACATTACATTGCAGAACTCTACTATTTTACATATTTTTAATATTATATTTCAATCTGGAGGCAGGTTTTAAAATAAATTTGGCAATCGAAATGCGACTTTATTAATTTTACCTAATTTTTGTTTAGTTTAAATTATATTTTGTTTAATTTTTTCCATTGATCCAATATTTTTACTTAAACCTATACTGGTGGGATAGGTTCATATATTATGTAAATAAAAGTGAAGACATGTTACAAAAATATATTGAGATTTCTTTTATGCGATGTGTCCTGCTTTCAACAAGCAAAGCAAAAAACATGTGGAACTTCCGTGCGTATTTCATGACCACAATATAGTCAAAGTTGCAGTGACTTACTACTGATGATAATATAAATGCGTAAAATTATACTTTTGTTGATAGGATTTTCAGATTATTAAGATTAAAAATTAAACAAAATATTTTCAAATAATTTTCATTCAAAAGCCTGACGACATGCTCAATCTCTAGTTGACGTTTCTCTTACTATCACATTTATTAATTCAAAAGCACTTTAATGTTTTTAGAAATTTAGAACTAATAAAATATTAAGCGAATATTCAATATTTTTGTAAGATATGAGAAACGTCGGATTCACGATAAATATGTTACAATTGAGGGTGTATTAATAGGAGATAATATCATAAATTTTAAAAACAAATCACCTTGCAAACAAATACCGTCAGTGAAAGGGGTAACGAGGACAGTTAAATTGATATGGTATGTTTACCTTATAAGCATAGGGATATAACCAACGTCGGTCATGGAGTCTCATTGTCTATATTGTTTTTAAATATTTAAGCGTAAATCACGTTTCGTTATTGATTTACATCCTAGATAATAGGGATTAAATAAGTTATTATCGTATATCTGGTGAAACTTTATTTTGTATTTAGTGACTTATTGCTTTGAGTACAAAATATAGGTTCTAAATAACTTACATATAGCAAATATTTATTTAGTATATATTAATGATTGGAAATATTTTGTTCATTTATTGCTATATACTAGGAAAACCTAGCAATACTACTCAGATAAAAATATCCATAATGATATTTTAAAAAGTGTTACACGCCTTTAAACTCAGCCTTTGCCGGACTCAAGCACGAATGTAGAAAAAGGAGTGTTGGCTGTGAACAGCCTTATCCTCCGTAAAAGGCCAACGCCGAATCTTGAACGGCGATCACCTGAATCTTGGAAGCCGTTCATCTATATTTATCATCTGTTTACTGGATGTTCTCAATAACCATGGAGCCTAGATAACTCCGAAAAATCTGACGTAGTAGGCATTTGGAAAACCAAAACTGCCTTTTTTCACTAAACATTACATTCATTGATACATTACAGGTAACCTATTTTTAAAAATAAGCAATTAATGAGTTAACAAATTAAAACCAAAGAATTATATATATATATATATATATATATATATATATATATATATATGTATATATATTTTTATATATACATATATATATATATATATATTTTTTTTTTTTTTTGTGTTGTAGGTCTGCGCGAACTATAAATATTGTATCAAAAAGTTTTTTTGTTTCATTAGTCAGCTTGGAATAGTTTACGAATAAAATGTTTCCAAAGATGCCCGTTCCAGCGTATGTATGGGTAATTATTTCAAGGATGAGTGAAGGCCAGGAGATAAAAATGGTTGAATGATGACCTTGTTACTAACTAACCAATGTCGAAATACAAGTTATTTTCAAAATATGTCTCTAAGGTTGCCGATCCTTCTTATTTGGGTAAACTTTTTATGCACACTACGACATGAATATAATGAAAGAAATCTGACACAAGAAGTCTGTCTGTATGATTACAAACGTAAAGTTAAATTTTTTTTATATCATTTACACAATTATATTTAATTAATTTCGTGGAAACGTAATTCACACAACTTTTATCGCTATTAATCAAAGGTGAGGCCCGCGCCAAAGGCAATCTGCCATCATGACGCTCCGGGCCATCTATTGCGAAGACGAATATACATAAAATTTTCCCGAGAGATACAGTCGCGGGAAGAGCTTGCGGAAGTCATAACGTCACGTGGAATGACAGTCTGCATGAGCTAGTTTCCGCCAAGCCGAAAAGGTATAAATGGCCCATTTGGCTCTTCAAGACACGATGTAAATTTTCGGTTACATAATGCATCATTAAAAAACAGTAGTTGGAATATTTATGTTGATTTTTATAACTTTGCGTTCACTTTTATTTCCTTCCTAAAGGAAATTTTGCTTTGCCTCAATATTATTTTATAAAAGTGGCAGGTTATTTACAAAAGGAACAAAAGGAAAAATCATAATTTTCGCTAGATGATGAAGCATTAAATAATATGCTAACTTGTATACAAATAAATATATACAGCCCATTGAAAGACACTTTAAATGGAAAGTAGTCAAAGCAAAGGCTTTCTCATCACAACGAAATTAATTTCCAATGGTTTTTATTTAAGTTCAATTTAACTGGTACAGAAAAAAATTAATCTTAGGTCGCTTTTGTATTGTGTTAACGTCGTCTATGTAAAAGCTTTCTACGCATATCGAACAACTTGGCTTGCCTAAATATGGTTTACAAAAGAATTACATGAAAGTTTTTCTGATGCTAAAATGGTTAAAGTGATTCAATTCATAGTCTTACATAGATAGAAATATAGTAAAGGTCTTATAGAGAAGATAGTAAAAATGGAGCCAAGGAAAAAATACTTAAACCGCATATATATTAGCATTAATAAAATAATATTACATATTTGATAAGGGAATATTAAGAGATCTGACTATCACACAAACTTACGGCGAATTTTAGTCAAAAAATCAAATAAATTTTTAAAAATGGATTACACAATATAACCGCCATTCTTGTCAAACTACGGTGAGAGACATTATTGTAAAATATCATTTATTCTGAGATTGAGATAAAATACATACATTTTCGTCTTTATATATAAAAGGATCGAATAAAACGCTCTATTTGTTCGAATATATATCTGATAATTCTCTATATTTATCAGACAAATTGAATTTGCTCTTTCTCGATTTGAACATGCTTTTTCCGATATATAGTATGGTATGAAAAACTATAATGTTAAAAGATATTAATGTTATAATAGGAATATGTAAGTCAAGTGTAATGTGAGGTAGGTCAAAAGAAATAGTATTTAAAAAAATTTAATTTTCCAATTAGGAAACGTGTTTAATTTTTTTATATATTTAAATTATTGTAGACTATTTTTTTGCAATGTCTGCAATTTAATACCACTTATTGACATTTATTAAGAACTCGCATATTGTATATTAAAAACCAAAACTAAACTTAAGTAAATTGTTTCCACAAATGTTTTTTATAATGTCAATAGTCTTTTGGGTAACAGAACGAACATAAATAAATTAAATTTTTTTTCTTCATTTAGTTCGCTATGTTTTGTCCCCTGAGTTATGTCAACCATATTCTGACTGCATTATCGGATTATGGTCACTACATATGTATGTAAAAATGCTGACAGAGACGAATCAATAAACCGATGTTCAATAGCTCTACTGTTTTTCACAGAATGTTCTGTTGCAGAATTATATTATTCTGGGACACTTTAATTTTTTTTTCTGAAAAGTATTTTTCAAAATATATTATAATATATTTTTTCCCCATTTTATTAATATAAAGCATATTTCATATTTTTAAGACTGAACAAACCCAAGATATGTGAATTTTTAGAAAAAACTTAAACCTCCATTTCAACCTATTCCAAGTTGAATTTCAAAACTTTATTTTTTAACAGTTGCTATTCACATTAGATGATATCAATGCAATTGCCTCTTTTAACTATTTGAACTTAATAATATGCAAACACTTTTAAAAATATAATATTTGTTTTTATTTATCTGTGAAAAGTGAAGAATTAATTACAAAATCTTCAGTGGATCAATCTGAAACTGTGAATAAACCTTTTGATTTATTTAAAATAAGCATCTAGAAGATAAAAATGAACATTATGTAATATTAATGACGCAATAAAATTAATGTGTTTGAGATTGTTATCTTTTCCAAATAGAGCTGAATAGCTTTCCTGGAGTACTATAAATCTATTTCCTGGGGGTACATTATTTATTATAAATATTTCTTGATTTCGTTGGTATTGAAAAATGGCAGCAGTTTGACAACCTGTCCATTAAACTTTTTTCGTCCATTTTACTCCATTTAATCTTGTGATAAATGTGCGTCTTGCGGGTAGTTCTGACGGGTAGTCATTTCTAAACGTGTAAAAATAAATAAATGACGAGTTTCTTTTAAATATTTATTGCTTTTTGCTTGTAGTGGTTTCATGTAATGTATATTTTTATAAGCATTTCATCATTGTATATTTAAATATCCAAGCCAGAAATTGAGATATGCACATGATAAATGATTACTTATATTTGGTTAATTGGTAAGAAAGAAATTGGCCTTTTTTTTGCAAATTTTGTCTGCCATTCTCTATTGCTTACTAAACTTTATTGCAGAATTTTAATATTAATCACATGTGTACAATAGAAAAATTGGTTAATAATTGTTTAGTAAACCAATATTATAACATTTAATTTCTTCATCATTTGTAAATACACACATATAACTATATGTACGAGTACAAAGTGATAAGAATAAATATTGCATTCCTTTCGGCTCTATAATATCACTATAACTATCAATTTAGAGATACTGAATTGCGTTTAGTATTATGTACTTTGTAAGACAATGTATTGTTTTAACTTCGGTCTTGTGTGAAATCAAGACGTGTCTCTAGTAAATGAACAAAAACGTTTTTTACATGCGGAAAACTAAAATTTAAAAAAAATATATTCCGTGCAATGAAGCCTACTCTTAGAAATTTAGAATAACTAAATTGGAAATTAAACTTGTGAAATTCACGGTAAACTTTAGTAAAATAATATGAATTTACTTTTTAATAGAAAACTATGTCATAGAGGTTTGATTTATACCCATTATATCATTCAAGAGTTAATTGTGAGCATAGCAGCACGTGACTATCCTTACACGCTGTCAACACGCCGACAAATATTAATGATGTCATGTCACCAACAGACATCGGCCTTATGACAATGTCTTTTGCCCTCGGATGCACGAATTACTTTTCTCGAATTTATTACAGATTAATAAGTTCGTAACATAAACGATTACCGATATAAGAAGATATACTGACATAGTTAGCCATTAATGGCAATTAATTTCCCAGAACATACTCAATTTCCTTTATTTTTTCAAATTCATTAAAGATAAAATAGAGAGACAAATCCAAGCACATAGCTGCGGGGCGTTATTAAAATTAAATATGACTCTTCTATATTATTAAGACTTGAAGTCGCAAATTAAAAACTATACATAAATTCCAGTTTCGTTAGTCTCCGTAAAGCTATTTAAAATAGTGTACCATTTTCATATTTATTTTAAAAGATTATTGGCCAATTTCTTTGATGTTTTCCAATTATAATTTAATATTGCCATAACTTAAAGAAATTTCACTTCTAAATATATTTGATTGTCTAGAATATGCAGACCAAATGAAAAATTATCAATATGTGAGGGTCCATTCCAACCCAAATTGCATTTGTGGAAGTTGACATGGAATGTTGAATTCAAAATAGTCCAGTCCAATGGCAAACAGTGCTGCTGCATTTATTTGACAGACATAGATGGTAATGAAAGGCAATTCGGACCGCTTTGTTAATTAAATATAGAACACGCATTACATATATATATATACAAATAAATTTTCATTCAACAATTACCTCAGAATTACGCTAGAGGAGTGCATATATGTATTTACTAAATATTATTTTGCCAACTGAAGTAACGTGTTGCAATGCATGATGTTAAACGTCTGTTCATTGTTATCTAACGTTATCATTTTTGCGTCGATTGTTTTGAAATTAACGGACCGACTCAAGATATTCCACTTGATGCCGTCCACTGCTGGGCTTGAATGTCTCTACGAGCAAGCCATTTGCTTTTATTTTAGCCTTACATATTAATTTCTTTCTGGCTCTCTTTACGACATCGTTTTTTCAATTGACCGGTCCAGAAGTTTGCGGCTCAATTTTCCGTCCTCCCTGCAAAACACATAAACTGACCACCGTCATTTCAGAGGAGTGACTTGTCACGTGGTATCAGTTACTTGGGTTTATCTCTTCTGTTTATATATATATATATATATATATATATATAATATATATATATATATATATATATATATAAACACATATATATATATATATATATATATATATATATATAAATATATATATATACATATATATATGTATATACACATATAAATATATTTCCACCCGAATTGCAATATCATTCACCATAATTTACTATCTGGCTCAAAATTACAAGAACCACCGCCTGTAACCTTGTCATGCTCAAGAATAATAGAACTTAAGTTTTACGATCATATTCTCAAAGCTTTATAAAATTCGTGGTGTTTTTTATTAAATATTTAGGATAATTTACCGATATTGTTAATTTAGATAAATTCATTATTGATGGTTTTTGTTGGGAATAAGCTTAAAATGAATGTAGAGATTTAAAGATCTCCTTTTGAGAACGCAAATTTACATTGTATATTATAGACAAATAGTAATGACAGACTTAAATGATAGAATTACTTTTCCTCTCGCCACCCAGTGTCGCCGCGGTCTCCGCCATTCATATGCCTTTATGCTTCCTGGCACTTTCAAAGACTCCTCATAAATACTAATATATATTTCTGTAACTTAAACACCGACTCTAATATACGCCGCACGCATGCAAACAGAACAAACACACACACTTCTTCTTAAAAAACATTAACGTGCGGAATTTTTTCATCTTGAGTCAGAATCAGATACTTCGTCAAATCTATAACGACATAGTATTTACATGGTAACTATAAACGAATTGAAGTAGAAAAATACCGTTCGGAAATAAAATCCTTTAACTTATGGTTTTCATCCTTAATTAGAAGATTCTTCTTTCATGTTCTTTTAGTAGTTGGACACTATGAGTACTTTAAGTAGGTAAACATTTAAGGTACTCATAGTGTCCAGCTACTAAAAAGACATGAAAGAAGTAAAACCTACAGTAATTAAACACCCATCTCGCTACATAAGTCAATATATTACATCAACAAATATTTGATAGAGCAATATCTGCGTGAAAATGCTGCTAGCGAAATCCGCCAATAATATTTCCGGTATTCCAATTTTTGAAGTATGTTATTCAGCGTAAGGTTTCGTTTCGAGCGACCAAGCCATCACCAAGCGCGGCGCGCAGCAATCTCCTTCTCCGCATCTTAAGATGGTCGGCGGCGAACTGTAAAATTCGTCAGCTGTGGAAGCCATGATCTAAAATAGCAAATCTGTTCATAATTTTAGGAACCGCAGTGAGCCGAACAACCGGTGTTTCACATTCGCTTTATATCGATAGTTCAGGCGCTGGAAATATAATTTCTCGACATAAATGACTCAACGACAGCGTAATAGGAATAGTGTAAGAATACGATATTACAGGAGTGTAAAAAATTCTTTCTTCCACAGAAAATTTAAGGTGTTTTTTTCATAAGAGCATTTCTCAAAAGTACCACATTTGCTATATCAAAAAGGGATAACTCTTCTGATTTTGAACTTTGAGAGCATCTGTTTATAGCTATCGACATCTTTTTTAGCAGCTTAAGACTTTAATACATTTCTGTATACTATATATCGTAATAATTTTAAATTTTCTTGACTTCACTACGATCACCAATAATGAATTGAAGCCAAAATACATTGCTTTTACACCTTTTCTGCTACTTCAAGATTCATTTCACTAATTTTTAATCTGGTTTTGCTTTTATTTATATCAACTTATCCAAATAAAACACAGCATGACGTCTTCATATGTAGGCAAAATATCTGGGAGCAATTCTCTTCCATAACCAATTACAGGACATTTCCAATCACTCTGCAATAATGCCATGACAATTATTATTAAAACAATAAAGAACCAAATCGAAAAAAAATAGAAGAAATAAGAAAAGCAAGCAGTCACCATGGGAGTGTTAAATTCATACAAGTAAACTTTATATATAGAATTACTATTGGGTGTCAACATTTAACATGTTTTTCCTCTGCAACCTGTTGGTTCACCAGATTTCGCTCCCTGTATTCAATCCATTCATGGATAAAATTTCCCAACTTAAAATTTCTAAAATAGCATGTCGCGTTTATGACGTTCTCTTTGTAATACGTAGAGTACGTACTCTCATATTTATCCTTTTCAAATATTTGCACCGCGTGATATAATTGAATGTTCCAATCCACACGAAATTAATGAAATATGATAAGATTAAGTTTCTAGTGGCTACGTTTTAAATCAAATAGTACAGTTAATAAAATTACAACACCAATAAATGGAATATCTTGTAAGGATAATTATGTAATATTATGTGGAAACTAATTCTGTACAATTTGTCGTTAATAAAAAAATCCCGCGTGAAAATGAAGGTCTAACAGGTTTCCTAATTAAATCTGTAGATTTTCCTACTCAGGGAATGCCTTGCTATAATTTATTCCTTCAAATATCATTTCCAACCCAACAAAATTGCATCCCTAATTAAATATAATGAAAAAATTAAAATAGTCAATGTGCAATTTTATGTTACTTTCTATAGTTACTTAAGACATAAAAGAATAAGAGACGAAGAATAAATGTTCTGAAGTCGACAAAAATTAACCTCTGCAGTCGAATGTATATTATTAAATTATGAATTTATTATAATTTTGACGAGCTACGCCACACCAGAACTAATGAGAGTAAACTATAAGAATTTATTTAATTTTATCGTCCTTCAACTAGCTTAATTTTTTACTTTCAATAATTTTTCATTTAACAAATTTTTCTAATTTAGGACTAGGCACTTGCGGAGTATGTCGATGTAAATTGCACAAGCATATTCCTAATATCGACAGGTGTTAAAAAATGTTATCAAACCGAATGTACCCGTCATAATATATCTATCCACTTAAACACAAGTCATCTCATGAGTTAGTCTACAATTAATGACGTTAATTATGCTTCTTCTCTTTTTTATTTGTTTTACTCAACGAAATATCTTCACAGAAATTCTTGTGCTGCAAAAAATGCTTTCAAACTTTTATAAGAATCCATTGACGATATTTACACTTTCCAAGTTTGAAACCACGATATATATCTCAAATGTAAATATGTCTGAAAGTCTGGATATTGCTTCAAGCATCTGGATGTTACTAAATTCGATTAAAAGTCTTTCCGACTCGAGGCAATTAATGATTCTTTTCATGTTTAACTTTCTCTCCAAATTCAATTAAAATAAAAATATTTTTTGTAACGTAATTTTTAAGAATCGTATAACTTCTCGACTTAACCGATTGTTGTATAATTACGGATAAAATTGTTATTTAATTTATGTTTTTGTTTGATGTACCAGACGTTATATTAAAAAACTTTATTTTCGTCTTTTATACGAAATTCGCACAAAATTTTGTTTGAGCTTGCTAAGTCATAAGACTTGTATAATAAATAATTTAAAAAGAAACATAGCATTATAACTTCTGAAAATTTATAACGACAGAAGAAATATTGAAAAAATTTGTAAAGGCGGTTTAAAAAAAAATACTTATAACGATTTAGTTTACAAATGTACTTCTTAATTATTTTTTTTAAAACGCATTAGGAAAATGCGTTTATATCAAATGGATCCTCTTAACCTCCGTTTTTGTGTGAATATTTCAATTAAAATTTTTCTTCTATTCTTTTAATTTCTTCTTTGGTTCTGTATTTCATAGGCAAAAAAGCAATCCATATAAAATCACTTGAATGGCTGTCCATCTATCATAACCGTTTTCCTCACTTCTAAGTTGGCATAGTTACAATATTAATACGCATATATATCTAATTAGTTGCTTAAAATATTAGTATGGAAATTTTAGAGAGATAAATAAAGTAATCGATTTTTTTTATTTCCTATTGTTACTACAATTTTATGACATAATTCTTGCGATATTGTTAAAAAGGTCCAAAAATAGTGTTAGAATGTGACATGATGATTTAATATGTTATAGCCCGCATATTACTAAATACTTAACACTGAAAAATATTTACAATGAAATTTTCTAAGCGGCAAAAATATTCAATATTTCTTTTGAAAGCATGGAGATAATTTTTCATGTGTTAATTATATTTTTATACCTGTAAACGGATATTAAGTCATACCTTTAGCTGGTGAATTATGACATTAGTGATTGTTTATAATTTTATAGAAATACAATATAAATATCACATATACAGAAATACTACATAATACCGTACGCGCGTGTGCCCGCTCACACGCGCGCGCGTGCTCGCTCTTTCGATCATGCGTGCGTGCGTGCGTACGTGTGTGAATGCGAGCGTGCGTGCTTGCGTATGTGCGTGTTTGCATGCATGCGTGCATGCGTACGGGCATGCATGCATGAGTGCTTACGAGCGTGTGTGCGTACGTGCGTGTGTGTATTTACATGTACGTATAGAACGTACCAGTCTTAAATTACATATGAGGGTATAGATACATATTTATTTAATTGCGGGAAATTTTACTCCATTTTCGTTATCAGTCCTGTTTAAGAACTATTGTTTTCAAAATTTGTTTCAAAACTCCTTGAATTTCAAAATAACAAACACGGTGTAAATCTTATATTTGACAAAGTTTGTATGAAATTATTGACAGTCCAGCATGTGATTATACCGCATTCCACGTAAATAAAGGATATAACGAATAGAATGGTTTTTCTTCAGCTCATGTCACACGTTTCCATACAATTAATCATCTCAAAGGAAAATATCAACAAAAGTTTATTTTTTTTACTAACATTTATTTCATTCCTCTCCTTTCATAGCCTTTACAATTGTGGGCATCTAGAACTGCAAAACATGATACCGGTCCTCGCTTATAATTGATAAATCATTGGTCGCTAAAATTCATATTCATCATCGTAATAATAGGAAACTAAATCTGAAGTCTCATTTAATTAATGTTACCCTTCTTTTTCCGAGAACACTTTACTAATTTTCTTAAGTACTTTCTCAAAATTTTATTTTCTAGTATTTAGGAAAACTCAAGCATTACAAACTTCTAAATGATAATACTCTATTTTCTACACACTCATGCTACGAGTATATAAGTATAAGCAAGTCTTGATCATGATTATTTTACAAGTAAAATGAAAGTGTAAATATTTAAATTTCAGCTGAACCCGCTAACATGTCAATAGGACTTCCATATACCGTTTGCTTTTCAAGTAGTTCTGTTGATGGTATCTAACTTAAACGGTAACTTTTTATAATAACGGCTAATACATTACGATTAACGTTGTTACAAAATTTGATAGCAATAATTTCAGAGTTATTTAGTTTTTACCGATTCCGTTTAATACATGATGGAAACTACAGTATCACCACTTCGGCACTAGAATTAGTATCCAAATACTTTTGGTACAATAACTAATGGAGTTTATTATTGATACGATATTCCATTATTTTATATCTCCTCGTACTTTCTTTGATGTCCACATATTATTTCTTTTTCGCTTAAAAGAATATTTTCCACAAAACAAAATTAATTTTGCTCGAAGACACCGCGCCTGAGTTTTTCTCTTATTCCATTTCATTATATTTAATGAATATCTATGCTCTTGACACTAAGATTAATAAAATTTATTATTATTATCATTTGCCCTAGGTTTCATCGGATTGGTAACTTGCTTTTCTTGAAATGAGATCATGAATTTTCCACGAACCACGTTCTTGGAAATATGGAAAAATGTTCAGCTTTATAGACATATCTTGACTAGCTCTGCGTTATTCTGAATGGTCGGTCTTCTTAATAGAATTTGATTGTGCGTTATTTATAATACGAAAAAAGTTTATATGGAAACTGTATAGAAGATGCTTGAACAAAACGCCTAATTCTAATCCTGTAATCATAATCATTATTTTCATTGGTGAAACTGAAAAACTTGAGTTAACATTCATTTTAAAGATCGAAAGAAGAAAATCTCCGCCATAATACTTATACATTAAATTTAGAGAAATTAAAAAACCCTAATGTAACAGATATTAGAATAAGTTCACGTTGTTGTATATTATTACGCTCTGATATTGCAATAGAAAAACAACTTTATGATTTGAGGAAGAAGTGGAAAAACTATTTTTAACTAACATCTCGTCAACCTTAGAAGAAGACCGACCAATATATGAAACTACTAGTTTCTCATCATACTAATAATTGACGGCAAGTAAAGTGATAATGCTTATGAAATTAAAGACTCTTTTCATTAATTATCTTTAAAAAAATTCTTTAAAATCGAATTGACCACTTTTTGCGATTGCGAATCAGTTTAATCCCTCATTTCACACTTCTTCAAACGTTCTTCTTACTTTATTCACCTTAAAACCTGTTATTATCCTTTATTACATATCTCCAAGTGACTTTTATTCCTGAAATAAAAATTATTCAGAAAGTAGATGTATGCAAAAAATAAAGGACATTAATACAATTTATTATAATTTTCATGGTAAATATTTAATGTCATGAAAAAATGCTGTGCACAGAATTAATTCCTTTTTTGCGGGATTATGTTACAACAATGTGTGTGTTCACGTTGTCGACCGCCAAAACGATATAATAATCCTATACGAAAATAAACATGCCACTAATAATAATGAAATATGAAGTGCAGCGCAATTATCGTTGACAGCCGTTCAAACGCAAATTAAAGTCTGGTGGTTATTTAACTAATTAGTGTGTAGGTAGTTATGAGTGTTACAACTTCTTTTTAAACGATAACTAAAGGTGACATAAAATAAGCGTAAAAATGTGTCTTATATTAAATCGAATACTGATTTTGCTTAATTGGAGGTTACAACGTTAACATGTTTTTATGGCCCACAAAAAAAGTCATGAATTCCTAAAATTTCACGTATGTTTATTTCTAAGAAAAAAACTGCAAATAGGTAATAAATAAAGGTGTGGGTCTTCTAGTAAATAACCTTTAGTAATGTACGACAGAGCGATAGCTTTTACTGGCCCCTTAAAAGACTAAACACGCCATTTAGGTACCTTCAAATTGTCAGAAGCGAGCTGACGCGGAATATGAAGTCTACACAATGTCGTAATGTCCGTAAGCTCAGCCTGTGTCTGTGTCGTAAACACTTAATACATGTTTACGTTCACACTCTACGGCAGGAAGTGTCGTGACGGTATACTCTTTACTACACAACCTTTCTTTTAAATAATTTCAGTTTAAATTACGCAAAATGTTCTCCATAAAATATGATGAATTTATTTTCACAGTTAAATTGAAATGACATTAGAATCTAATCCCTTCGGAATTTTGACAATTATGATATATTCTAAAATTTAAACTCATATTACCTATACCAATCACTTAAAAATTTACTTCTTTGAACTATAGTCTCCGATCAGAAACTACGCATGAGTAGTATTTATACAGAGTGTGTTGTAGTGAAGTGTTTTGTACAAAAATAGACAATAGGCATCGTTTCCTTACGATAACACATCTAAGTTATGATCTTGCTATAGCTTACGATAAAATCAGTTAAAAGCATCGATTTGCATAATGTCAACAATATATTCTAACCGAAATTGTCTAACATGATTACTTGAGAATATACAGTGTTTAAGTGAAGTTATTTGTTTTGCTTCTAGTATAATAAACATTTTCTTTGTTTACTTATTCATTTTCTTATTTATGTACTTTAATGTATGTAATTGATACATATGGCGGATTTATTTCTACGAGAGCAATATCTTACAGTCAACCATTTGTTGCATTCGATTCGTAAATAAATGTTTACGCATTCGTTTATAGAATACAGAAATTATTTTCAAAGAAATACATTTACTTTAAGAATTATGCGACTAATGATTGTAATTTTACATTAATATTACATTTATTTTCCTAGAAATGCCATGTACCTTTAGATTTATGCAATTAAATAATTTACCGTTAATAATACGCGCTAGTCAGTGTTGGCAATGAGATATGGCAACCTACAGCATTTGATTAGATAAATAAATAGACAAGAGAAACTCGTAATAAATTGTTAAAAGAAATTTATTTAGAAAATAATACTAGTTTTATGCCAACGTAGTAATATTTTGATATGCAATATTCCGCATTTTATTTTATTCTATTGCTACAATACTTTCGACATCGCAGTTTTACAAAATATTATTTAGATAATCTACAATAACCTCTGAGTGCAAAGTGCTACTGCACCATTATAAATAATTTGAATAACGTTGTATCGATTACTGATCCGCCCAAAAACTAAAGTTGTAGGTATTTGAAAATATGTTATGGTGTCGTATCACTACATGGCATCCAAAAGGTAAACTTTTTTATACTAGGAGATATAAAAATCAACCCATTTAAATAAATAAATGACAAAAGAATTAATAGAACCCTGGGAAGAATTTTGCGGTTACAAAGAATCAGCGAACCGACACATTTGCTTTACTCAAATGGTTATTCTAGAAAAAAACTGAAATAGTATCGCGAACAAGTTTGACTTATTTAAAATAATAATCCTACCTATCTATCCATACAAGTACAAAATCTGGACTTTGCTCAAAACAGATTTCACCAAACTCATAGTATTCCAAGTACGTTGTCCAAATACGATCTAAATGTCGCCTATATGGAACATCAATCCTACCTATTTCAATAACTACGAAAGTTGAGATTTTTTTTGAGCGAGGAAGACAGATTCTTTCCTGAGTAATGTACAAATACGATGTCTGTGATCCTTATCTCAAGGATTTCCAAATATCATGTCTATGATACATTCTCAATATGACATGGATAGATCAAATCAAGATGGCTTTATTGGATCACAACGTCAAAACTAACGTTTGGATAAATGCTTTAATTGACGAATCCGTAATAAATCACTGGCTACTCGAGAGAACACTGTCAAACGATTGAAAACTTTAGTGTTGAATCTCAACGAAAACACGTCGGAACAAATCGAGGAACACCTGAGAAACTAACAGTTCGATTTTACCAAAGGAAGAATAAGTGCTATGGACCTAAATTATTACAGAAATTGTATTCAGAAAGTTCGAGGTATAGTGACAATCAGAGCAGCGTATTAGTTTCTTCTTCAACGAGATACCAGCAAATCCTAAAAAAACAGAAAACAGAGATCTTAGCGCCTCCGTGCACATAACAAAGAAGCTTTGTTTTTTTTCATGCGGACACGAATAGTCAATGCAATTCAGAAGCAGGGCCAGAGTCGCTTATCAAGACGACAAAAGTGGCGGATTAAAAGTTATGTTCAGTGAACGGTTCTGGTCAATAAGCCTTGACGTCCGTAATGATAAAGGTAAGTACAAAAAATAAATATTTTATATGTGTCTAATTAAGCAATAAACCTATTATCAGTTAGCCAAGTCATTGAAAACTGTGGTCAAGGAAAAATTAACAATAAAGGTTGTATCATAGTGAATAAGAGTATTGAAACTGTTGCTACTGGTAGTATGGTCAACAATACATACAAGTTGAATGCAGTCGGAATCACTAGATAAATTTAGACTTCAAAACTAAGTTAATAATCAATTAAATAGCAGAATTAAATATCTCCATCCATACAACGGGCTCCTACACATAAATAAAGCATGAGGAGACATGGTCAGAAAAGAAACCGAACATCAGTCATCTAAGAGTATTTGAATGTAAAGCAACGGTTTATGTTATAAAAGAGAAAGCAAGAAAATGAGATCCCAAAGCAAAGAAAGCAACCTTTACCGGATACTGTAAGGATACAAAAAGGTAATGATCGATATTACCCAACATGAAAACTATAATAAAGAGTGGGGACGCAGTTTCCCAGGTATTCACCTTTTAAAGAAATTACGTTCTATTTTAAAGAAATTATCTTGTGAGTTTTACAAAAGAAGCAAACATTTGGATTCAAAAATAAATTTCTAACTGAAAATTTCATGAAAACACCATAGAGTTGAACTATGTAAGTACAGACAATTAATATTCCGGCTTGCTTACAAAAGCTTTACCTCGAACAAAATTTACGAATTGAAATGAAAATGAAGAACGAAAAGAATTGCAACATCAGAGTGATTGTAACACAATTGTTTATGTCTGAGTGATTTTATTAATACAGAATCTGCTAGAATAATGTTAACTATTTTCCAATCTAAAAGGTAAATACTACATAGCTCTTTATTTGAATCGTAGTATTAATTAAACATCTTTATTCATTTAGGTATAGACGTAAGTAAACAAGTTTTGTATAAAACATTAATTCAGATATTGATAGTAAAATTTTACTAATGTAGATATAAAATATGCGGTGTTCTACTTTCAGTGTAAATCAATACTTAGTTACATAAAATGTAAACTCCGTTACAATCAGAAATGTACGCGTGTAAATATAAAGTAAGGGTTGTTACGTTATTTGAATACAAAGCAAAAATGTGAAATATAAAATGCAGAATAAAAAAATGAAAAGTTAAAAATGTAAATTACAAATCTCAGATAAAACTGGTTTCAATTGTATATATAAAGCTTAAAATATATGTGTAAATCCTTAACTTAATTAAAATAAATTGCATCTCTCCGTGCACTGTTGTAAATATAAAGTGTAAAACTTATGTACAAAAGTTAAACTTAGGTAAAATTGGCTGCATACCCTTGTCTACATTTACAATTAAATGCAAAGTAAAACATGTATACGCAATGCCTAAACTTAGGTAAAACTTATTGCATATCCTTATGTGTTAACGCAATACAATTATTTTAAAACATCTTCAGTAACATGTAAAATATGTGAAGTGTGAAATACTAATTTAGAATGATTTGGATTAACGTAGATGTATATCTATATTAATTATTAGAATAAGGTTTACAGGGTAACGAGCGCAGAAATTTTTCATATGTTGCAAAGGATCTAATTAAGAGGAGTATTGAATATTTTAGCTTATGGTAATGACGCCGTTTCATATTTGGTCCAGATAGTCTATTGTGGAAGATATGTAAACCGCAACTGCGTCACAATACTTCCTCTTTTCTCTATTCGGTGACAATAAGCCCCTCTACTGCAAAGTATGGGTGGTTATTCATCCGGATTCCTTATCATTAAATATTTTAATAATCACTCTCGCTGTTCCACTAGCGCAAGAATAATTTTTAATAATTTTTTATACCGTTAAATATTTGTGTAAGTTTTTACGAACAACTTAATTTCAGTTATTTCCAGTAATGCTATCATACTTGCAATTTCCAAAGTCCTACTTGTAAAGATATACGACCTTCCAGTATTAATTGTGTCTGAACAACCAGTAACAGTAATTAAATACTCATACTCGCACGCTGTTTTCACGCATTTCACGTTCGCCAGTTATTAGCGGCAAGCTTTTTATAACTGGCGATAGAACTATACTCTAAATTAGTTAACGATAGAACTATACTCTAAATTGCAATTTCCAAAGTCCTACTTATAAAGATATACGACCTTCCAGTATTAATTGTGTCTGAACAACCAGCAACAGTAATTAAATACCCACAATCGCACGCTCTTTTCACGCATTTCCCGTTCGCCAGTTATTAGCGGCAAGCTTTTTATAACTGGCGATAGAACTATACTCTAAATTAGTGCCAAAAATAAGTTACATATTTTAAATGAAACAAAATGTTGCCACTGAAATATTCGCTTCCAGTGTTTACTTATTTTTAATTAATTTATTTTCAAATGTATTAGTTCAATATTAATATTATGGAAATTGATAATAAAAAGTTGCTTGTAAAAGAAATATAAGGAAAAATACATAAAAAGCAGAGTATGAGTAAGGAAGCAGCATTTTGTGATGAAGGTGGGAGTGGATATGAGATTCATTTGATTTGGAAAACCTTGATATTTCTAAAAAAATTTTCAAAATACGTCATAATATGAAACAATAAGTACTGAAAATGTTGATGTAGCTAAGTTCTGTGATTAGATCATTTTGGCCCGAAATACGGATGTGTAATGTTACACAATGCCATGAAAAATATCAAAATTTGCCCGTGCATACAGTTGATATCTCAATTTTATTTTGAAATGTCTCGGAAATTCAGGAGGCTTATTTCCACTTTCATTATTAATATGTCTAAGAGATTAGAGAGTAAACTGATTCATATATTTTACTTATTAATTTATTTATTACAAACGTTAAAGTGCACATAATATATATGTATATATATATATATATATATATATATATATATATATACATATATATATATATATATATATATATATATATATGGTTTATACGTGTGGTATACGTTTGGATGACTTATGGTTACGTAATCAATCTCTTTCAGTCAACCACATTGATTAAATACGAAAGTTTCGTTATATCGAAGATCGCAAAATACATTATAAAAAAACCAAAAAATAAAAGATTATAATAAATAAATGTGTAAAAACTCAACTAAACATATAAATAAATTATTAATTATAAGTCTTGACATGCCTTGGTTGAGAACAAGGAAAGGAGAACAGAATGGAATTAAAGAAGAGCATAACGAAAGAATTATGAGAAGGATTTTTTCAGACGTCCTTTTGACATATTTGTACAGGGAGAATTATTAAGAATATCCGGATTAATCGATTCCGTAGTGCTTTTCATAAAAAGCGGTAGAGTACGTAAGAGAAAAAGTCCACTGGGCTGATTTTCAAAGCGTAACCATTTACCGAGTGCAGACAAGTAATTAAATCTGCTTCCAAGATGCGATTAATAAGTTCGATTAATAAGATGCGATTAATTTTACAAACATTACAAATAGGTGTATGAATATGTAGATTGCATTGATTGCGGACTCATATGTCTTCCATTCACTAACGAATGATGCATAAATGATGCACATATTTTGAAGACATTCTAATTTTTAGGACGATTGAAAACAAGACAAGAATAAGGTTTCTGGGTAACGTTAAAGATGTAAATTGACCATGGTTTTCGATAATACAGACTTTAAATTCAATGTATGTTGTTATAAAAAAATTTTTAGTTTTTGTATTATTTTCTGATACTTATGAGTAAATTATTGAAAAAACATACAAGAATGTATTTATTTCAAAAGCTACTTCTATTGTTAATTAAAAAAAATTAATAAGTAAGATTATTTGTAGAAAGTATTGGCTGTCTAATATTTTGGTTGTAATTATGAAATAAAAAAAGAAGGGAATTATTTAAAAAAAAAAACACTCATAGCATTTTTAAAAATAAAAATTTATGTAAGTTACAAACAATACGTAAATTTTTTTTTTTCAATAGTAAATACTCATAGATATTGTAATTTGGACTCTACTAAAATTTACAAGGTTCTTACTCTGGTAGCAATTTCTCATTCTCATCATCATCACCATATTTGGGATGACAGCCCAGAGTGGGCCAAGGCCTTCTGTTGGAGTCGGTTTATCCTGAGAATGTTAAAATCTTCTTCCACTGAATCGATCCATCGTAATTTTGGTCTACCTCTTCTTAGAGGTGTTAGAGGTTTTGCGATGAAAACTTTCTTTACTGGGTTTTCATCTGTCATTCTAGATAAGTGGGCAGCCCAGTTCATTCTTTTGATATTGATGGTTTTTATGACATCAGGCTCACCAAACTACCTATAGATTTCTGAGTTAAGACGTCTTCGCCAAATACCATTTTCCTTGACACCCCCAAAAATTCTTCTCAGAACCCTTCTTTCAAAGGCTGCTATTTTATTTTCTCCAGTTCTAGTCAAAGGCCAGGTTTCTGAACCATATGCTGGAACTGGCCTAATAATAGTTTTATATACTAATAATTTTGTTTTTATTGTAAGAAAAGAAGATTTAAGGATAGAGCTTAGTCCAAAAAATTCTCATTCTACTAACCAGATATGATTTCTAGACCCCCACCGCCTACTCACGCCATCCTATCGCCGGAAGTAATCGAGTAAAGGCCTTCTTATGACGCTACAGTGCCCCAACCATATAAAAATGATACGAGTGACACTTTCGATTGCACATTCCAATTTATCAAGGGATGTGGATAAAAATCGTTCCGTTTCGTCACCCATCGCGTTACCATAATTTACCATCTCTTCTGTCAAATTCAACCACTGCCAAAATACGCACAAAAGCACAAAATACAACAGCAATACTTGTAAGCACATCATATAGGGAGTTCTTAGAAGAAGACAAAGGCAGAAAAGCAAAAAACCAATTAAAAAATTGCACGCACGGAGAAAAACATTTGACTCGGGCAAGTTCTAAAAAAAACAAAAAAATACTCGAAAGGAGAATGGCCAGGAAAAGAAAATATGATAAAGAATTAGGTCTTAATATTATTAATGAATTATACGAAATAAATCAATTAACATTTAGTCGAAAAAATATCATAAAATCGTTTAATGGAGAACGTAACGACTCCCTTGCTCGCCGTCAGCTCTTCGATAGATTATAATTAATGACGATACGCCTCCCGAGGACATCGGTCTTACTGTGATATCACTAATAGTTAGCGCAATATGTTAGAAAATTACGGAATTAATAGAGCATGCGTGCAGTTGCGTGATATTTTTAGAATGTTTCATAACAAAATCAAAACGTGATGTGTAAATGTTTTCTTAGTAGCGCCATTTGTTAGGAAATTATAGAATTAATAGGGCTTACAGATGCGCAAGATTTCTAGAAATAATGCTTGTTAACAAAATCGTAACGTGATGCGTGGATGTTTTTATATTGTAAATGAAGACGTAAGATGTTAATGATTATTTTTGCTATTTATTCGACTGCGTATTATTACTATCTGCAGGATTTTCTAGTTAAAAAAGAAACCTTTATAATTTCGGCTTGTTCGTCCATTCGTCAGTCACAGCCTCGTAGATTTTGCAGATGTACACCCACATGCATGAATTTTGACGAATAAATGTTTCAGATTAATGACAAAATATGAAAAAAATACAGTAGAGAAATATATGTAAAATGAAGACCAGCTCTTTTAAAACAAAAAATAAAGTTCTATTTACAGTTTTTCACTTTTACGACCCATTTGGGCTATATTCAACTTCAACAAAAATATATAACCTGTCCACGGTCTAATTTCTTGAACCATCTATTTGACATTTTTACGTAATAGACATTTACTAGAACTTCCATTTATATTTTGTTCAGTTTACTATAAAAATTATTTAAAAAGACGTAGATAACTACAGACTACTACACTCTACGTGACTCGTTACGCATTTAACGTAATATTTATTTATCAATATTCGATGCCATCTTCTCTTATTTTTCCAAACGAAAAGAATGATTTTTCACAAAATCATTCTCATTAGTATTTTACTTGCTCAACAACACAGTGTAACCCGTTTTCTCATGAAAAAGAAGGTTATGATTGTTTCATTACAGAAAAAAAACTGTTTAATTATGTTCCCATTACGTGAGAAAAACTCTATACGGTGAGTTAAATAAGTACAACCATACATTCCACAGTCAATTCACAACATCCGATGAATAAAGTGGAAATATAATGAAGCAACGACAGCAAATTCAGATAAATTTAAGTTTTCCAGAATGCAAAGCCAAGGAAAGCAAGGAAAACCGAAAAGCCGGATCCTAGCGACTAACAATTCACAATAACATTTATCGTCTTAGAGTTTCCACATAGATCAGGATTGTAAATCTCGATTTTAATTTTAATAATTGCAATTTAATTATTGTTAATTTTAAATAAGTAAATGTATTCAGTTATTTAATAAATAATTACAATTTAGAGTATTCGCGTAACGCAATATGCAACTCGTGTCACTATGAAATTTATATGATAATTAAAACATTAATTACAAGTATACCAGAGAAATTATTAATCCCGAACAATCAGGCACATATATAATAAATATTTTGGCCTCAAAAATGGTATGGTAGTAAATAATCCGTTTTTAAGTTTAATGCACAAGGATATGTCCTTATGTTTAAACCGCACGCTTCCGTCTTACTTCGTTCCCTGTCTGCAAAGTGGCATTTGTACCTCTGCGATCTGTTGATTTTCCAGCCTACGCTTTCTACTCTAACATCATGGATATAAATATTTCAGCTGACCTCGCTTTTAGACAATGTGTAATAATAATCAGCTGTATTATGGAATTTCTCCTTTTTACTCGCCTGAGTTTATTCTATTAACTCGGCTTTAGATGTTTATTTTCGCTTACATAATTTACTTTTCCAGTTTCTAAATAAGATTAAATTAGTCCACGTATTCATTTACTCGGCAAAAAAGTTAGCTTTAAATATTTAGGTTAGATTACTTCATTTTGACTTTGCAATGTATAATATATTATAAAAAATATTTCTATGTTGCTTCTTCTTCTAACTTTTACAAATAATGAATTATACAGAATTAAGTACATTATTCTACATTACTCGTCACAAAATAAAAATGAAAAGACCTATCAAACTCTGAACGTTTATTGGTTCAATTTATACGTAATCGCGCCATCAGTACTTTAATTTCACATTCTCTCATAAAATGGAAAAAGTTCAACAATGTATCGATTTATGACGTATCAGAAACTAGCTAAGATTTCTGATATATATAGTCAGAAAAGTTACTGTTTTGTTCGATTTGTAATTATAAAAAGTGGTATACTTTCAAATAAATTATTTCTCTGACGCCGGTTAATATTTTATTTCCAGTTAAAAAATTAAGTATTAATTGCAATATATTATTGCATTAATTAATTTTTAAAAAATTTAAAAAAATCTATTATTCGTTGTCCAAATAATAATTATGATTTTTACCCATTTTGTTTTGATTAGAATTTGATAACACTAATTCACTTTTATCATTGTTGCCTTTATGAAAATGTGACTACTTTTGTTTGATGACTTCAAAAAGGAAGGAGGATCTCAATTATAATGCATTTCTTTTGTGTGTGTTAACCTTATATTTCCAGAATTCATCAAGAAATTTGCATGTTTCATTCCTTATTGGCAAGGACCTACTCTCAGTAGAATTCCATTAAATTTGGTTAGTGTATGCCATAATTAAATTTGAATGTTATAGATATAGTCAATTCAAATGATTACATTTTTTTGAGACACTCATGAAACTGCAGATTTCAATTCCTCAGCTTGATGCATGTCACAGTGGCTTGATTTATTTTATGAATGTTAACTCATTTCTCCGGCAATAATCGAACAATTTATATGATTTTTTTTAAATATGAATGTTTGCATAGTACCATAAAACTGGTTAGGAAAATGGAAGGACATCATAAAATTTCTTAACAATGTACAGCACAGGTGCCGTTATTTAGTTTGGATGATACAAGTTTAATGATAATTATGTATTAAAGTCTCTAAAATTTTAACTAAGGCGACATAAATACACACTTTAGCAAAATTAGTGTAAAATCATGGAGCAGAGCAGTAGTGACACAAAGTTTTCACTAACGAGGAGTAAACTTTTCTAGTAGGTACTCATTTTATTTGTGTTAACGAAAGCAAAAAATATTTAAATAAATAATTAGATAAGTGAGTACATACAGCTTAAAAACGTTTGCCGCAGTGTCTACGGTGAAGCCAAAAGGGGGAATGTGATTTATATGTCCGTTTGTACTTACGTATGTGGGTGTGTACACATTCATGTATGTATGTACATATATATAAATATATTTCAATTCATTAAATGCTGAAAACATCGGTTCCGATTTAAATAAATAAGATATTATTGATATTGGATACATCGTAACATCGTTACTTTGTGGTTAATATGGGATATAGCAGGCAGTAAAAATTGGAAAATATTTTTATAAAAAAAATTAACCGACTTCAAATAACCAGCGAAAAGAAGCGCTGTGAAAAGTATATAATAATTAATACGAGTACTCAGTTGGAACTTTTAAGCTACAATATCGTTTCCGAATATAAATAAATTTGCAAAATGCTACACATTTTTGGAGTCGGTGCCAAATAAAGAGGAGAGAAACGTCAACTTGACACCAATTCCAAAAATCTCTAATGTAGTCGTATTTTGAAAATTTATTTGATCCGAAACGACATTGTAGCACAAAAACTCAAATCGTGTACTCGTATTTTCATTAGTTTATACTTTTCAGTGCGTTATTTATTCGGTGGTTATTTGAATTCTGCTCAATTTTATTGTAAAAATGTTTTATTGTGTAATTATATTTTGCTCTCTCTATTCCGAATAAAATCAACTTATGGAATATTTATTATAATAAAAAAATATTTTTGCCATAGAAAATTTAAATTTTAGTTACACTATTTTCAATATAGTATTTATTGGATAACCGCATAACTCATCAATTGCATAAGAATAGTTTACAGTATTCCGTAAATAAGGTAAACGTAAACTGATGAGGGAGTAAATTTTTTGCACTTTTTATGTTATTGCTCGTGGTCAAGTTGACTTTTGTCGTAATTATCCATATAGGTATGTTAATCTTTCAATATGACTTTAAGTATTATTAATGTGTTAAAAGTTGCCAAAAATATATTTTTAAACTTTTTAACGTTGACATCATAATCATGGAATCACCCAGGCTACATGATCTATAGACGTAATAAAATAGTAACGGGACTATGTCTGTCGTCACATAAATACGACTGGACAAACTAGAATAGCACTTTGCGGTTTTATATCTTACAAGTGCAGTTTATTTCTACAATACAAATAATAAAGACGATTACTCAACGCGGTTGCTACTTAGTTTATTAAAACTAATACTTGTTAATTAATTGACAGCAGCATCTGTTTCATTTGTATGGACAACAATTATGTAAGTGTGGTTTCATAAATGTTAACTTTCTAATAAAAGACCAAGAATTGACATTTCCAAGCATGAATAAATCTACCGGAATCATTAATTTATGACAATGTCTAAAAATATCTAGATTACCATCATCACCAATTACAAATTAATAAAATGGACCTTTGATAAAATACACATTACCGACTTAAGTGAAATACGCAAAACTGTATATTTGTGTCGGATAAGATAAAACGTTATATTGATTTATTCTTTTGCTCAAGCGAATAAATTAAACTTGATCAGTGAAAAAATATATGACCCCAGGAACAGATTGTCACACTGAACAATTTATTTTACTAATCATTAATTTATGAGGATCATTAAATTCCTAATTTTATAATCTATTATTCAAATATCTTATTAGTAGATTATTCGATTATGTGGATCCTCCATTATCGTCCATTACTACTTTGAAGGTACATAAATGTGTAATATAACACAAATTTTTCCGTGCCGGTAAAATTGCCATTAACTATAATAACAAGAAAAACACCTACAACGTATATAAAATTTCATTACTAATCGAAAACCGATGTGTATATATATAAATATATATATATATATATATATATATATATATATATATATATATATATATATGTATATATATGTATATATATATATATATATATATATAAATATATATATATATATATGTATATATATATATATATATATATATATATATATATATCTATAGACGAAGAGATGGCTATGACAAAATTTTAAGGGTTTCATTTTTGACATGTGACCGAAAAAATGTACTTTAATTATATTTAAATTTGATTATTGCAAGTCTTGTAGTTATCTTTATTTTCCTTAAATAGCTCAATATTATTTGGATTCTTTTATTACTAAAGATAACATAATCTTCAAATTATTTTTTGCGTTTCTATGTTTTGCTCTTATTATTATATCGCTTTTGATAGGAATATAATACTAGCTGTAACAAATAAATTAAAAAATAAATATGGACAAACATTTCCCATGTTTCCTTAAATATTCTGTTCAATTTTACTTATTATTTTCACTACTTAGTTTACTTACTACTTACTATTACTTGCTACTGCTTATTATTTTCTCCGTTTTCTATTGTATTATTATTATTACTTTTTGACTACAACAATATTTATGGAGTTTAAACCTTTTCTAAAATTATTTTGTACAATATCATTTAAAAACAATGCAATGATTAAAGTTAAAATAATGTTTTCTTAAAGCGAGGCAAGGATTTGCTGATGAGTTTTAATTGAAGTTTGCAAGAGGACTCGAGGTTTTGTATTGCGTTAATCAGAATTCACTCTCAATTTCGGGGTGCTTGAATACAACTTGGTGTAAAATTTCTGATATGGAAAAATATGGAATCTTTACCCCGTTCCTTTCCCTAGTTATAACTTAACTGTATAGTCGAATATATGTAAGTTTATCAGTTTCTGTTACATAATAACGATGTGATACTAATTTTGTTCTTAGATTTTTTTTTAATAGACTTTTACTGAAAGCACATAGTGTAAACTAAATACTCAGTTATTTATCATTAATGAAATGTACTTGATTTTAACTTACAATAAATCGTGTTTGGGTTTACTATACCAACGTTCATCGGTTAGGTTTAATACGTTTTAGCCTTTTCAATTTGTGAGTAATTTCCAAAAGTCAAAAAGCTTCTGCTCTATTCGTATGGTAAGGTAGTCGCTTTTCACGTTCAACGGTATATTCTTGAATAGCTTTCTTAATCCATTTTATGTCTATGTCGTTTTGAATTTCTCAGTTGGTCCCCAAAATTGAATATCCTACATTCAAATCGGTTTCTAGATGTATATTTGATACGTTTCGCTTTTCGCCTATCCTTAATTAGGTCTCTAATTGCGGCAGGATAATTGATTTCTAATTTAGACTTATCCTTTGACATGTAAATAGCCTTACTGGTTGCCAGTCGTAATTAATCGATGAATTTTTGTTTTTTGCTCCGAATCATTAACAGTGTTTATCCTTACTTTTAAAACGATCATGTTGTTAAGATAATTTCTGAATACCTCAAAATAAATGTAATTATTGGAGAGGTTATTTTTTTTAATTAAATTGTTATTCAACGTGAACAAGAGAGGAGTATGTTCGGAAGTTGGATCATCTACATCTTCTATTTTGAAATAAATGGAAGCAAATTCCACGTGAGGTGAAAAATTGATCAAATTAGGACTTATATTGCTATCTCTAGACCATTTGTTGGTGTACCTTGAGGAACGGAATTCGCATTTTGTTTCATTAATTGCATATATTTCATTGATTTTTGCAAATAGTAATAAGTCGAGATCCCCAGGCAGTATCATTAACGTTGAAATTGCCTTCAATGGTAAATCTTTGACCAAATTTTCTGACTAGGTTGACATATCAACTTTTTGTGCAAATTGAGTTCTATATATTAGTGCAATATCTATGATATTGGTTTTCGGGAACACTTTTAGGTCTCATGCTCGATAGTTAAGCCTATTTGCGTTTCATGTTGTAATTCATAAGAATTGGTTATCGATTTTGAACTTTTTTAATCGAATGGTTAATGACCTCCGGATTTTCTCCAATTTTTCTATTCTGTTGGATAAAAGATGATACTTTATGTAATTTCAACCGGAAATGAAGTGAGTAATTTTATAATGACAATGATAGTAGACTCGTTACATATCTCGTGCTGCTTATTATTATTGCTTGGATTAGTTGATGTTTTTAAGGTTTGATTATAAAATATTTTTGAAGTAGATGTCATATTTTGTTCAGATATCTTTAAATTGTCAATTTGCAGCTGATACTTTCTTTGATAATAGAGCTTTAATTTTTCACATTTTCATTATGGAATTCCTTTTACCTTTTACGTGGTTCCGTGGTCACCCTTCAATGCAGCAAGTTATCAATTTCAAACACAGACTTATTGTTTTGTCACATACGTAAGATAAGGGAAAATATCTATATCACCATTTTAATTGTCATTTGATCTCTTTTCGTCTATATTTATGATATTAAGATTATCATATCCCAGTTTATTGGTTCCGAATTTTATTTCACTGATGTATTGATGACAGCCATCTTCTCGGGACAAATCTGAATAATTTCTCACTTTTGATTAAAAAAGTATGGAATTCCATTTTGTAAAAAGAATTCTTTTTTTTATATTCTTTTTCCGTTGTAGTATCTCGGAGAAAAGTTTAATTAGCTTATTATCCTTTTTGTTATCATATGTAATTTTATTATCAATATTCGCTATGGTTTTGAATTACACTGAAATTTAAACTCTTGTATCTGGGTCTACTAAAGTCCCCAACTTTGCTTTCATTAATTGGTGAAGACGGGATTTTTATTTCTTTTGTTTGAATGTTTTTGGATTAAGATTAATTAATATAATCTATTTCTATTTTTTTAACCGATTTACCCGGAGATAAAACTTTACCGTGATTTCGTTTTATCTTAGTGTTTTTTTTACTTCGAACTTCAATGAATTATTTTTCCAATTGTTCCTATTTATTCAACGTTCAGGTGCCTCAGATAGGTAATAAGTTACGCTGCGCACTGTCATAAAAGATACATAGAAGAGTTTAAATATGCGTTGTAAGCGTATTAATTTTCTGCTCTAACTCATGTATATTGTTGTTGGCATAAAGTCAACTATTATTGATATGAGGCCAACATATATGCACACTGTATTATATTGCTATTATTCGCTTTCACTTCTTCTTCACATCAGTGAACACTTGTTTATATGAAGTCCTGTTATTCGTGCCGATATTATTTCATAATGGTGGAAAAAAGTGAGCGCGTGTCCTAGTCTTGAACCCGTGCTTTTCCGCCCCGGTTTGCCGCTCCACAAGTGCGGCATATGGATTTGCAAATTGCGGCTAGCAAAGCACCCGCGTAAGAAAGAGTGATGTCTTTAAACAACTTTCTTTCTTGTCTTTGAACTCGGCATTTTATTGTAATTTTAAAACAGCAACTTTTTTCTTAACATTTCGTCGATAATGTCACTATGATATTGATGCTTTTAAATATTATTTCAATAACAATTACATATCTTATCATTTCCAATTCATATCATTTCCATATTAGTAACTTCATATAATTTTAATAAGCACATTATTTTATTTTTTTAAACGAATTAGCTGGGGTTTGTTCCGCTCAGGGAGTTGATATGAGATTGTGTGGTAGTCGGAATAAAGGGATAAACTTAAAAATTTTAATAAGCACATTATTCTATTTTTTAAACATACTAGCTGGGGTGTGTTTTGCTCAGGTAGTTGATATGAGATTGTGTGGTAGTTGGAATAAAAGGATTAACTTTAAAATTTTAATAAGCTCATTATTTTGATGCTTTAAAAAATTATAAACTTAAAAAAAGGATAAACGTTAAAAAATGAGAGGTAAACAAATTTTATTGTAAACATATTCTAACTATTTACAATATCTGTTTATAAACAACATTTTCATTTTGTTATCCGGGGTATACATGTACAAATTTTTTGAATTTCCTGCTCGTAAGTCGTTAGTTAACCGTGAGAAAAACAGGATTCTTTGAGGTTGGTGTGATGGTGAGTTTTGTCCTTGCCCTTTGTCAACTGTAAGGCTATAGGCTGATTTGATTGGAAATTACAATCTTTTAAATAAGAGAGAGTCAATTCAGTAGAGATCAGTGGTATTCTGGGGATAAATACTGTGTGTCCTTTGTCCTTTCCAGTCATAAGCTCGGCTTCGATGATGTTTTTCGATAGCTGTTTGACGATCATACTTGTCCGATTACGTATTATTGGTGACTTGAGATTTCTAAATAGTATAATAGGAGACCAAATTTTCAGTCGAAGGCAGTGTAATAGCATTCCTGGTAGTGCAAAGAGTTTAAAAGGTCTTTGGGGAAGTTGACACTTTCTTCAACTTTTACCACCATGTCGATCGATTTGTACATTTTCTCTTCACCGGGAATTTCCTTTTGAATATTAAAAATGATATCGTCGACTATATTATCTTTAATTACCAAAATTACCCTCTGAAATAGCCACGTCGGATTAGTATAGTTGTGAACAATGTTTGGATAAATTTGGACGATGAGTTCGTTCTCATTAGCGGCTACATTGCAGTCATCACTGTTGAGTTCAATAGGGCCAGTCGTTTGCTCCGTAGGATATGTGTCTTTGCCTATTTGTAAATTTTTTTAAGAAAAATGTGCTGTTGTTTTGTCTTTCGATAGTTAACTTCTCATATTTTTTTGTTATTCGCAGAATTTGTATGTGTGGGCAGAGATGTGATTTTTTAAGCATGCATTGATTTCGTATGCTGGTGTTGACTTGCGGAAAACTAGAAGTGTCTGTCGAAAATCTCCTAAGAGTATGAGTAAATCACCATCACATCAGATTTTCCTCGCAAGTCTTGTAATGATTAGTCCAGGGTTTTGAATGATGTTTTATGTGACATTGTGCATTCGTCCCAGAATTTTACGCCGTCACACCTGTGTGCCTGAGATTTTACATACTGGAAATTGTTCTCCGGCTATATTCAATGGTAGTTGTAGGGCCGAATAGGCAGTTCATCTCCTTCAATCCTTAAGTGTGGCAGTTCCTTAAGTGTGGCAGCAATGCCGGGTAATGCGAGTGTAAGTGCGATGTGTTTTCTAGCACGTATTTTTGCCAGCAATAGATTTATTAAAAACGTTTTCCCGGTGCCGCCTGGTGCGTCTGAGTAAATAATTCCGTCAGTGTTGTTGTTGATCCGGTCCATGATAACGTTTTAAATGTTTGCTCGATTGTCATTGAGGAGTTGTTTATAGGAAGCAATGTATTAAATTAGTTCATTGATGTTGTAGTTTTTTCTTTTGCAATTTTGAAGTTTAGTGCACTAAAGGCATCTTGTCGTTTTACTGCCATCCCAAATTGTCCTAAAGTATGGCTTTTTATTGATAAACATTTATCTTCTAGGCGAATGAGTGTTTCTGTGAGTGAGGTTTCTTGTAGTGGTAATTTCCAGTGGTTGTCGTATTCCAGTAGTCTTAAGCGTTGGCATTGGCTTCTCTGTACGTTTGGCATAGGTAACCGTTAACAGTCTTGAGATCTGTGAAATTTGTTGGTCCCCGTATTTCGTGTAGCGATATCGGAAGATAGAAACATTCGGTTGTTGTTTGATTATACGGTGTATACTTGGCGTTAGTTTTCATGATCCTGGATGTTTCCAGTGGGTGTGACAGAAGAAACGTAAATTTCCAATAATTTTACAGTACTAAAATAAAAAAGAACTTTTTTTTCTTCCTAACCCAGTGGAAATTTTTGATAAAAATATTTTTCTCGGTGTTCTAATTATGTAATATCTGTTTTCGATTACACTGAATAGCAAGCAATTTACTAACCGATAGTAAGCATGAAGAAAAATGACTGCCAACGTACAGAGAAATGCTAAGTAAATGTATTTCAACAACAGAGCAGATAATTGAGAGTTTTTTTAAATAATTGCTGATGACTTGCAATTTAGATTACTGAATTAAATATAAGAGTAATTAATGGAGTTCTATATACTTGAGTATGTTAATACACTTACTTCTGGTTATTCTGGCGGAGAATTAATTTACTCATCAAGAGTAAGTAAAAAGATACCGTTCACATAAAAAGTGGAGGCAAATGCTAGATAAAACATTTCGGAGTTTATTCAAGTATTTGCGGATGCTTCTGCAAATTTAGCTATTTGGATTGTATTATTATGTTATAATTTTATCGACCTCTATTATTTACGATTGTGTTTAATTGGATTACTGAATTAAACATACGGGTAATTAATAGCGATTGATGAAATTATAATATAAACATATAATTAAAATAGCTTATCTTAGTCTATAAATTCTAGAAAATTAAAATCTTAGAAAATTCATTAATCTTTGCTTGTGTTATTATTTGTGAAAAATTATACAAAATAGCATTACAGGCCCTAAAATTACGCCGTTCTGAATCTTTAGAGGGAAATCTTTGCTCGTGCACAATCGTGTATTCGTTCCCCTTGATTAATTTATCCCCGTCAAAACCTTTGGGAATTTCACTGTTTTTAATTCAGAGACTTACTTTTAAGCTCGTGCTAGTAGTAATCCCAGCTTTGTTTCGCAATAAATATCTCCGCTCAAAGTACGCTTGCTGTTTGTTTTATTTCGTAGAAATTTACGAAGTGAGCTTATGTTTATTAACAGCGCCATGTAAAGAATACTAAAGTTTTTATTGAAACAAATTGCCTTCTAATTCTTATGTTTCATTATTTTTAAGTACTAAAAACATTTCGATACTATAATATCATGAGCGAAGCATATAAACCGCTCCATGGTTGTATCGCTAAATATTTTTCAGAAAAAATTGAGTTAGTTATTTGTTGTCGAACAATGATTGCAGAAGAATTTTAATCTGGTAATATATATGTATATATATATATATATATATATATATATATATATATATATGTATATATATACACACACATATATATATCCTTTTTAATTTTTTTCAGTATTGTGTTCAGTAATGTATGAGTTTTTTTTGTAGACAATATCAGACATCACTAACATTTGCCTTTGTTAATTTAGGGACAGTTCTTTTTAACTGTAACACCAGTTTAAGTTATTTATTTCTTCATTTTTTGTTTTATTGTCAACTCTTATTTTTTCAGCTTTTAGGTATGGTACATTTTTTAATGTAATTATTATTCATTTATATTATTTAATTTGGGATACCTCTTCATTCCAAGATACCTAAAGGATAAAGGAAACTGTCTGGTCACCTATACAAAAGACGGAAGCCGGCGCAGGAAGCCCAAAGGTAAGAAAAACCAACGTTTTAAAGATTTATATAAAGAGTACGCCTGATAATAAAGAAAATTGCTACTTAGTGTATTCAACATTAAATCCGGTGATAAAAGAAAGCCTCAATCCTCAGAGACTAATTATGACAAAAAAATGTAATTGACAGTACATCCCCATTAAGTAGTTGTTTTTTAAAAACTGACACCTACGGCAAACGGTCCACAATATTTAAGTACATATCTTTCATTGTGGTTAAGAAATTTATTTATGAGTCTGTATTTTAATACTGTTTAAAAAAGTTACCGACTATATCAATAACTGTAGAAATTAAGGAAAGGTTTTCTAAATTAAAATTTATGAAGAAATTTTTGTGTTTCACCCTTATTTTATTGTTTAAGGCGATTTGGCGATCGAACTTGAAATTGCTGATCAAATAAATTTGAAAAAGGTGACAAAAAAGTTTACAAAACTAAAGGTGCGCAAGTATCTTATGATTTTAGCGTAGTTAATATTAAGTTTGTTTACTTTTTACAGTGTATACGTTTTCTGGTTTAAACTGACTGTTAATTTTATGTAGCATTTTTCTATAACGTGTTTGTTTTAATTCAAAATTGTTAGAATTTTATTTTAAATGAAGGCATGTCTTTATTTTAAATGAAGTGCATATCTTTATTTTAAATGAAGTGCATATCTATAAAAAAATATTTATGTATTAAGAGGCCAAAATATATTTCATATAAAAAGATCTGTTTCACAGAGAATACATAATGTAATCAACTTAAGTAATGCTACCCATTTTGATCGCCATCTGTTAGCTCCAGATATCACCAAAGCGTCTGACTAAATTATTCAAACGTTTTTTACTTTTTCAAGGTTATTTCGTTGCTGATTCAAATTATTCGAGATATATTGAGCGTTTTCCTGTAAATCCATATTTCGAATGACTTGAAAAATATAAGGTAATTTTGAGTAAATCTAATATTCAATTACTCTGATGAATTTCAGCATCAAAAGCATAAATCAATTTATGAAATTCAGAGGCATTACAGGTCTGCATCTTATTGGCAGCTACAAACTTTGAAATTCCGGGAGCACGTTATTGCCCATAACAATAATAATTTTATATTCTTAATAGTATATTAATAGGTAATAAACTCGATTAATATTTTCCAAGGCATTCTAATGGCAAAATAAATGGTACTGAACCCATTTGTGGGTTACACTAACAAATCGTAACCAAACATCATTATACTTAATTGCATAATAATAGGAGCGGTATGAAGGAAATGGCGTCTCGTTAAACGAAAGCGTGTGGTGACGATGCTGAAGGCTCTATTGAATAATGACTATTATATTACACTAGATACCGCTTGTTGGCTCTACATATAATATCAGCGGTTCATATTATAATTTTCCTTTCCATAATCGGAAAATATCTCTCTTTTTTTTTCGGGCACTTTCCATTAATATATTCTCTTTATTTACGAGTTTTTTTATAAGTGATATTAAAAATACTCGCAATTTTAAAATTATGGATTTAAGCGGTATTATAAAGAAGAGACTGAGATATTAGTTAAGCATTATTTAAAATTTGTATAAGGTGGCTAACGAGAAGATAAAGTGGAATAGTTATTTGTGAGCCTGTATAATTCCAAGATATTTAAATATTTGTAAATAAATATTTATCTACAAAATATGCTAATTTATTCATAATATATACGTGATATGCGGGTCATTTTTAATTGCAAACATCATATTAAAATCCTTATATTTACTATTTAATTTATTTTAATTAAGAATTACATAAGTATGTTTTCATTACAATGGCTTTTGAAAATTATTAATACTAGTAAACTGTTTACATATTTATCATGTTTTATCTAAGTGATCTGTTCAAATATTTTATGTCAATTCATAGAAAAAGAAAAAGTCTGATTAAATCAAACGATACTTGAAACCTGTACATCAAAGTGTATCTGAAGCATCAAATTATTAGGAACAAGTCATGAATAATTTTTATACTCGTAAGTACGAATATACTCACCACTGCATAGTATGGAAAAAATTAAATGCGGGCGTGTGTGTGTGGTATTATATATATATATATATATATATATATGTGTACATACATATATATATATATATGTATATGTATATGTATATATATATATATATATATATATATAAATATATATGTCTGCGACAATTTACATTGTTCTTAAACGTTTGCAATTAAAACTTAGCTTCGGGATAATAAACAAAATTAATATTGAATATATTTGGCGTTAATTTTGTAGAAATTCATTATTCACAATTAAATGAAACTATGTGATGTAGTATTATTTCGACTATCTTTAATTTCTTTACCACGACCTAGGTTTCGTTGTATTACAACATCTTCAGGTGGGATATAAGCAAAGATCTTTACTTATATCCTACCTGAAGATGTTGTAATACAACGAAACCTAGGTTGTGGTAAAGAAATTAAAGATAGTAGAAATAATAATACATCACGTAGTTTCATTTAATTGTAAACAAAATTAAGTTAGGCCTGCACCTGATGATCTAAATACGGTGATAGTATGATCATATTACTACCAATAAAAATAAATATACGAGTGTTAGTGTTATGTTGAACTGTCGAATAACAATTAAGGTAAATAAAAAGACGATTAAAAAACGTGAACGAATGTATAAATCTAGATAAAAAGCTCCAAGAGAATAAACACAATAAGGTTTGACAATGCTTTAATTATATTATTGGAAAAAATTAATAACAGGACCATTAGTTCAGTGCGTGTCAAATACGCTTAATGCGTTAGGTTTCCATAGCAGCTGAACTTTGTGCAATTTAGCATAGTGCCCATATGGGATGGTAACTAAACATTATATTGTATAATAAACCACATAAGTTGCAATAACATTCTATAAAAACATCCAACGGTCTCCAATCGTATAATAAAATATAAATTAAATTAATTATAAAATTTTTGATTTTGAAACAGCTCCTAAATTAAAAATATAATTAGCAGTAGATCAAACAATTTAACAGTCAAGCCAATTTTACATAGAGTGAACAATTTTTGTTTAGCATAATTTATATCAAATGATGAAATTTGTCATTCACTTATCAAAGAGTTCAATGACTATTACTAAATTAACGAGGTAGATATCTAAATGAATTTTATAGTTCGCGATCATTATGGTACGTAAATAGTGAAAAAATTGCGACAAAAATCGCTCACCTTAATCTTTTACAAGGGCAATCAACATTAACTAAATCGAAAAAATGTAAAGGGCAATTAACCAATATTAATAAATTTTTGTCAAAACGAATTAGTCAATTTTTGTCAAAACGAGGGAAATTTTGTTATTAACTTCAAAATTCTGTTCAAAGTCGATGTCATTGAATTGAAATATTCAAGTAGAAGTGTTGTTCTGGTTATAAGCTTCAATTAATTTTCATGACAACACTTGTTTAGTTTAGATGCTAGAAGAACCCGATACATTTTGATCGTCCTTTTGTCTCAGTTCTTCTAGCTCAATTAATTCCCATTAAATCATTGAGCAGAATGTGAAGTTAATAATTTAATAATATCATAACTTTGTGCAAGTTATTTGCAATGCTCACTATATTTTCAATGATTTCATTTAGAGAGGTAACTGAATTAAGATTTTCTAAAATCGAGACTTTGCTGGAGACTGCGCAGAGATGTCCCAAACATTTTTTAAGTTGTGTAATTTAACTTTACTCTGCTTTACTTACTTCTACTTTACTTTAATTTTACTCTGTGAAAGAGTCATAATTCTAATGTTGTATGAAATGTTGTTTTTTTTCAGAATATATCTTTTAGTTATTTTTGTACAAGTTGATGCATGATAATGCAGATGTTAAATGAATGGCGCCAGAAATGGTGTTCTTTTTCACTTCACCTAATTGTCGTTTTTTTTATGAAACAGAAACTTAATCGTATAAGTATTTAGTCAAAGTTAAACAAGTAATAATTTATGCATGAAATATGTTTCATAGTACTAGGTAAATGTATTCACATTTCAACTGACTGAAAGTAACGAATGGAGTGGGTTCATAAGAGTCACTACTATATACAAAAATACGGAGACTGATTCATTTAAAGTACATAGGATAATTCAATCAAGCAACACCTTGATAGCACTGAACTTGACAAATATACAGAATTTCATATCATTATCTTCTTTAATTATAGAAATATACTTTTTCCACATCTGATACTTATTAAGATTAGAATTTGCATTAAATTTTATGTGCATATATGATATTTAAATTCCTGACACATTTAAAGTATGAAAGAGAGCGTTAGAAAAATGTTAAAAGCAGGAGATTTGAAGTTTATGAGATGTATGCGAACACTTTATAGGCAAAGATAATCACTCGGACGGTCATAAATATCGAATGATGATCACGTCAAGAAATTAAAAATTTTGTCAAAAATTGCCGATTAACAATTAAAGACTTTTTTGATATTATTGGATATTTACACGAATTGGTTCAAATCGCTTGAAAATTTATTTTTGGAGTTCAGACTTGTTTCGTTTGATTTGGTTTTAGAAATACTCAATTTTTTTTAAAAAGGGTGAAATGTTAACACCTGCTAAGAAATATGTCCTGCCATGCATTATAAGAAATAGAGAGTTCAGTCTATACGAACTGACTGGAAGCAATCAGTCAATCCAGGGAATATCTCCTGAAAATTGATGCAAGACCAAAAAATCATGCCAAAAACATAGAAAAATAAAGATAATATTAACAAATTTACTTCGCCTACCTGTGAAGCTATTCGCAGAAGCACTAATGTGAAATTATTCGCAAGGAAAGTTTGGATTTGTGGAATGAAGATAACAGGTTTTTGCATACAGATAATGCAGCGTACACTTCGTTTTTCGTGCGGGATTTTTTGGCAAAACATTCAATTAACATTGTTTCCCATCCACCGTATTCATATTATTTGGGAGAGTTTTGAGTTCACAAAATATATTCCAGGAAATTCGCTACATGCTTTGAACGACATACCAAAAACCAACTATTTTAACTATTTTGAGGATTTGAAACTACATTCGAATAAGGATTACTCTATAAAGGAATGAAATTGATTGAGAGAAATAAACTTTTTATTTATGTAACCCCTCTTGCTATTTCTACTATTAGTAAATATTTTCCCTCTCTGGGGTGTGAAATGTGTGTTTCTCTTAAGTTTAGTGAGGATAGGTTAAGTTGGGTTAGATTGAGTGGGGTCGATGTTTGTGGTAAAAATAGTATTACTGAAAAAAAGTTTCACCGCGAAAATTATATATATATACATATATATATATATATATATATATATATATATGTGTGTGTGTGTGTGTGGAAATTATCAAGCAGAAACTAATGCCCTTAGAAGGAATGAACATATTTCAAAGAAAGAGCCCTTCAAATTTTTATGGTTGAATAAGATTTGGAAAATTTGCAAAGCAGATAGTAGTAAACTATTTCATTCTCATCAGCTTTTGTATGTAAACGCAAATAAATATAACTCGCTGATCAATTTTAATGAAATAGCATAAGAGATATCAAGGGGCTTGAACATTATGTAGACTTTATCAATCGCGGCAGGGTTGTCAATCTATGAATACTTTTATCTCATAAAGTGATTTCACCATCCAGAGTGATGGCCTTATTTACTTTCATCACATCTTGTTACATCTCTAAAACCAATACATCCAAGATGTTACAATTTATTCTACACGATCATAAGTTCGTTGCAATTAATTGATGTTGGTAAACTAATATGACGTAATTTTATACTTGTAGAAACTAATTTATGTATAGACTGATAATATTAATTCGATTCGACACCATCTTCAAAATCAATGCACGATAATAATCCAAACTATCGTCAAAAAGACGTTTTCCCAATTAAATTACATATTAAGCCAAAACGGTGGTTTGGACAAACACGAAAAATAAAATTATTTAAAAAAATATACAGCATCACACTAACTAATTAATAACAATGAGTTATGGAAGAACTCCATGATTACATTTCTAAAACGGTCCTGCAATACAGCGTTAATCAAATTAAGTGCGTGAAAATCCAGTGAAAGTTGCAAGATGTGCGTGTGCTCTCTAAGGAGGCGAAATAAACTCTTGCTTCATCCTTTTACGTTACAGTCACATGTAATAAACGTTAACAAATCTAAGACCGACGGTTATCAACATAATCATTAATTAATTTCCATGAATACCCTCAGAGTCGAAAGAAATCATTTAAATCTGACTGTGAACATTATAATAAAATCAGAAGTTAACACATACAAATCTTATTTTGTTTTCTTATTACTAACGTATTGTTATTACTAACGACACTACGGATTAGGGCTTAGGGATTAGTTAGATAAAATAAGATATTCAATGTCGTGAAGATCGTTGGAATGTAATGTGACAAAACCTAGTAAGTTTTCCGACTGATTTTAAGGACGTTACTGTAAAACATAAGAACACCAGGCATAATCACAGTAAGATGCTGCATGAACAGACAGAACCCTTATGAACGTACTTCCGTATAGCTCATAATTGCACGACAAGGGGACAGATAAACATTAACATATCGTCATTGCTCATTTGCTCACATTAAACTGTAATATATTGGCCAGAATGCATTGTAATACTGAGTCAATATGACTAGATAAGCTCACAATCCAATTAGTTTTCAACCCTCTAGGGCAGTTCCAAATCAACGGCGAATAGAAGACAACGATCACTTGCTGCAACTGAGTGTAGGTCATTTACCATAAAGAAAATCGAAAGAGGGCTTAAGTTACCTTGACTGACTCCAGATTGAGCAAAATAAGGCGAACATAATTGCAAAATTTGGATATAATGTTCTATTGATGATTTTGTAAAGACCTGACTTATTTCCAAAATAACCAATTGATAAAAAAACAATAAACTTTTATTTTGAAAATAATAAACTTTAATTATACTCCATTTTTTTTTTATTCTTAATTTTCCGTACTAGTTTTTGCTGGTGTCTTCTTATGTCGATAGGTATGTTAGGCTGGTAAGTATTTAACTCATTTCGGTATTTTCTTTTCTCGAATCATAGTTTATTTACTTACATCTTAGTTATTAATCAAAGTATTCATTTACAAGTAGATGTTACTAAAAATCCTCAGCCAATATATAATTTATTGTTTTGTTTCACAAGGCATTTTTTTACTTTACCCGATATGAAATGTCTTATTAAGCTAAAATTGATCGTGCCGAAAGTTAAACTGCTAATTAAAATCTCATTCCTATGTTTTAGATAGCAATGTAAAAATAAACTTAATGAAAACAATTCAAGAAAACATTTTTTTAGATACACACAGTAAGTTTTCTTTAACAATTCGATACATAAACAAAACACAAATAAAATGTTTGAATTTGAACGAAATTTTATATATACTTACTTATATACATATAATTTTAAAACTTTTTGAAAACCATTAATTAAAATTAAAGCGAGACATCGCATCGTAAGCTCGCGATTACAGTTCAAAATAGATATCTTGTATTCACAAGTTATTGTTACAGTATTTATTGTGATTAGTTCATTAGTAAATATAAAATAAAGTAATTGCCTGCTACATTTTTCAAACGTAAAAATATGGTGCATTTTTAAATAAAATTATTTTTATATTCTATCTATTTATATATATAACATATTTTATATAACACATATATATATATATATATATATATATATATATATATGTATATATATATATATGTATATATATATTTATATAACATATTTTATATTCTATCTTTTATATACATAATAAACATACATTTTTAATGAAGTTATTTTTACAATTGATTTAAGAAATTTGTATGGAGTTTCTAAGCATATTTTACAGACCCAACTACATGTCATAAGTTGGTCAACAATTACTCGTAAACTAATAGAACCTGCTCAGCTGTTTTTTATTGTTTTAATTCTTTTAATTTCGTTGTATGTGCTACTATAGTGAATAGTTTTAGATGTTTAAAAATACCGGTTTAGCCGGTAGGGGGTAGAGACACATAACTCTGACAAAAATTATAGTTTCATGGCTTAATATTTCGTAAATGGATTTAAAATATATCGAAAATGGCATACCTGATATATTCGTAATACTTTTGAAAGATTTATTCAATGATATTTTATAAAACAGTAGAAAGAACTGGAGTGTAGGTTATGAAGAGCAAGATGCTTCGCCAACATTATCACAAGTAGTGAGTTGAATAAAATTCAGGAAAGTTATTTTATATTTGTGATTTTATATTCGAAATACAAAATCTGTCGGTCTGTAGTCTAACAAGGCGCTCATATTAACAATATAGAACGTGTTTATGGTATATAATCTATTCCCAGAAAAATCATGTATCCTTAAACGTGATGCATGACAAGTCAGTGCGATGAATTTAGCACAAAAGTTAGTTGTGCGGATCGTACTAGAAAATTCTCACATATCTTATATTCAGATTGGATAAAATGAAAATGAACCCGCAGAAAATATACAATTTTTTAATTCAACAAAGTATGAAGTAAACATTGCGATTAAACTGCGATTTCATATTTCTATTATTATTTCATATTGACATCGCTGAAATCGACGATTGGATTATTTATAAAAAGTTAAAAAAATCTCAATAAACCTTTATTTTGCAATTGATAAAAGAACTAAAGCAAAATGCAATTATTTCAAAACCAACTACTCCGTCAGTATCTGCATCGAAAGTCAGCCAGCCATTTCGAGGCACGGAATAGCACAAAAAAAAATGCAATGTCAATATAAAATTGCGCATATTTTGAAAACAAGTCATGAATTTTTAAAAATTTATTCAAGATTGAGACAATATTATTTTTTCATTGTTTTACATGAACGTTAATAAAGATCAAAAATCATTGAAAAAAAATAATTTCTTGTTTTTTGCGGATTATATTTCATAACTTAAATTTGACTAATAATATGTACTTCTTTAAAAAATATAACTTAGGTAATTTTATTCCCTATAAAATGATACAAAAAATTACGTTACATATTAATTTTATATTTCTTAAAAAAATCATTTCGTTTTCATTATTATCAAATCGAATTCGGCATTATATATATATATGTGTATATATATATATATATATATATAAATATATATATATATATATATATATATACATATATATATACATATATATATATATATATATATATATATATATATATATTAGGTAAGGACCAAAAATTTCAAATAGCGGTTAAGAAACAGTAATTAAATTATATAATAAAGAAAAAAACATAACTTTTTACATTCTTAACATTCCCGCATTATTATATTTATTACACCGGTAATAATTAATAAAATTATTTCTTAATAGCTCCTTGAAATTTGGTCGCTCATCAAAATGTCACCCAGTATATATATTTCTATTGAAGTTATTAAATACTATTATGAATTATTTTATATATTTCATTTCATATTTGCATACTTACATCGTTGTAAATTTGAAATTATTAAAACAGGTTTAATAAAATTAATCCGAAAACCTTACTAACTAATTCTCGACTTGTAGGAAAACATATGGTAAAATAGATAAGCAAGCAAAGGCACGTTGTCTTAAAAAAACACGAGTATGAAAGAACGTACCTCACATTCTACTAAGATGAACGTGTCCCACATTCGTCATCAATACGAAGGTCTTTTGAAGAAGTGTTCCTTTTATAAGAGAGTTTCTTTCATAATTCTAAATTCTTTGGTTTGTGTATAATATTTTCTTACCATTTTTTTTTGCTCTAGTATGTGTAATCTCCAACAAAAAACATGTTAAAAAAATCTCTTACTAAAAACATATGTAAAACATATTATGATGCTTGATTTCTAATTGATAGAAAGAACATTCTTATAGCAATCAGTTTGCCAAATATGATTTACATGATGAACTGCAAAATACTGTTAGTTACCACTGGCTTTAACTCTATATTTATTAAGTCTAAATCAGAACCTAATTAATTTCAGTACTGTGACTATATAAATACTAAATATTGATAAATAGTATCAGCACTGAGCTAGCATAACTTTATTCGGATGGAAACTTGCATGTTATTTGCAATATAGGGAAAATTTTGAAGATATTAAATATAGTCAGGTTTAAAATAAATATTAAATTTTATTTAGATATTTCAGAAGTTTTCACTGTTTAAGTAATAAATCAGATTTTAGTGATTTCCCCTTTCTTTTTGTTTGATTTGAAGGATAATAAATTTCAAGGTAATATTAAATTATTGACGAACACGAAACAGTAATTTATTGGCCCTCATAAAATATTATGATTAGTAATTTTTGCTGAAATTTAATTAACATTAATATGTTAATTAAATTTCTTTGTCTAAAAATACTATTAGAAGTTTTATGAATATAGACATCATTTTCCCTTCAAAGTATTTGCTTAATAAAATAATGTCTAGTTTTGTCTTTAAGGTTTAGGCGTATGAAAATATTTCAAACTAAAATCTAATATATGTGTTTATTTACACTGATGAGCCAATTATATGTTGGTCTTAACAATAGAAGAAAAATTATGTTCTATTGCTGTCACACATATGAGAACATTGTTTATGATCAATACAATATTATCTACGGCTTGTCACCATATAGTTGGCAGTGATAATGTGCCTTTCTTGTAAAATTTCGGCAATTTAGATTAAAAAAACTGTGCGAGATCGTTTTGGAGATCTTATTTAACGTCGATTTTTTTCACGTAAATGATTACACAGAGACCCAAATAAATAATAACATATTCGCCGGACATTACGCCCTCTGATTTGGACGCAATGTCCGGTGAATATCTCTCTAATTTATAATGAGTAAGTTTTGCAACATGTAGTCTAATATAATCTTGCAGAAAATAAACTCGATCCTGTTGACTATGCAATTTTTTAGCTAATTGGTCAAGTTTTCCACAGTAAATATCTTTATTAATTGTAAATCCCTCTGATCTTGATATTTTACCAGCAGTTGCGCATCACCTTTTTGTCACTTAGTTCAAGTTTGGATACTGAAACTCCAGTTTCTCCGACACCCAGCCATTGTCGTTTGTGTGTATGGTTAACGTACGTAACCAACTTATCATCGCCAGTTACTAACTGATTCAGCCAGTTGAAGTTACATTTCAATGTCAATAACTGTTGACAAGTATCAACTCTGCACTGAAGGTGATATGATGACAACTCGTGGGGTAACCAAAACACCATATATTTAATTTTTTCACAATTCGTGCAAATATGTTACTATGGTGCCATGACTGGAGTGTAGCTCATCTGCCAATTGACCAGTCATCATTCGAGGATCCTTCTCAACGAAGCATCGTAATTGTTGAACGTCTAGTTCAACAGGACGTTCGGTACCGAGTTCTTCTTCAAGATCGTAGTCCTCATTTTAAAACTTTCTAAACCACATCTTTGCGATCGCGTAAGACACCGTGGACTCGCCCCTCGCATGATATATATTATTTGTGGCAATCTTTGCATTGTAACCCAGAAGAAATGTTAAATAATATAATCCGTCTTGATATCGATTTAAATCCATTATCTTTTATGTAATTCGCTTAAAGCTTCGGCGATAACGGTTGTCCATTGACTGCACTTTGATCTACTTATCTTCTACAGTAAACGCTTCTATAAGTTTCCAGAATATTTCCAGAAAAGTCCAGACGTTGTGGTTAAAAATTTATTAGCCAGCCTAATATGTATATATATACATACGCATGTATGTGTACAATAAAATCTATGGAGTTATGATATAGTAGGTAACGGTAATATTAAAGTAACACTACGCAAAAACGTACGATAATATATTACACTAAAATATAACGATACCATAATTTATTCATTGCTTTCTAATTTCTTATATTCCTTTGCCTAATATTAAATCATATAAAATTCCTGTGGTAATCAAATATGTCTAATCGAAAGTTTTCAATCTAATCGAAAAACAGATATCTTTAGTGATCACGTGTTAAAAGGAACTAGAACACTGTATCGCTCATTCAGTATATGGAGATTTCTTACCGCGCTTGTTGCAATACGGTTAAGAAATGAAATCAATTTGAAATGGAAACCACTTCCTAGTGTAAATGTTCCAAATACAACTGAAGTCGAATATCTTAACACAACATACAGATCGACATATCTTTTATTCACCATTGCATCACTGCTGTTTAGAAGGTGTCGTTTTCGTAGTTTATATATAACCCACCTTTGGGTTTACTTCTCCAGGTTATGTATAAATATTATTTATTTTACGCTTAAGTAACCAACAACGTGTATAAAATAATGGTACTTGTTGTCATAACATCAATGCTGTATTGAGAAATTCCTTTTTAATATATAGTACAGAAAGGACTGTATCCCTGAGACTTTACCCCCACTACCACAAAGATCTTATGAAGAAACGTTTCATATAGAAAATTGCTTCGATATAATTAATGGAGTCAGATTGATGAGCTACCTACATTCACTAAAAAACATACATATACATCATATCGGCACCATGACATGTTGGTTGACTTACACCATGACATATTGGTTGACTTACAGTCTTTGAGGGGACGATGCCCTGCGAGATTCGGGTTCGATTCACGACCGCCCCTCGAGCCGAGCTGGAGTGTTGTTTGTAATCGCGTATCAAAACATCACAGATCAGTCATAGACAATGACACCTTAGGACATAATGGATAGTTTTCGGAGAAGGTAATAAAATTTAGAGAAACAGCTCTTGAAAAAGTTATTAAAAATGTTATATTGAAAAAGTCACGTATATATATATATATATATATATATATATATATATATATATATATATATATATATATGTATATGTGTGTGTATATATATATATATATGTATATATGGGTCACATTATGCTTGCATAATTTTATCGGAAACAAGGAGAAACATCATAAAAGAGTATTAGGATGAACGTAATCTACCATAGCGTCGTCGTCTTGTTACAACAATGATGTTAAACAACGTTTATAATAATACTGTCAAATGAGGAAATTTATCACCCCTGTAATTTCTATGTTATTTTATATACATGTAAGCGGGAAAATTTGCGCTTAAATTTAAAAATAAAAATATGTACTTTTCTAAAAGATACATATCGGTTTAGCGTTGGTTTTTCATTTGTTTGACATATCTTTGAATAAGTCGAATTGCAGTCTATAAAAAATATACCTTCATAAGTATAAGATCTGAAGAATTACGTTAATTTTTTTATAAGGAGCATATCTTACATCACTAATTATATAAACAATAAAAAATTGAACTTCGGGAGGGAAGCTTAGTACTTCAGCTTATCCATATTGACGAGGTTTGTACGAGGTTTCGGGTCTTAGATTTACTGATGAAATGTTTAATGCACTTTTTCGAAGATATGATTTTATTTACTGTTAACGTACAGTCTAAAAAACAGGGCTATTAAAAATTCATTCATGTTGACCATGATCAGTAATAGCAATGACAAATTCCCCTAATAATCATAAAACACTCGGCTTCGCCAGCACGGGAAAAAATTTAGTGTTGTAATATTTTTTTAATAATATGCTTTCTTTTTTATTACGATTATAGAATAAATGCGTGCAAAATATAATATTATCTAAATATGAATATTGTTTCAGAGTAAAATTTTTATAAAATTTTAATACCTAATTCATTGGAAAATAAAATGTTCAAAACGGTTCATTACCAAGAATATAAGCATAAATATATTACAGAGTTTCGTTAAATACATATTACAGAGTTTCGTCGAAATTTATGAGAAGTACTTAAGTAAATATATACTTAGTTCCCTGAATATACTGTTACTATAAATTCAAAAATATCGTAAAAAATATAAAATATTAAAAGCTATAAAAACGTAAATTTTTAGTCATTAAAACTGAATGTGATTTTTTTCACTTTACAAATAAAATAATCGGTTTGATGAGGCTAAAACAGCATGATACCGAATACATACAATACCGAATAATAATAACAGCACATACCTTCGTTGCAAGATGGAAAATATACCAATCATATGTGATTAAATTTAAAAAAATTGAACTTATCTAAGATATATATATATATATATATATATATATATATATATATATATATATATATATATATAATTTAAGCTATATTTTGTTAGTCAACATTTTAAACGGACGAATAAAACCGTAGGAAACTTATGAAATCTGGTGCAAATCTGGAGTGATCTACAATAAAATATTGTAAAAGGGATGAAGTTGTCGAGAAAAAACATGGAACCTCTTTATCAATTACCCACAAGCAACAATAATATAATAACTAACAATTCTCAAATTGACTTCATAAATGTAATGTCTCCTCTGAGTTAGGAAGAGTAGAAACTAGTAAGGAAATAGAACAACAAAATGATCATAATATATTATTACTAGTTTAAAGAGTCTTTCCTAAGAATATTTTCGACGACATAGAATCCACACAATAAGGCTGAATTCCGATCTTAGCTGAGATTTATTTCAAGCCTATTAAAAGACAAATGTGCCAACGGAGGATGAATTGAGAGGGATATATTATTGATATTAAGCAGTAAAACCCAAATTACGCCGTAAGATATTTTATATGTATACATTTATTCATAAAAAATATTTAAACGATAACAATTATATGAATTAATAGGTATTTTGAAGTTAAACAACATTAAAAACATAATTAAGTTAAAAATAAATTACGGGTTCCACCAATTTTGAATTATTGTTTCTGTGGGTTAAAATAGGTTAATTGGCTTGTTAGTTCTCTTCCAAAATCCCAAAGGAATCAAACTACACGAAACAGGTCCAGCGGGTAAATGAATTCAAAACCACCAATACAGGGTCGTGACACAATAATTTATACTTGTCATATAACTTTAGGCTTAGAATTGTTGAAAAAGTGAAATAGATGTTCAAAATTTGTGAGAAAACTTTAAAGTACGAATATCGACGATTGATATTTAACAATTTGATTTCTATGCTGGTTATGAAGAATGTGTGCTCGAAATATTTAAGCAAAATTAAAATAATAAACAAATTTAATTAACGGCAAAAATAAACTCTAATTATAATAAACTCTTAGAGCTGTGCGTTGCACAAAGCACAAAAAAGCCAATGATAATAATTTGTTAGAATTAAATTGCAGAATAACAAGAAGTTTCACTTCATTTGGATTTCCCAACAAATTTTCTAGCTAAAGCTTTCTAAATTTTCTTTTCAATTCCTATGTTTTCACAGTTTTATTCCCTTACATATTTATGGCCAGCTAAAATTTGAGACTAATTTATTAAATTTGCTAAATTATCTATACAATATGTTTTAGTGTTTATATTAATAAATTATAACAAAAAGCAAACAAAACTCTAAATATTGTGACTTAATTACGTTCATTATTGCCGTTGTATTACTTCTCAGCTCATTATTATTACTCCTGTTGTCCGTGTGCCCACGAAAGCAATAGAATTGAACTCACCCTAAATTCAGTTTCACTTCATTAGTTCAGTTCATGTTCGGTTTATACATCTTGTCAAATTTGCATGCCACCTGCACTTAATTAATTCAACGATTGAATTCGTACTGAATTAGTTCAACGATGAAACTCGCAATTAATTATTTCAACTATGAAACTCGTGTGAAATGCATTATTTTCATTTAGAACTCACACCATGAGGGTTCCGTTCACACTTAAGTATATAAAAAAGTTTGCGTATTTAAGGGTAAATAGTACACATTTTAATTTTTTTACAAATATGCATATTGTTTTAAAATACGTTTATAAATATTTGGCCCATTGTATATTTCAGAAGCGTAAGAATAATAACTTAGTCGTTTTTAATTACATGTAGTAACAAATATGTATACTGCAATTTTATGATTATAGAAAAATATGTCAAAGAACGTAGTAAAACATTTCTAAAATGTAAATTAATTTAATTAGAACTAAATATATACCCAGGTAATGAACTCTATTTTTCATGACTGTTTAAAAAATATATCAACGAACATAGTAAAACATTTCTAAAATGTAAAGTAATTTAATTATAACTAAATATATACCCAGGTAATGAACTAAATTTTTCATGACTATTTAAGCCAATGTTACAAGGACAAAATTAATATCCAGTTTTTATGCCATAGAACGAAATCAACGGTTTTAGCTTCAGTAAACAAGTGGTTTGCATTTAAACTCATTGTTCATGAAGATGTTATTTTTAAAATATACCATATAAGTTAATTAACCGGTGTTTCTGGGGTAAAAATCGATTGCATTAGTGGTAAAATAGGAAAATCTCAACCTTGAAACATTATAATTTTTTACAGCCCTCGTCATGACGGCAGGTGAAATTGAAAGCTGTTTCATAGAGCAATAAAGTAATGTAATAAAGTAGCAATCACTTTTTACGGTTTCAATAATTTTATATATCTCGCGAAATACTTCTCTCAGGCTATAAAATGACATAGCTTTAAAGTCACGAATGAGTTCTTTGCCCATGAAAAATGGTATGTATCTACAAAGCAAATGGGCCATTACGAATAAAACTAAAACATTGATATCAGATCGACATTGTTCCAATTGTTTCATGTAATAACGTCACCAAAGATTGATAGCTGTAATTGGGTTGTGCAGTTTATTTCATTATTAGTAATATTAGGATTTGTAATTTTTTCATTCATTATAAGGAAACTGTATAAACTCTAATATATTCCTCGTTTCTGTCTCAAATTTTAGCAATACAAAAGAAAGATCTTTTATTAATTGTTCTTTTATGCTATTCATTTCTACTTCAGTTAATGTTTTTCCTCCAATAATAAAATGTTTTGAGATAAATCATATTAATCAGTTACTTTTCAAACCTTTATTGTAAACGGTCCCGCCTAATATGACATGGTTTGGCAACCATGATAGTAAATTATACCACAAATACGTTATTAGTGCAATATCTTAAGTTAAGGTATTGATCTTCCTAAGGAAAGCCAATAAATCACTTAGGCTGGCACAGAGGGCTATCTAAAAAAAAACGTACACGCCGGGTAGAATACGAACCCGATGGGGGTACGCTAATCTTTTCCACAACTACTATAAAAAGAGATAAAGAAAGAACCATATGACAGCATAAACATGACACTCAATAAAACTAAAACAATCGGCTTAGATGAATGAAATTATATTTTACTGCAATATTTCACATCGTATAAAAATGGCTTCGTCAAATAAAATAGCAAAAGTGTGTCTTAAGAAATAATGTATTTGAATAAGGCGTTAAAGTCACACAGCAAATTACGAATAGGAACTTAAATTCAATTTGATAGAAACTGGTCAGTTTATACCGATATTAATTGCAATCTTAATTTATTGACACGGCTCTTACATGAATGTTTAATTTAAGAGGGAGACACAGCATTTCGAGTGATTGATGATTACTTGGCATGCAATAATTTGGCTTTAATAGACGCTTGACATTCATAAAACTAATAATATATAATAGCATAATGCATTCATTCACGTCAGTGACAGAATATGAACACAAACTTAGCTCAGTACACGACCGTGTAAGTAGAGTTACTAAGAGTCACTAAAAAGCTTAAGGTAAATAAATACGAAGTTACATACGAGTATAATATACGTAATTTTTATTAAAATCATATTTTTTATTCTTCTTTTGGTTTTCGGCCTCATTTTTTTTCATTTCTGTAAAATTCCAAGAATATTCATTAAGGGAGTTTACTTGAGTAAAAATAAACCTCCTAAGCATATTTTAAAGCATATTCGTACTATTAAATTTAAGTACACTTTTATTGATTAATTTATGTAATTCCATGATATGCATCAACATTTATATTATATTGATTTTCAATGGAATGATATTCATAGGTCGTGTGCCAGAAATAAAACGATATTTGAGTAGCTCTGCAATTCATGTATAAACCCATGATATTATGAACATTCATTTACTTAGTTTCAATTAATAAAATCAATTAATAATTAATAAAATATTTCAATTAATTAAATAAGAAAACAATTATAAAGTAGGAAAAATTATAAATTCAATTAATAAAATAATAATACACACAAATCGATTAAAAGTTTAGAAATAATTGTACATGTGTATTAAAAGAATACAAAGGCATCGACTTAAATACTTCCTCTTTATGTAAGTAAAAAAATTAGATTTATTTTAAAACATTACTTCGTAAATTCCTGTTGAAATAAATTGCAAGAAATAAAGAGCCACTGTTTAAACTAAACGCTTATATTGACATCTTATATTAGACAAGCTTATATTAGTATTATTATGCATAAAGTAAGCAAATGTAGTCAACATCCTACACAGCAATGACAGTACATAAGCTAAACTTTGTAATATATAATGATAATGACAGGATCTAAACTGAGATGGCTCAAACAATCGGAAAATAACGTAACGCGCTATTCTTTCAGGTTCTATGTTATTTCCGTCTTACATTATTGTCACGTTGTATCAATTTACTTACATATTGGACGCAAAAGAATTTGTCTCCAAAAAAAATAAATTGCCTTTTGTCACAATTTGTGGGACAAATTGAGCAATTACGTAGGAATGTTACACAAGATGTTTATAGTCCATTCAAATTCAAGATGGAATGTTTGTAAACAATCACTTTTGACAGTTCAGGTATTGCAAACCTTTTTCTTACATTCACGTTAGTAATTTAATGTGGATTTATTTGCTATTTGTGATTAAAAAATATTTTTTTAATTAGTGTGCACATTTACACTGTGTACATAGATTGCTGTGCACGTAGCTTATATTATATAGGTTATATTTCATATTTATGAGAAATTCAGATAAGTAATGTGATGTGTTTCGAACAATTTAAAAGTATAACATAAAAAAGGCATATAATAAAATAATACCAAAAATTTCGATAGAAATAGTTGTTTAATTAAATGTTAAGACAGAAAATTATTACAAAATAACCGCAAATAATTAATTTTTGAGTAATCATTAAAATATTTTTTTAAAAACGAACTAATGTATAAAAATACACGAAATACAATAACATTTCACAGACAAAATACACTGCATACGTATACAATTACATCACAATGAATCTGGGCTTCACACCCACATCCAAAGATGGTTGTGCCTAATGCTAGTGGTGGCGAGACCGGCCTTTTGCCGATATCACTATGAAATAGTATTACAGAACATATCATATCTATTACACACCATATTAGCAGAATTTATTCATCATAAATCTTTTTATTATATCGTATATCAACAATAACAATGTTCATTCAGCCATGCCGCGGGGCTTGTTAAATGACATTGCTCCAAGTAGAAATCTTTTGCCGTCGTTTAATTTAAAAGTAGTGTTTTCTTTCGCCACATATCATTTCTTTTGTTTCCAGATCATTTTGATTCTGTTTATCTTACAGCGATATGACGGTAATCTTAGTATTTTACAGTGATATGTATTTTTGAACACCTATACGGTCCTTAGTAGAACATTCGCCATTTTAATTATACTCGTACTTAAAAATATTACACATTTAACACAACGAATTCAACATTACAAACACATAATAATATAATAAACTTAATATAATACAAAATATTTTTATGAAACACCAAAAATTCAGATAGCAATATTGGAAAATGAGAGTACGGACATCTCCCACCATTACGTTGATAAGTGTTGCAAGCAAGCATTGAATATATGTTGTTTAAATAAGTTGCCATACGTGGGCATACAGTAAAAAAAAGAATATAATTAATCTCATAATGCGTTTTCTTTTTATAGGACTATTAAAATGCGTCATAAGGAATCACTGAGAATGCACTATAATATATATAAATATAATCAAGGCTGAGTTTCCGGGTATTACCAACCTGGCCTTTAACATAAAGTTCTAATGAGGATGCTCACAAAAAGACCCGCCTTCAAAGTACCTGACTGATATGTACCCAGTTGTAGAACTGCTTACTAGCGTTCGGAAACTGTCCAAGCAAATAGCGAAGGTACTCGCATCCCTATATTATATTAGTGAAAAAAAGGAAAGAGAAAGTAAAAATAATAAGATTATGAAGAAAAAGCTTAATAATAAAAATCAAAAAATTAAATTACATTCAAGTTCTGAGGAAGAAGAAACAATAGAATTAGCCGGTGAAAATTCCAGTCCCGAAGATAATATATATGATGCGTGGAATGCGGCGAAAATTATTACGAGACAGAAAAAATAGAAGATTAGCTACAATGAATTGTTTTTAAATTATGGCCGCATGTAAATTGTATTCCATTCAACAATTATTGTAATCCTTTTGGCAAGAAAAACGGAAAATAAAAACTTACACGAGAAAAAAGTAACGAAAAATGCAAAGGAAGATGAAAAATTACCAGGAAATTAAGTGGCCATCTTATCCTTATATCGCAGCCAGCTTATAACGGATATTAACATTAAAGCTTTTTTAATGTTTTTGATGTAAATATGTCTAATATAAATAATCATCGAAAATATACATGGAAATAAGAGTAAAAGCTCAGTTATTACAAAAACATTATCCAAAAGTACGTATACAATGTGTAGGCTACAATGAAAAATATTTCAGTACCAACACTTACTTGAAGAGAAAATGGGATATGTCACAATGTTCGTTTAATTATCTATACGCTAAATATACCATAACTATATCTGTACATAAGGTAATCAAATCTAGAAATATAGCAGCGTAAGCTGACACATTGTAGCTATCTCACTCTAACGCCTTATAAAATTAATGAATAGCATATATGGTCTAGATTTTTACAGCGTCGAGATTTTGATTATTTTCAGAAAATGTTTGAAACGTCTGACTATTTTGCAAAAAAATGGAGGGTTGTCCATTTTTAGCGTGTAAAATTTTAGAATTCGTATCAATAAAATAATGGTGTAATATTGTATTAAAACATTTTTCATAGTAAAACCTTCTGAAGATAATATTTTGATTATGCATATACTTTAATGATACTCCGGGAATAATGCAATGAATTCTATAAATAGTCATCAGCGATCAGCTGATGAATATTATATTTGTGCCAACCATTATTTTAACTGTCAAATTCGATTGTTTGTAAACATTCCATCTTGAAATTAAATGGACTATAGTAATCTATAACAACCAATTTAGCAACCCTGACCTTTTCGCGATGCTACAGTAAAATTGTGTTGTGTTATTTTATTGGTGGGCTCATAACGCGCCAATAATTTAACCGTCCAAACTCACCTCTTGTGGTTCAAAAATAAAAAGAATTAGAATCAAAAAATTAAGTTACGTGAAAATTTTACGGGAGCGTTTAGATGTTTAAATCAATTAATTGAGTCATAAAATATTTCACCAGAATACGTTGACAATGAAAGTTTTACTCTCAAATAAAAATTGTAAATGTGAAGAAAAGTACGTTTAGTTAGGGTAAACAAATTATTCCTAAAAAAACAAATAATGGAAAAACGTTAATAATTATGTAGGGTAATATCTAAAATAGTATAAGAAATAGTAAAGGTGAAAGTATTTGAAACATTACTTACGTCACTTTAAAACCTTCGAACATATTATAATGTGAATTAACGTTCTGCGTTGTCAAATTTCCTCTTTAATGTACATTTTACCTATATAATCACATCGGGTGATAAATACGATGAAATTTAGAACGAAAATAATTTCCGAGGTCAACCAATAAATTTCATTAGAAAAATATTAATAAACTTGTAATGTAAGTTATTTTTTTCTACTTATGAAATTTTCCAGCAGAATTGGAAAAATGTTCTATTTAAGCATTTTTTGTTACATATTGAAATATGTAGTTAAATATAAAATTAATTAATTTAAATGGTGCGTGAAACCAGTAATTTAAAAAGGTTTAATCAAATACATTTATGTAAATAATTCTCAGTATAATAAGACCTATCGGGCATGAAGCTCTCTGAGAATACGTGATCTTCCATTTATTGTATGAAACGTCCTGAATTCATAAAGGAAAGGTTGAGCAAGTCCTAAATTTTTCGTTTTCCTTAATTTTACACAGAAAACGAATTAATACAGTAATTGTTTTGTAACAATTTAAATTTTCTTAGAAAAATTAGGACGATTTATAAATATTCCTTTCCTATTTTACCACTTAGTCGCTTACTCTATTGTTAATCCAATATACAACGATATTTTCATGAAAGTAAAAATAATAAAAAAATATGATAAGTGAGACTTTTCAGGTATCGTTTATATATTTTTACATTACTGACTTTGTAAATTATTCATTCAAACATAATTTTTAAAAAATGATAAATATATATATATATATATATATATATATATATATATATATATATATTTTATAAAATGATATGTATGTTAACTAGTTTCGGTAATGTTAACTAGTTATGGTAAGATGTTTTTACAGCTGATATTATACTGGAATAAAACAGAGACTGTATCCAGGATACTATAATGAAAATTTGTCAATATTACTCTTCATTTATAAAATACAACGGTACGAATACACACTTTTTGCATTATGACTAGCTCTAAGAGATTGTTCTTATAGCAATGAGTTCCACATTTCTGTAGTTATGTTTCGAAGCAATAGTAAAATTTTATAGAGAAATAATTACTAGTTCAATTCATTTTCTTTTACTCACCTCACCATTTTGGGTGAAATACAATAGATGTACTAATATTAAAATTAAACGAATTGATTTTTTAATTATGATTGTATTACTTGTCTTGTTTTTATACTGTTGGTTTTCATAATTTGATTGATAATTCCGTTAAATGAAACCGTTAATTAAAATTACTCGGTATTTTCCGGATTCGATAATGAGCCTAAAGTAAAAACATTGTTGTCAGAACAATACATTGTTTAAACCATCGTCTTTATGGAGATGTGTGAGACGTAATATTGCAAACAATCTTGTCATATTTTCAATTATTCTTCCATTATATTTCATATGTTATGGAACAAATATTTAACGATATTAACAAAAATATTTTTAGATTATAGCGTTTTTCACGTTAATATTGATTAAAATAGGATACCATAATAGTTAACTTGTTCGGATTATGACAATTTTGAATTTGTATTTTATTTTGTTTGTGTTCTATTATATTTTTATTGCGGTGTGTTATCATTTAGAAATGGCGTCACTTTAAACCAATTATTTTCAATTATTTAAATGCTACTTTGACAACGCAAAGACGGTATGGTTATTAAAATTAAACTACAGATATAAAATTAAGTTCTCTGTAATTATTAGATTAAAAATGCTTGCACCAACAATACAATATTGTTTTAGAACTTGTGAAATGAAGATTACGAGATTAATATTGTTATCGTTTTCGAGTAAACAAATAAATACCGCAGAGATCGACATAGTCACACCTCCCATTTTATCCATTAACTTACCTTTTCTGTATTTTTGAAATAAAAATACTTGCGCCAATATTAAAATATTGTTTTAAGGTTTGAAAAATGGAGATTAAATGGTTGCACCAATAATACAATGTTGTTTTAAAACTTGTGAAATAAAGATAACGAGTCTAATATTGTTACAATTTTCGGGTAAAAATACTGGAGAGATCGATACATTCACACCTCACTTTTTATCCATTAACATATCTCTATGCTGACCTTCTGTATATTTTATTCTAAATTTTCATGTATCTGTCATAATTTTAACTTTTTAATTTATCTACTAAACGATATACTGTCTATTTTATCAGATATTAAGAATAACACTTTTTCTGTATGCTTATTTAAAAATCGAATTATAGGAAGTTATATTAAAATAAATTGCTATGTTTAAAGACTCTAAAAGTGGACAAATAACGAAAAAAATATGGTCATAAATAATATTTTGAACAAATTAAAGGCTTATAAATCCTGTCAGTTGAAGGAATATACAATCTATGAATAGATGCAAAATTTGGGATAGACGTTTCAAATACGTAAATAAAATTTTAAATTTTTTTCTTAAAGAATGAACCACAATAAATAAAGTTTACTCAATGAGAAAGAGGAAACCTAGTTAATTGATATCACCTGTCGTCAGCCATAAAAGACTATAAGATCTACTCATTCACGGTCAGATGTGTATTAAAAATCACCAGCTAGGAATGGCCTCCGAGCGGATCTTTGTTTTGTTTGCCGTCGCCAAGAGATAGATGACACCGAAATAAAATATGCGACTGGACAGCAGCAAAATAAAGAAAAAGATTTTCGGAAACTCTGGTTACTTGTTCATGATTATGATAGGACAAGAGAAAATGTATAAAAATTCATATAAAATTCAAAATCGGTGAATTCAAAGCCAACATATGTTAGGAAACACTTATGAGTTACGATTGTCAATAATTCTGCCAATTTATTCTCCTTATTTAAACTCAAAACAGAACTCTTTAAACAATGGGCTGAAACTAATAAAATTCCATATTTTCAACGGTATATTTTATTTAATTCAAGCAATTAATAAGTAAAAATTCTTATGGCGCGCCTCAGTGTGAAAAAATCATAAAGGAGTAAAATGATGAGGGCAACACGTTACTGTCAGAGGTTGAGCGTTTTCGTCTTCAGTGGTTGCAGCCTCTGTCTTGTCATGTATGTGTTCTTATCGATTCTAGACAATACGCGACATATATGTCACTTGTATAGTTAGACCATTTTCACTTTTTCATTATTATTTCAAAATTCGGCTAAACCCTTTTTTTAATTTTGTGACTATTTCATTTCTTGCCTTGTGATGTTAATTTTCAAAGTTCTTATTTCGTACACGAGACATATAAAATGCGATATATTCACTACTTTCTGACACACATCATTTTTAATGATGACACTAATCACTTGTTTCCGCTTCAATGCGATAAAAATAAATACAAAAATATAGTGGAATAGTATTGGATTGGATTGTATACTAAACATAAATAAAATAATACAAAGCTAAGTAAGAGATGGCTATAAATGAAGAATAGGTTTTCTTACGTTTTTTCTCACCAATTTACTATAGACAGGCAATTATTTAAATTAGGTAAATAGCAAATTCAATGATTCATTTCACGAGAGTGGCGCTAGAATTGACACTTCTTGTTTTGTAATCTCTCCCCTCTCTTCCTTTGCCTCGATCTCTGTTTTATTGTCTCCATCCAACTCTATCCATGTCTTGCTTGTATATTGGAATAATCTTAGTGTTATAAAAAATCTAATTATTCGGAATCCAGGAAGAGAAATGATGTTTTAATTACTATTAATATTATATTAAACTTGATTATACAAATTTAATAATTATTACGTTACCAAGTTTTATTTGATATATAGTGTTTCGAAAAATTCTTTCGTCTTTCTGAATTTAAAAATGTTCCCCTATTTCAATTTTGCTACACATGAAATAAGAGAATTTTTTTGTTTTATCATGATGAATCCTTTTTTTTCTAAGTTAAATTATAAATAAAGCGTTGAAAATTAATAATAGAATACGGGGTTTTAATTTGTGAGTTTTATTTGTTTTTTACCATGATGAAATATAAAAATAAGTAGATTTTAATATGCAATCTAAGGTAAGTTCAGTCGCGCATCGGGACGTCTCTATGTACTTTGGACCATCGACTAGCAACTAAACTTCACGTTGGAGAGAGTTGGTTAATAAAGCCTTGAAGACAACATATATAAGAAATGATTAGTGTATAACTCATGCATTTTGGAACTTCTACAAGCGACCCTTTGTTCTTTCGGCAAAACATGTTATTTAATCGAAAATTGGGTAGATATTTATTTGCTCTATTTTATTATTTGGACTTAGTAAGAAATTAATTACTTTGCTAGGGTTGAAAGAATTAATCACTTTGGCAGAGTTTTTTTTTGGTATTTTTGGTATTTAAAGGTTAATTTTACTTGGAACGATATTATGTAGCTACGAAAGTATAAACGACGGAAGCAGAAAAATTTTCAGATTCTTATAATACAATTAATATATTATTCATAAATATATAAATTAATTTTAACATAATAGTTAAAATTAAAATGATATTATCCAATTGCTATATAAATATACATATATGCTTGTATTCATGTCTTTATTCCTAACAATAGATTTAAAAATTGCTTAATTTTAACTGGATACAGTCATTCAAATTTTATGTTAACGACATATTTTTCTTTTCCATACAAGTCCAGCCGTGAATCGAAGCCAATAATATATAATTACAAAATTATGGTCCGTATAAGTAATACATATTAATCAGCTGTTGCGACTTATTGAGTATAAGGCAGATTATAGAAATAATGCATTTATCCTAGTCAAAAATGCCTAGATCTAACATTTTATATGTCATATTTTAGTATTCTAACTTGCATAAAAGTGTTTTATTGGCTTTTACCATTCCCGTTCTATTTATTTGTGTAATTAATAATAGTATGTTTAAATATTGTTCATTTCGATGAGCCTATGTATTTGATTATGTACTATAGAATTCTGAATTTTTTTTTTATTTCCGCCTATGTACATATACTCTTATTTTCGTTAGCAAATTCACTTTGTGCTTCAGCTCGTAGTTCTGTTTGAAACAGCATGCTGTTGCGTTCTTGATTCATGCCCAAATGTTATAAATACGGTCATATGACGTACATAATAAACATTATTATCGAGTTCAAACATTGTAATGTTCGAGTTTTATAAAATTACAAGTGATTAAATTGAAAAGAAAAGTCTTATCTTATGATAATGTAAACCTTTTCACGTAAGAAATAGGTACTTGTGATCAAAACTTAATAATTACTAAACCGTGAGATTGAAATCATTATAAATATATTTTGCTAAAGACGTCTAGGTACGTTTCTATGTTGAGCTAAGGTGCTTCGAAAAAACCATCTATCTTGTTTCTTCAAACATGTGTAAAGAAAGTAAATTTTTTTAATAAAATTTTCGTAATTTTATATTGCGTAATCAACCAACAACCTATGCTTACTGTTAGTTTCTCCGAAATGAAACTAACAGTAAACTACAAACTTAGTTTAAACAAGTTTGTTTATTCCGAAACAGAAGCAGAATTGTTAATTACTTGGCAAGTCCGCTTCAGAATTTAGTACATTGGGACGATACGTTTGCACGGAAATTAATTTTATAGAGATAAAGAATGAGTGTATGTATGCTCTCTACATTTACATAAACACCCGTTCTTTATAATGCACAGCAATTTAGCGTAATAAATGTAAATATAGAGAAAAAAACTATTAAAAACGAATAGAACTCGGACTATGAATGTTCTATAGACACAGACATGTATAAAGTCTTAACTACCTTAAAGGTTTCGCATTATTCTTATTAAATTATTTAAAAAATTAATATCACTTTTTGCAATGTACTCGTAAATACTTTATCTTTCAATATTTAAATGTAAAAACAAAATATTGGATGCTTATTTCTCTAATTTATAAATGCAATATAATTGAAATTGATGTGTTATAGTACTTACTAAGTGAAGTTATTTCAATTCTTTTAAAATATTTGTCAGAGTGATATAAAGTTTTTAAGATCATGGGGTCTGCAAAATTATTCGATTATTTATATTAATAATATTACATATATAAAATTGAATAATTATATAAAAATCGATGTATAAATAATATTACACCACCACATTATTCTCTTAAATTTAACCAAAATTAATAAAAAGAAAGAAACAAAGTAACCGTTTGGGTGTAAAAAGTAAGGAGATCTAATATTGAACCAAACTCAACGTCGTTACGGTTCATGAAACCGAAAAGAATAGTTATATCTAGATCTAGTTTTAAATGGGAAGCGCGGGTTTTATTTAAACCTATAATTGTATTTTATCGACATTTTACTATTATTAGGGTGGAAATTTTTGTCATATTTGGTGTATACGTGTAAGTGAACCAACACGTACACATACGTCTCCGTGTACATATTGGAAATTTCAATTATATATTGTTTATATATATTGTTCAGACCAATTCTGGATGTTGAACATATTTAGGGAAAAAATCCATTTTCTTTCTTTAAAACCAACCAAGAAATTAGTATATTTTTATTTCAGAATTATTGGGTCCAAAGGGCGGCATTTATACTTACAAAATTTATAATATACCAGCATACTCGTCTATTTAAATTCGACATGAGGTATTTTTCCAGAAGTTTTCATATTTAACATTGCAATAAATATTACAATAAATTGTTTAACGTACTTTCAAAAACATACATTTTTTTATTTACGCGTAATTGATATTAGTATGGAATATTATTTATTACCTTCTTCGATTTGCAAATAAACGATGTTAGTCTTTGAGATTTCAGTGGAATGCACATTCTAAAAAGTCTCCATATTTTTACTTTTACACGTTTATTTGAATAATACACAACAAAAGACTTGATGTAAATTAACACTTATTTGAAATCCAGTATTTTAAAACAATCTTTCATATCCATGTTCAACATTCATTTACGGAAATATGGGTTTTAATATAGATTTTATGTATATATATATATATATATATATATGTATCTGTATATATATATATATATATATATATATATATGTTTATATTTATATATATATATATATGATCTTTGAAAAAATTTAAAATATAATAATTTAGGGAAGCATAATAAAAAGTAACATAAGGCAAAAATAATTTTTGGAATTTTTACCTCTTTCCTTAAATACTACATGTGCTTCTTCGAACACTCATCACGTAAAAAGCACTAAAATAATTGAGATGAATTTTCCTGAAAAACATAATTGTTGCTTTGAGGTAAGATACAGTTTTTATTTCATTGGAATCAATTTATTCAATCAGATGGTTTGCCAGTTAAATATTTTTTTTAAATTATTTACATTTCGAAAAACGTCCAGAATAATGACGCATGTCATTACACAAATGTATAGTTTAAATAGATTTACGTCATCAATATTTGTACGTCAACAAATAGCGCTACAAATACTTCAGATGGCACAAATCAATTTTCCACTCGGACATACATTGGCGAAATGAGCGTGGCCAGAGGTGAATGGTGGCGTGGCGCGACGCCATTTATAAATTGATAATTATATGAAGAATATCACTGGTAAAAAATTCATCTAAGTATGAACATAGAGTCTCGTACATCTCGTAATGCTAATCATTAATAAAATTTAAATATTTGGTTACTTATTTATTGCCATTAATACGCATTTTAATAACAATAAGTAAATAAAAAATTTTGTCTCTGAAATAATTATATACCGTTAACAAATCTTATTTTTATACATCGTTAACAAATCCAACTCTGATGTAGGGCGATTAGGCGATTCAGTAATACCATACAAAATAATAGATTTCTGACATAATTTCTATCTGAATGAGTAAAGAAATTATTGCTACGCTAATGAAAGTAATCAATGGGTGTAAAATAAGGATTTAATAATGCAGAGATAGAACAGACAGAAAGAATAGAGAGACAGAGCGAGAACAAGGTGTTTCCTGATTTATAAAGAGAAGGAACTAAATATGCTTGAAGAAAATATATTGTAAATAAGTAAGGAAAATTAACGTAATGATTTCTAAAAAAATGTAGAAATTTATTTTGTACTTGCCTAATCATTTTGTTATATATGTGTATGTAGTCGTGTTCTGATGTCCTTTACTTTTACTAATGAAGTATGTAGAAAAGAATTGGACGACAGTTATTAGAAACATTTAGAACGAAAAAACTGAAGTTAAATTGACACGAAATCAAGCTATCTTATTTTTCTCTGCCATATTCAGAAGTCATATTAACGTCGATGTAATTTAAAAGAAGGCATTCAGTGAACACATACATTTTTTTTTATGTAAAGCTTTATTTTTTCATTATATCGATATAAGTTTGAAAAAGCAAGTCATTTTGCATTATGTATTATAAATTACGATTCTTTTTATTTCAACTTTATTTTGATCCATTTATTTTTTATATAAAATGTTAATACATCCGCTCCGTTTGTTCGCTCGTGTAACTTTTGCCGTAACGAACGTGCGGTCCGGAAAAGCATTTGAAATCGAAAAGGTCTTAGACTTCTGGAAAGAAAGAATTACTGTTAATGAGGTATTTCATTAATTAAGTTTGTAATTTTACAGAAACGCTTTCTCGACACTCTTCAAATGTCTTTTAAATTCAGTATAATTAATTATGACAGGAAATGATTTCAAATTGTTGTTTTTAATTGACTAAGTCACGTTTTATTTCATAACTAATAAGGAAGATTAACATTTGTAGTGTTGGATATTTCATACATCTATTGACCTTATACTATTATGAATGTATTATTCACAAAAGATAAATATTATTAACGTTGACACAATTTGATGTACGGGTTAACTTTTAGAAATAAAGGCGTAGGATATTTTGCAGGTTTCCGTGTTTCATACTGTATTTTCGTTTAATTCTTTAATTTTTTTTTATTTGCATGGTTGTAAGTGATTTTTACAAATTTTTACCTAGAAACTCAATATAAATGTCGAAATGTATATAGAGTTAAACTTTTGAATAAAAATTCCGTAATTTTATGACCACATGTATTTATAATTTTATATACTAATAAATGCTATATAATGATAAACTTGTACGCATTATACTGTATAATCCTCCGTTTTTTTAAATATATGTCGTTAGATAGATCTCGCTGTTATTTATTTCTTCTCTCGGATAGCTATTTTTCCCTCGTAAGACTTCATAAAATTGCTATAATATCGATGGAATCTAAAGCTAGACTATTGGTTATTTCTTCTATGGTGGAAAAGTTCTTCCTTAGGATCATTATCATCGCTTTTTAGCCATTATTTTGGTAATACGGAAAGACGGAAAGCAACTATACCAAACAGGTTTCGTTTCTTATAACGAGTATTATTATTTAAGAAGCCGCCTCTTCTGTTAGACAATTCAAATTTGAAATTTGAATCATGAAAAGCATATCTCTCATTGTAAAGATATCAAATATAAGGAAACTAATATGTACACGTACACCGTATCTATGTAACATGTCAACGTGACAGCAAGCAAACACAAAACTTTTAGCGAAATTGGTAACCTTTTTATTTTACCATATATAAATACTAAGTTAAAGATTTATGTAGTCATATGACATAGGTCATATATTATCAAGTTTTATTATAAATATATCTAGTCTTGTCATCTCATAAAAAAACGAAAACAGAAGAAATGACAGAAGATCAATATATGTCAATTTATCACTAGATCTCGCAGTTTTTTGTTTTTTAAATTTTTTTTCCAATTTGTTCGTTCAGTTTCTTTTTTAAATACCTGTGCAAGTCGATTTCTCGATTACTTACTGCGTGTATTATTAGGTTATATATACGAGTACCAAATGCTTTATTTATATGCGCATGCTACTCCGCTGCCCCGCGTTCGCGTTATGACCAATCGCTTTTGCGACTCCGCGGTGTCCGCCATATTGAATTCCAAGTAATTACTAAAAGGAACGTTTCCAATTAATTCATATACTCAATAATACTCGTACAGCTAAAACGAATGAAACCATACTTTAAACAAAAAAATTATCGATACATTCAAGCCACGAAAAGATGAAATAAACGCCAATAGTATAATGAAATAAACGCGAGCCTACCCGAAATATATTATCCTCTTTATACAATCGGATAAAAAGAGAAGAAAGTGAGGTCAATGGGTTTGAATCTGCACTGGCTTATTAAATGACGATAACCAAATAATAATAAACTCTTCTCAAAAAATATGTAATTATACAGATTCGACAATCAAATAATAAAATATAAGACAATTTCCATAAAGAACGAAGTCGGCACTAGCTAATCCATGGTTACACCTGAAAATCCGTCTTAACCAACATGTCATTATCAGTTAACATAGGTGCACAAGCCGTGGCATATCGCGCTGTCATCCAATGCGACGTACGCCAACAGGGAGTTAGTTCGTTTATATCCCTGAGAAATCTGCAGCGACAAACAACGAGCATACTTGGCGCCGGTTAATTTATAAACTCGCAACGCAGGGTGCGGGGCACTTGCCCTGACTCTATCTAGCTTTTTAGCTGTCATTACACTTATAATGCATTACACCAATCAATTATAATGCAGTTTGTTTATTGTATTATATGTTATCGAATTTAAGTATCATTTAAAAGTATATTTTTATATTGTAACACCTTTGTTTATTCGAAAATAACATTTCCTCTTTTAAAACATTGAAAAACGTGTAAATACATACGCGGACGAGATTTTATCTATTAAGTTACAAGTTTAAGTTCTTAAAAATTTTATTTTTGTTTGCAATATGCGTCGCCTGCCTGATTCCTCATTAATCGCGGGGCAAGATCTGGGCTTTCTAAATCGGATTTCTATGTTTGTTTTCAAAACACTGACTATGTACGAATTTCGTGTATTGTGATATGTTTAGTTATAATAGGTCAAAAGATATACAAGTTGAAAGAAGCGCAGTTTGTCGGTAACTTTTGTCATTAGAGTTTGACACTATACCTAATTGAAACAATTAATGCAGAATAGATCAACATTATCATTTCATCAATTCAACTTAACATTTCATCAATTCCTTAATTATGTCAAAGCACTTCAACATATGATGTGAATTTCTCATTTATTGTTAAGATATGCATATTTTGCTCTGATTACGTCCAATACTTGTTTCAGATCGGGATCAGAATGATTATTATTTATATTAGCATGCGGATCAAAACGATTGTTGGTGATCAGTTTATTTTCACTGCTCGTGGAACTTACATAAATCTGTTGCTACCATGGGTATTCGTTTTTATTTATTCATTCCAAATTATTGACAGATTTTTTTCATATTGTATATCTGAAAATCGTTTTAAAGTTACACTCTCATATTTTGTATTCAGACTAAATATCTTGACCCGTACCCATATGTACAATGACTTCAGATAAACTTTCATTTTAATTGTGGGAATAACCCTCTAAATCAACCACAGAGTTTGAAGAAAACCACCAGCATATAAAAGAAGCATTCCTTCCATTGTACTTTTATCGTAATTTTATTTAGGCCCGCGCTTTCGCTCATGTGGAAACGGGAAAAAGTTCTGGTGTAATTTCAAAATAGTTCTCTTATGAAAATGCCAAATCTTAGCACAAGAAAACTATGCACATAATTTAATAAATTATTTGAAAAAAAGGATATGACCTGCTGTAGGTAGACGCATGTTAACTTGTTGCTCTGTTGTTTTATTACACACTTATCTTCACTCGCTCACGCCATTGTCTTAAAGGTAATATATTTTTTTAATTATTAAAAAATAATATATTCTATTTAAAAATGAAAAGAATTATTTCTATATTCATTTCCATAACGCAGGCATATACATATGTATATATACAAAATATTATGGAGGTTTTTTGATTAGTGAAAGTGTAAAAGCGAAAAAAATGAACAAAGTTTATTCCACATTTGAAATATTTGTAATATTACTTAAGATGTTCCTTTTTAAATGCAGGTTTTTCTTTTTATAAAAACGTTTTTTTTCACATTCCCAATTTTTGTGCAGTCAATAAAACCGTCAAAACGTTTTCGCTTGCAGCTAAATAAATCAGTAACATATTTAACTAAACCAAACTGTTTTTTCACAAAATTGTCTGATGTTTCATTATTTGCCTTGTTTTAGCTATTATAGTTGTTATTTTCATTGTTATGAAATAGATAAATTGGTTATGGTCAATATAGTAATTCATAACCACTATTTTATTTGTCTGGCAGGTTTTATTTCTTCTCTGGTTAAATTTAATGTTTTAAGATCTCATTTGTTAAAATTGGTCAAAACATTTCAGAGTTAAACGCGAAAATATCACGCGAATGAACGAAGATTTCCGCAATATTTTTGTATATCGGTATACAAATGGATAAAACTTAATAAATATCATTTTACCATACATTTTCTCACTTGAAATTAAATAGCCAAGTCAAAAAATAAGTATTTAAATAACAAAATTTCTCTGAGTAATTGTTTCGCTCATCCTTGAGAACCATCATACGAGTATTGTGAAAAGTAAAATTTTAGATATCAAACAATTAGCGAGCTGAAACCGTATAGCAAAATTAGGTTGTCCATTTACAGTACGGTTTGCGTAGACCCTGATAAAGAATTGGTTGAGAATTTTTACAAGGGAAGACACCTTGAATGAAACTTTACATCTCAGGCCATTATTACTAATAAAATACCTGATTATTTTATTCTTACAGTTATTCTATTAATCATTACCCAGAATGTCTATTAATGAAGTCAAATGAATAAATATACAACAAATCATATTGTTTAAATTACTTTGCCAGGTTTTGCGGTAGGGGAGATTTTTGTCGTATTGGGGAAGTCTCTATTATATAAATCAATCAGAAAGGACACTTAAATTAAAAAGTTGATTGAAAGTTTGAAACTAATATAGATTTAATGTCACAATATTTTTTTTTCAGGATGTGTGTCGATATTTGTTTATTTAACCCAGGTTCTTACTGCAGTTATTTTATATTTCAAAGATAGAAATTCCGTTTTTATAAAGTCACTTAATTATATATCGTGTTGATCTTTTGGAAAATATTATTAATAAGTATTAAAATCTAAATTAAGTATATTTGAACTTTTGCTATATTTTAAACATGAGAAATATCGTGAAGTAGCTGGGTGTTACTAACCTAGCATAACTGATGTTATTAACCTATTTTTCGTTGACATTCAATTCCAAATTTGTAAATATTTTGCATTACATCATTACTTCAATAATTCTTAAGACGGAAGCTATAATAACAAATGCATATAAAAGTGGCCAGTATTATTATGAATAAAAATTATGCGTTTAAAAAAAAGAAACGCACATGAAATAAAGATATCAGTTGCACCATTTTATATTAATCTATCTTTAAAAAAGACAAGGTTGCAAAATGCCAAATTAAGTTTAGACTTTTTCCTTTGATTTAGTAGTCATGAATTTTCGATACGTCCACGTAATAAATCTAAAGATGTTAAAAATTATTTTTATTCGTTTTTCAAGTTGGTACGTACAACTACCTTGTTAGTGTTTAAACATTTTTTATCCGATCTCAAAGTACATCTCGAGACTTTACTTTATGAGTTTATGTGTCGATAATATAGCTCTACTTTATCAATTTTGTCAACATTATCCGGTCAATATAAATGAGTAATGGGTATTAACATGGTACCACTTGCTCCATATTCATCGAAGCACTATTTGATTAATTAATCGCTACAAATAAATTTGTAGATGTACTTTGTAACATATTATATATATGTATATATATATATATATATATACATATATATATATATATATATATATATATATATATATATATATATATTTATATATATATGTTTATGTGTGTGTGTATGTGTACCTTAGAAAACTCCTTTAAAAAGCACAGACTATGATTGCCAAGCAACAGCTGACCAATCTTCATCGATCAAGCTTGGTGAGCGGCGTGACCTTCGTTTTGCTACTGTTGTTTAAAACGCACAATTCACGTCATTAAAGGAATAACTCGAATAAACATAAATACAAGAGCGCACGCGTCAAATGCAACGTTTTGCAATATTTTAGTGATTTAGTTCCAATTTCCTTTAATTATTATTATTCGATCTTCCTGAACTGTACTTACAGTAAATAACACAGCCTAGTGCATAATAGAATGCCATTAGTCTCTTCGGAAAAACAGTTAGTATCTAGCGAGTGGGAGACACGTGATTATAATGGAATTATTATTCGATCGATTATAATGGAATTTAATCAAATAGGAGTCCGGAAGAAGTCCTCCACAATGAACTTTTCTGTTTATTTATAAAAGTTTTCTTCCAATGGGACACAGCATACAAAAGTGAACTATACCCGTGTACACGTAACAATAGCTTTTGTACCAAAGTAAGATCCAGTTAGTATCCATTATAATTATTATTTTTCCATATTTTATTAGTAGTTACATTGCGTATTCTTTCGATATGATCATGTAATTTCACAAGCGTCTTTTAATTTTTATCTTAAACTTTTTATATTTCATCCTTGGGAAAAATTATACCAGGAAAACAGAAATGGATTAATTATTCTACAATTAAATTTCAGATATGTTTATGAAAACAACATCTACTGATTCATTTATGCCAAAATAATATCCGCATGTGAACTCATAATCAAGAATTAAAAAGAAAAACAAATGTGCCAATACTAAACAATAGCGATGTTAATATTCCCAGTACGAAATTTTAATCAGAACTGAAAATTATTTAATTGACAAATGTTTATTTAGAGGTCTACTTCAAAAATTGTTGACGTCTTCTTAGCTGGTAAAATGGTGTTAATTTTTTAAAAATCTGATATATCCTAATAACGATGGCGGTTGCTTAAACTATACTACTCAAAATATACTTCTTCATTTTATACGGAAAGACATTATAAAAAGCTAGGACATAAAGTTTTGAGCATATTTTTTATAATAATTTAAAAAACATTGAAACAATTTTTAATTAATTTGTAGAAATTACCTTGATTTACGGATCTTGTGCTAGATGAGAATATGCCATCAAATTTGATATTGTTGTGATTCAAGAAGCTTTAATGAAAAATAAGAAGTTTTTAATAGGTTAATTTAATAAATTATAGATGAAGAACAATGCTACGTTTACATATACATTTTGGTCCATACGAATCGAATGTCGTTTAGGTTTTGTTCTTAATGAGAAAATTGGTGATTATTTTTATATATTTTATAATTATTATTATATTTAACCGTTGGTTACGTAAAACTTTATCGATTTGAAGAATAAAACCATGAAGTTACTGAATGGTAGATGATATTATATATCAAAATTCTATTTATATAGCTTTTAGTTTAAAAACACTGGTAGTATCCAGTTTGTGGGCTCGGTTTACAGATTATTTTCTAAATTTCGTTGAATATCATAAATTAAATAGGTTTAATATTCATAAATATGTGATGTGTATAGGTCATGTGTTCAGGGCAAGCTGCTTGCAATTGCATAAAAGATACTGACTGAAGCAATGAAAAGTTAAAAATTATTATCATTTACGCTAATTATACACTGTGGCTGATTTTCACTGGTGTGTTTTCAGTGCGTAGTGATGATTATTTTTTTTAATTATCGTCAAACCATAAAATACATTAATCGTACATGAACGGCAGCGGCAGAAAGGCGCGGAGTAAGAGGCAGTGAGAACACCGGAAGCGAGATTTACACTAAGCTCAAGTTGGAACTGGCTCCAAAACCACAAAAACTACAGCATTCAGTATCAATAATAATTATTTTCCAATTTTCAGTGGTACTAGTTTTCAATGGTCTGTGAGACATATATTTAAATTTGGTTTCTCTGCGGTCACTAGACTCGCCAGATTCTCCGCGGTTATAAAAAAAGGTCATAGAGGACAATCCCGTCTAATGGCTTATCAAAGATTTATAATTTTCTATATTTAACAATAACTGTGGTACATAATCCTTCATATTTTTTTTCTTAGATTACTAGATTATTTTCGGATCTCTTCATCAAATCTTGAAGAAATGAACATGTTACTCTCAAGTCTTATTAATCTCTGAAAATAAAATCCGCCAAAGGCTAGTAGACTCGCACGCCGAATGTTCCTTACTAACATGATAATAAATTACAACTGGTTTATAATTCACTTATACATATTCCATCTCAATTTTTGAAATATAAAAAAATTACATTTATTCGAAGGAAAAGACCAGAATTATGTAAACATCAATTTTAGATTTGATGACTCGACTACCAGAGAGGAATGCCTAAAAGATGATATACTTGCTCCAATATCCGAAATGTTTGATAAGTTTATATCAGTCAGTCTCAATATATCCCTGGAGCATACCTTTGCATCGATGAAATGTTACTGCCATTTGAAACTAGAGGCCGTTGCAAGTTAATCATTTATATGCCTGAGAATCCAGCAAAATATTGTATCAAAATATTATTATTAGTCGATGCTCATACATTCTATATTTACAATGCTTATATATACCATGGGAAGAATTCCGATGGCAAAGACTTAACCGATCAAGAGAAAAAAATGGCAGTACCCACTCAGTCGGTTCTAAGACTTGCAAAAGTGGCCGAAAACTCGAACCGAAATAGTACTGCTGACAATTGGGTCAGCTCTAAATATTGCTGAAACGAGGACTGACTTACGTGGGCACTCTGAAAAAAAATAAAGCTGAAATACTACCTTGTTTCTTGCCGAACAGAAATATATCGATAGAAAGTTCGTTGTGAAGTTTTCCGAAAGACTATTCAATTTTATCATATGTGCCAAAACCTAATAAAGCCGCGTTGTTGCTTTCTTCTTCTCATTATATTCCAGAAATAGATAATGATACAGGAGAACCAGTTATGATTGCAGACTATAATCATACAAAAGGTGGAGTGGACGAGGTGGATAAGAAATGCTCTATTTATTGTTGCAGCCGTAAAACTCATCGGTGGCCTATGGCAATCTTCCAAAGGATGCTGGACATAGCAGGCATAAATAGTTTTGTATTGTATCAACGTTGTACTGACAGTGATGATAAAATGAAGAGAGCATTTTTTTATTGAATAAGGCGAGAGATTTAGTACTGAATCATATGAAAAACCGAGTATACAATGAAAGATTGCCAAGGGAGCGACGAATGATTGTCACTAGGATTTTAAGCAAGGATATCCCTCCTCCACCACCAGTAGTTCGGTCCGTTCCACTAAGTGGCAAAAAACTATATTCTATTTGTCCAACAAGAATAAAAAAGCAGACTAAATATTGTTGCTGCGATTGTTCGAAGCCAATTTGCTTTCAGTGCTCCAAGCCATTATGTGATAATTGTCAAATAAAGCTGTGATTCTGAGCCTGTCTAATTGTGTAGTCAAGCAATGAATATATCTCATATTTCCTAGACTGATTATTGTAATTGTTAATTTTTAAAATTTCTACTGTTAAGTTTAAAGAAAGTTGATTTCGTAATTTTTTCTGCCATTAATGTTTATGTAGAGATTCATAGAGTGATTTGTGTGAAGTCAATAAACACTATTTAATTTAGAAAATACAAATTTTTTTTAATTAAAGTAAATTTAACATAAAAAAATAGGCTAGAAATCTAATAAATATAAATAAAATGGCTGCATAATTTAATTGTATAAAATATTTGCTGTTGAAATGGTGTCTCGTTTACTACCACGTCAGTACAATAGTAAAAATTGAGCTACGTCAGTCGCAGAAGATTAAGTAACATAGAAGTTATAGCTAACCGTTACCATAAAAAAACATCAAGTGACATGAGAAGGATTACTGATTATATACTGAGGATTTTTTTTTAAAGTCCATGAGATCTATTCGGAATGGGACGAATTTAAATTTGTTACCCCGAAAGTTCGCTCATAAATTTTTTAATATCCAAGCGATAGTGAAATGAGTGAATAGGTCATAAGACGCTGTTATTATATGTGAAGCAAAATAATATTCCATAATAATACTATCCTTAATAATTACTTAGTCCTTGCGATATAACGTTGCTAGATAAATAGATATAATGATGATATTTAGAAAAGGCTTTTAATACTTTCTACGTTATATTTAGGTACTTGTGATTAACATTTTCTTAAAGAAGATATTCTCTATAGTGATATTCAAAATTTAAATTTGAACAAAAGTTGATAATACCACTTACCTTCGATATTCATCAGTGTTACACAAAAAATTCGGAATGATGATCGTCGACTTCCGCATATTTCAGGAGACGATCAATTATAATAGGTCGATGTACGAATGGCAACCAAATTATTCGGCGTTAATTTAATTTTAAAAATACTTGGTAATGAATGAAAGTGTTAATAAAGGTTTTTTTTCAAAACTCGTGTAAAATTTCAAAACTTTCATATTTTTAAAACATTATCAATGATCGTGTATTTTTATACTAAATTATAAAAAAATTCTCACATAGACTCATAATACTAATTTATATACAGCGAATCTTCAAACAGTTTAAGCTGACAGTATACTTGCAGTACCAAACAGGAGGGTATAAGATATTTAAATATCCACAGCGTCAGAAGCTCAGCCATCACAAAACCACTTTCTCCAACTGCAGCATAAAGACGTTTATAGAGCACGAAGTTAATAGGAAATTTCACTGTTTGATACCTACCAATACTTCCGTGAGGTTAGTAAAAAGGCTCTAGTTTGTCTTCATTTATTACAATTGCTGAAAAAAGAATTTAGAAATTTTTCAAATTCATGAATTAAAATTTAGGCTGTTGACATGAGGTGCCAAAAAAAATTGTTACAGCATTGCACCAAGGATCAACAGAACATTACAGCAACACTAAGTTATACTTTCATTATAACTTAGTGTTGCACCTTTAGTAATGGTGTAAATAATTTAATGAAACTTGGTAAAATCATAGGAAATAACTATTTACAGAAATTTTTTAGAACAAAATGTTTTCTACAAAATGCTATCATTGTTTAATTGACGCAAACGCCAATTAAAGACTTTATGTTCAAATTTTTTTGTGTAACAATTTTATTCCTTACACCAAACTTATAGCAGGAATGGCAAGACTTCTAAAAAAATGATTAATTTCTATAGAAAGGGAGTTTATCGGTGTACGGTGTTTATAATAATGGTATACAGACAGATACACTGTTTTATTAGTTGCCTTAATTTCCCAATTTATATAATATTTTCTTTTCTTAGAAAATAACCGCTAAAAATATATTCTGTGGTTTTAATAGGAATTAGATTTAATTGTCATAATTAATAATATGGTCTCAAACATACAATCTAGAACATATACCTAGTCTGACATTGAAACAACTTATTAATTCTACATTTCCTTTAGTATGACATATTTAAATTAAAAATAGAGCTATATTTGTCATTCAGAAATTAAATTGAAGAGCTGGAAACATAATTTTTTAAGACGTTTGTATAGTAAAGTAAAAGTACAAACACACAATATAGTAGAAATAATATATGTAGTAGAAATAATTTGGTTAAAACGTGATAGGTTTGGAATTGATCTGTGTCTAAGTTTATGCAACTGAAGATTTTATCCCAATGTAGTAACTATCTTAATCCGGAGAATATTTGTCTAAATTCGAAAGTTTATTAACAATTACCAGCTAGAAGAGCCAACTATTACTTTAACCCTTAATAATATCAAGACGTATTTATAGCCTTTTTCACCATTGATCCACGCTCAATGTAATTACAATAGTGACATATAATGCGTCGAATAGCACTTACTGACTTGATGACCTTCAATGCCGGGTGAATCTCGCGAACTCTGGAAAGAGATTACTTCAAGCGAGCAGGCGCAAATTTATATCGCCCGATAAAAATCGGGAGTATTTTTATCGGACGATGTAAATTTGCAATTTTTTCATCCAAATAACTCTTGCCAATAAATTCAACAGCAGGTTGACTTTCAATGTGTCTGAAATTTATTACATCCCAAACACTTGCTTTGCCTATTAAATTCAGCATAAATAACAATTGATTCGCAATGACTATTTTCATATAATTAAAATAAAAAAGAAAAATTTTTGAAATAATAACTTTATACTGATTCTAACTTTCCAATTTCAGGAATTACAGTTATTATCTTGATAGAACGACGTGAAATAGTGGAGTCATTATAAAAAAACTAAAGTAAAACATAACGTTGTTTTGTAAAGGATTTCAATCAAAGTAAATTTTATGCGGGAAAGACGAACCGAATTTACAGTTATTTAACATAAAATATCGAATTATATCGAATTTTCAAGAGTATTTTAAAATTATAGTTCCAATTCTATATTAGAATCAATATAAACTAAATATTTTTAGTTCACATTTTTAAAAGTAACAAATTAAATATTTAACACAAGAAATGTGTCAACGACAAACATAAAAAATATCAAAGAAGTCGCGTCAATGTGACATTCCTCTGTTAGCATGAATTAACGACATTAATTCTTGACGCTGATTAAATTATTTTTTAAGAAAATTATTTATAAAAAAAATTATAAACATAAACAAAAAAAAGTATATATATATATATATATATATATATATATATATATATATATATATATATATATATATATATATATATATATATATAATTTATATCATGTATGTCGCCTAACCAGTAGTAAAAATTTTGTACAAATAAAATATGTGAAATAAGAAAACTGAAATTAAAAAATCTAAGTGCAATAGAAAACTAATTTACAAACTTCATAAATCTGTGCACACATCTTCTGACAAATATTGATTTCTTTCGCCGTTCATTGTAAGAAAAAGAAAATGCAGTTTACCTAATCCTAGATCCTAAACGAACATTGAATTTGAATTTACGACGTCTGCCAGTAAAATTATTATTATGTCTTCCGTTATTGCGCATTCCAATTCGTTAGATAACACGAACTTGCGACAGTGTTTCACGCTTTCATTTGTTATTCGTTCTATATATAGTTGTTATCTCGATAGATACGCATCTATATCACAGGTGGCTTTAAAAGTACTACAAGGAAAAAAACTGGCTATCGCTCAGTAAATACGCACCAACAATGAACGATAAGAATCTAATACGTCATTGGACTCTGAAGTTATATTTTCTGTAGAGGAGAGTGAGAAAATTGGGAACCTCTAAAGAAATACCTAAGAATTAAAAATGTTTTAAAACATTCAAAATAATAATTTTAATTGAGCAGAAATCAAGAAAAATTTTTATATTTTGTAAATCCAACCACAAACAATGTACGAAAAACTTTTATTTAACATGCTTATTTTTTCACGTCACTCACCGAAATAACATTGCATATGATCCAACACCAATTTATAATATATATATATATATATATATATATATATATATATATATATATATATATATATATATATATATATATAATATATACATAATGAAATATTTTTCGTTTCTGAGCCTCAACCATAAGCAACATCTTTCGAGTTCGTACACACAATAGGCAAAAAATATTAATTTTAGTTTTCAATGTAAATAAAATAACCTTTTGGATGTTAATGTAATTAAAAAATTCATTAAAAAGAATATTTAAAAAAAATTATTACTTATTGGTTATATTGAATTATGTAAACGGACCCTTTAGGATATTATTCACAAAATATACCCGTGGATACTAATAATGGATAGATAATATAAGGGTGATATAAAAAAATTAATTCGCTTTTTAAGATGGAGAAATATACATTTTTTTATTATTAGCGAGATACCGTTAAGTAACTTGGATGAAATTTAGAGAAGGTTATACACAATTAAATAGACTTAATATATTTAATTTAAACAGAATGAGAATTCATGGAAAAATCTGTTTGTAAATTCGCCTGAAATTGACAAATACAAATTTTACGTCAATGAATTAATCTAAAATCCATATTCGAATACGTTGAAGTAAATAAGAAATGAATTGTTTATTATATAATAATCTTTTTAGGTTAGACCATTACTATTTTTTTATATTTAATTGTAATTGATTATATATGTGAAATGAAAATATAAGTGGTTAAGGATATATTTTAGCTTAAAGTAGTTTCAGGAATTTATTGAAAAATAACCCATGTGCGATTTATATAATATGGTCCTCCGTTGCTCATGCGATGAATTGAAATCAACGAAGTTACTAATGTTTTTATGAAGAAAAAAGTTGTAGAAGTGTTGGAAAATCTTGGAAATGGTAATTTTACTTCTTATTCAAAATTATTCATTAATAATATAATTAAATAACATTCAAAAAATCAGAGACCCAAATTACATAAATTTCATAATTTTCAAGCAATCAACTGCCAGTTAAAAGTGCAAACCATAAATAAAATTAAAAAAGTTGAAAACCACATAAAAGTTACTACAAAAATAGTGATACATTGAATTACGAGACAGTGCCTGCCCTAGCCCTTTGAATTTCCGACCGTTTTTATTTGCAGGGCGAACAATATATCCCGTCAAAATTTCCACTCATTTCACAAAAGCTGAATTATATCGGTAAAATAAATCACCCGTAAACATTGAATACAACAATTTACAGCTATAATCAACATAGTGTTGTCGCAGTGTTTGATGTTACGTCATACCTATGTATGTATGTGATTATTAGTCTATTATTATATCCCAGGGATAGAAACTCCTCGGAGTGAGAATATTCCCATTTAAATCACAAGCTTCGACACGAATCTTTACTTTTCATAAATGGAAAATTATGTATCTCAAGACATTTTACCAACACAAAATTCAGTTAACGATACTCATATTTTCATGATGAAATAAATCATTATTTCACCTTGGAATTAACATAATACGTTGTGTTGTCAAAAGAGTCTTTTCGTTATAAAATTCAAAAATAAATCTTCGACTCTACGGTTTCCCTCTTATAGTTGACATAATTATTAACATAAAGAATCGTATTTTCTTCATTGGTATTTACAGGTTAGATTGAAAGTTTCAATAAGAAATTTTTAGGTTAGATTGAAAATTTGAATAAGAATTTAATCCTAAAACATAGAATGTAAATAAAAACAGTTTGTATTATCAATTTTGCTAGTTAATTTATTTCCTTCATGAAATGCGAATTTTAATCGTAATACCGGCATCAGGCGGTATTTTTGTACATATCAAAGTACTGACCGCACTCGATATGGTTCATTTGCGATGATCCAATTTTAACCTAGATATGCATTGTGTTATCCTTTTATTCTACCTTGTGTTTACTGCAATAATTTCAAAAATTTGTTCAATTTCTAAATTACCTATTGTATTTTAACTTTTTTGTATTTTAAAAACTGTTTCACTATTATTGAATTACACTATTTAAAAATTTTGTAACATCTTTATATTTTCTAAATATTACATTAGAAAATTTATTTACCAAATATTACTTTGTACACGGTGAAATTTGAGGTATACTTTAATATCTGAAAATCCTGCAATTGACTACAGTGGTCTAAAATCTGAATGTCTGTATAAATTTCTGTCGTCATTTTCATAAATCGACCCTATAAGGTTTTTGTTACTATTTGAGATAGTGGAAAACCTAAGAACATTCTACAATACCAACTTTTCAGGAATATTGCATAAATGTGTGGAACGGAAGCAGCCTTGCAAAAGTGTGGGAAAACAAGCCATCGGTTTAGTTATTTACAAGGTTATACCAATAAACTCAACATTATTGAATCAATCTACGTATTGATAGCAGTGCAGTAAGCTACAAATTTATCATATCATTATCATTATCGTTTGAAATTTCAAAATACAGTTTTAGTAGTAAAACTTCTTTACGCACGCTTCACTTGGGGAGTAAGCTGGTGAACGCGTGATGAGAGCGTTGCGAAAAGTGTGATCGGGCGATGCAACCGAAGTTGAGAGGAAGATAAAAGTTAGTGAAGACAGAAAGAAAGAGAGTTACGTTTCATATATTACTGTAGGGACAAGAGAGAGAGGTGCGAGCACACATTTTCTTTCTCTCTTTCTCTCATAGCCAGTTAAGTTTCGTATATCTAAGACACAGTGTAAACCTACTATCTGTATCACACTATAGGAGCAAGAGAGAGCAGTGCGCGTGCACATTTTCTTTCTCTCTTCCTCTCATAGCCAGTGCATGAAATATACATATATGCGAGTTTGCTAGCGTTACGCGAACGGTGATTTTTGAAGTAAAAACTTCTTTAGCATCGTTGTGGTTTGAAAGTCGGTGAAACGAAAAAGCGACAGTAAAAAGAGACAGACATATAAAATCATAAGATTTAACGTGGGAGAAAATGAGATAGGAAGCATTATATAGTGTTTCTTATGTTCGTGGTTCTCTTTCTTCTCTGCTTCGTACCCCTCCACTCGTGTATACCAAGGCATAGCGAGAGTTTGCTTGGGTCTCAGTGTTCTACGTGTGTTAATACGTGTTTATGCGCGCAATTGAAAATGATATTGTGAATAATGGTAATCAAAAATTGACTCTCGAACTGGCGTTTTAAATCACTAATTATCATCCTGGGGCATTCAAATGGATATCCAATTATTATAGAGTATTTACGCTGCCGATTGGGCAGTAACATTGTTCGTAAGTGCCGCTTTAGGCAATCTTATATTGTTAAATGTAACGAGGCTGCACACTGTAGTAGATAGTGGCTCGACGATATCCATATGGACGTATTTTTATTCGGTCGGTTGACGGGAACTCGATATGGCATTTGTGATGAGGCGATGTATTTTGTCTTTTTTGCAGGGAAGATATGCTTCGGTCGATTTTGTAACATCCGTGTTTATTGCCTGTCAAAAAAGTTGAGTAAAAGTGAAAAGAAAAATTGAGTAATCTGTAAAAAAAATTTAAATAGACGAAAAAAATTACTTTCATATATTTAACTAGTGATGTTAAATATGCAAAATACCAATGCTCTACTCACTGATAGAACCTAACCCGACGAAGACTTTGATTAGTAAGATAAATAGATATTCTTGTAGTACTGGTACTCGAATCGTAAACTCACAAGTTACGTAATAAAATGTAATAAACGATAAATAACCTATCAGCACTTTTTTTTATTTCAGATTTTCATACGGAAGATTTTCATACTCACCAATCAAACCTAAACTTTTCATTCCTTTTGGAAAAGGTAAAAAATTTTACGGTTAGAAAAACTTGACGTTTATTATTTATATGAATATTATGAAACTGAATTCATGAAATTCAAAATATTTAATTAAAATCTTGATATTGATCTAAAGCAGAGGTTCCGAACCTGATGGTAATAACCCTTGTAAGTTTAAAAGAGCTATTCCGTGGGGGTAATACCTAATAGCAAAGAATGGTACCTATTACTGTGCAAAGAAGCATTTCAGCCACCAAACTTCACCTGTCCATCATCAGTTTAACCATTTGCATCTATGTGTTCTCTTCCTTTCCAGCAGTCGCACGCCACCCATGAATGCAACTCTGTCCGAATTGATTCGAGCACAAATGCCGACGTTTCATTTGCTTTACCACCACACCACAGCACATTTTTTAGTTTGTAGTTTGCGCGCACATCGAGTTTACATTGGATACCTACCTAATTAGTATCAAACTCTTCTAAATAAAAGATACAAGCCCGTTCTATAAAGCATATCTTTGTTTTTGTAGGTAAGTACGAATATTATAATTATAACTTGATTTGATTTTATTTTTTCAGTATTGTCTCAAGTGAATATGTATTTAGTCCGCTGGGTCAGTGAACCGAAGTGGATCTTGGTTCCGAATGAATAGGTAGGAATTTTATATATTTTTCTATCTGTAGGAACACTTTGCAAAATATTTTACGATTGTTTTAGGGGCCATGGCTTGTACATCAGGAAAAAAGCGCTTGGATAAAGAAGTATTTCTACAATGTGGTTTTACGAATCTTATAGACAGGAATGTATAAAAGCCTCAGAGAGATACATGTAATAAAATTCCTACTGTAGAGAGCACGAAACCGAACAAATTAAAAGAATATTTTGAGAAAGTTCATAACGAGTTCGCAAGTAAAGGTATCAACTTTAAAAAAAAAAAAGAATTTGTTGAAACTCTATTCCATAGAAATAGAGTTTTTGCAACTTTATTCTATAGGAACAGTATAAAAGGCAAATGAATCGCGTCTTCAAGCTTTAAATCATATTTCTTATCGCATTGCTATGAAGGAAAACCCAAATAATAAAAGAAAGGATCTCCTCAAACCTTGTATATGTGATACAGTGTCGCTCGCTCTTGGAGATCACTACGCGACTAAGCTAAACAAATATCACTTTCCAATAAAACAGTTGAAAGTCGTAGTTTAGAGAGGAAAAAACACATTTTGACAACCGCTGTTTCTGAAATGAAACAAAGTTCCATGTTTGCGCTGTAATTGGACGATTCAGCCAATGTAACTTTGTGTTCACAATTGTTGATATTTGCTCTGTATACTCAAGATATATCTCAAGACTCTGTATACTCATAAAAGTTCATATTTGTTCAGCAAGTTTTTGCCCATCACTACTCGTGACGAAGACGAAGACGTGTTTATTGAGGCAAATGGACAGTACTGGTTAAAGTTGGTTGGCGTTTGTGCAGACGGGATGCTTTTCATGATGGATATTCATTAATTCTGTATTGCAAGCACTCGTGAAACAAGTTGCTCCACAAGTGTTATCTTATTATCGCCCGATACGCTTCTACTCTTTAACTGTTAAGACGTTTCCACCAGATTTTCTCAGCACGTTGACTTACGTAATAAACATTTTGAATCATATTTCAGACTATCCAAAGTTTTATGCGATGAAATTGCCAAATTTAATGACCTTTTGTACCACACAAAGGTACGTTGGTTGTCGAGAGGAAAAGTTTTAAACAGGGTTTATGAGCTTTGTGTAGAAACAGAATTGTTTTTTTAACCAGAAAAAACAGGAAGAAAAAAAGCTTTACTCAAAAGTAAAAGATAAAGTATTTGTCAAAATGCTGGCTTACCTTGCAGATATTTTCAGTAAAATTAACACTCTGAATATCTCATTACAAGGAAATATGACAAATATCTCGACAACGTAAGATGAAGTTTCAAGTTTTGCGCGTAAATTGGAACTTTACCAACTTGGAATTATGTATCAATATTAGAGAGTAGCTATTATATATATATATATATATATATATATATATATATATATATATATATATTAGAATTATGCATCAACACGACTATCTGTGCAATTGACAACTGAGGAACCTGAAAAACTTACATTTAAAAGTTCCATAATTCATCTGAGGCAAAATTTCCAAAACATGGATACATCTAAGTCCAACTCTTGGATATTAGGACCATTTTTTACTAATGGTAAATTTTTTAGAGACTAACATATTGCAACTAAGATAGAATATCTCAGACCATGCGAGGATGGCACTTACAAAGTGGATTTACAAAATGATGACCTCGGCACATTTTGGCAAAAAGTTGGTATTGAATATCTCCCTAGAATGTTAAAACTAAAAACCGTCCCAATTTGGGACATGATGTGAGATGTGCCTTAAATGACACCAAACCCTGACATAAAAATAAATTTGGGAACTCAAAACAATACCAACCATCACACAAACTACTAATTAAGTTATGTTAAATCTGACTCATATTGAAGGTTAATTTTTAACTACTTGTAAAGTACTTACCTATATTAAAATTGTAAGAAATATAAGTAATCCAAAATATTTATGATTGCATGAATTGTTTTATTGGATAATATTAAAGAGGGGTAAAATAAGTTATGCTTATAGGTTATTGGGGTAGCAAGAATAAATAGGTTAGAAAGCACTGGTAAATGGTGGTTAAAATGTCGAAGTGATTCAATATAAATAAAATAAACAAAATTTAACAAAAAGTTATAAAAACATCGTTTTTCGTTATAAGGTTTCCTAAATTCACAACTAAAACCTGATTTTTTATGACTGATTAGGTAAAAAATTATAATTCGTAAATTAAACATTTTTGACTTGAGAAAATGTATCACCTCCTAGAAGTTGGAGCTGTAAAATGATGAGGTTACACGCGAAAGTGTAAAGAGTAACATTCATTTAAATTACTTTTATTTTTATATTACGAAACTCGTAACTATATTCATGTGAGAAGCTCGAAATTCGATAAATTCAAATTATTAAGCTGATCGTAGCTACGTTTTAAATTTGTACAGGGCACCACTCGATGCTAACACTTGTAGAAATAAAACACTCGCGGGCAGTTACATTAACCAGATAAAATATACTGAAAAGCCCATAAATTTCCCTAATTTATAGTAGGGTTCTTTCAATCCATGTCCGCTAACATATACATTGCTATCACTAAGAAAGAAAAGCGATATTGGAAGAATTTAAAACCAAGAAAATAAAGATACAGACACGAGGGTATTCCCTAACCATTTCACTCTCATTCGATAAAACAACATTGAAGTCCGCCAGAAGAACAATATATCGTCATTTTGAATGTCGGTCTGCTCCTTTTAGGTTTAATATACCTGAATAATATATTGCAGAGAGGAAATTGAGTTCGGAAATAAGAGTCGATTACTGCAGATCTGTTAGACTATTATATTATGTTTCTCATAATAGATTCGAAAGAAATCAAATATGGTGACAAATAACCCAAAAAACTGGGTGGTAGGACTTATTTGAGTAAATAATATGGACGGTTGAGAAATTGTATAATTTCTGCTAAATATTTGACAGTATATAATTTATAGTAAACGCAATAATTCAAATATTGTAAATATTTATTATGAAGATATGCAATGTCTTGAAATATAAACTTAGAAGTAGAATTAGATTCACGATCGTAGAATTTAAAGAAATTATAGTGCTTAAAATCTAAACTACGAAATTTGGACTATAAACTTTTTCTTCGTTTAATTAAAAATTTGTTTACTTTTTTCCACGAAAGTAGAAAGACAACTTTGTTTCACTGTCTTGTTATTACTTTAAGACGTCTACAAAAAATAAAGTGTAATTTCAGATTAGGTTAAACAATATCGCAGTTGATTTTTTATGTTATTTTAAGATTATTTTTTTATTTTACTAATAATTGATTTTTTTTATAATTTCACTTTTTCTTTTTTTTTATAATATACTAATATAATATAAACTCTGAATGCATCTTGCAAAATGATCAAAGTGACTAAATGCGAATAATTTTTTTCCCACCTTCAGTATAAATTCTTATTTATTTTGATTTATATATCTTTTTTATCTAATCTTTAATAATTGTCTAAATTCTTCAGATCTTAAACAGCATGAAAATAAATATAATCTTAATCTTCCTTGCCGGTTTAAAATTATAGGTTGTGTTATTGTTATATATAAATCAAATTCAATTTATTTCACTGCAATTTTTATTTAGTATATATTTATAAAATCGAGAAAAACTTGTGAGCTTGTGTTTTCCTCATTTTTTTCTATTCTTTTTTAGTTCGAAGTCACTTTTAGATTTTCTATCCAACTGCATTATATTTTGCATATTGCAATTTACTTGTGTAAGTTACATCATACCAACTAAAACCATAATATTTTTCTTAAAACTAAAAGGGTGATTTTTTTTAAACAGTAAATTATAATTTAATCTAAATTGGTCAATTTTACTTCAGAATTGGACGAAACGTTTAATTACAATTGGACAATTAGATGGACAAAAAACAATTGTTTTTATCAGGATATACACACAACATCGGCTAGCATTCGGTTCTAACTGATAGGACGAATAGAGAAAGGAAGAAAAAGTTGAAGGAAAATACTATTTCTTTATCTTATTTAATCAAGGTACGACTTCAGACATATATACAAATATTATAATAAATCTTAACTTACAATAGACCTATCCAAAATTCTAAAAAATCAGTTTGTGTTTTTAACTAATTAACATCATCACATTGACCAAATCTACATTTATATATATATATATATATATATATATATATATATATACACACAATATATATATATATATATATAACGAGTCTATTAAATTTAAGCAATAATATTTGGAGAAATCATCTAACATATATAAATTTTCTCTCGAAGAGTATAGAATCAATATAAACCACTTGTATACCAACAACTTTCAGAGAATCATAAAATGTTTCACTGACAGAGTCTTTCAACACATTACATAATGTCCACAGCACCCCGGACGCCACCTTGGCAATCGTTCACAACTTCCATCGCATAAAAGTTGCTTCGCAGACCGCTTAAGCGCGTCCCTTAGAGTACAGTTTGTTCAATGTTTGCTTTGCGAATAGAGTCGGCTACCGTGTACACACGTTGTATTCAAGCAGCGCTTGCAATGGCCGGAACTGTCTGTTGGAAATTTCATAAAAACTTACGTATTACCTGTAACCCGATATTTGCATAAAAGTACTATGAATCTGTTACTGTTTTACTATAAATTTGTAATATTAAATATATATTAAATATTGTCATAAAATGGAACATGATTAGGATATTATTAGGATATAACCGACATAAAATGTATCCTAAAAACGAATTGTGAAAGCAAAAATTTTAAAAATGAGAAAACTGGCAAACGTATTTGTATTAAAGCACGGATTTACTTTTTGAAGTTATGAGTAATTATAATGTGTTGAAGTTTATACGTATATATATATATATATATATATAAGTGTGTGTGTGTATGTATATATATTTGTATATATATACACCCACACACACACACACATATATATATATATATATATATATATATATATATATATATATTAGCTATTACGGTTAACTTGAAAGGGTTACCAATGAATAACCCAATTTATACCCCAACATGCACTCAAAAGTATCTTTTATCCATAATTATATTTTAGTCCAGGTACGTTTTCTCAAGTTTCTGTCGACTAGCGTTTACGCTAAATTATTAACTCTACTCTGAAATTGAAAGGATGTTAGCTTGTGTGGTAGCCAAACGAAATATTTCCACTTCTTTCTCAAAGCATAAAATTGTTTTTCCATTGCAGCATAAGAGTATGAAAGTAGCCCTGCCAAACAACTTACCTAATCTGAGATCTGTTTCAATAAAGATTTAAAATTTTTCTAAATTAATTGTTGGAGTTCTCTTTGGATGAGGTCTATCAGACAGGTCAAAATTCCCTTCTCTGAATCTTTGGAACCACTTTTTTTGAATTCCCTTCTTTTGAATCTTTGGATCCAAGCAGTGGTTGGCTGTGTCGTAAAAGGGCATAACTTCACCCACCGTTGTGTATACATTGCGTGATGCTATGTTAGTGTTTCGTCCTCAACAACATTTATGAATGAAAGAGTCTTCAAAGTTCAATTCAAGATACTTTCATTTTTAATTTATTCATTACTACCCGATTACTCAATTGCAAACTGAACAGAAGTTAGAATGCTGCACTCTTAATATACCCTACAAGAAATATTCTGGAAGCTTCTGCGACATTCCAGAAATCGGTGAAAATAGTGGCGGGTTTATAAGTTACCAATCTAATATATATCAATCTAATATATATATATATATATATATATATATATATATATATATATATATATATACACACGCCAACCCACGTCCAAGAACAGAATAGCAGCTGCTGACAAGTTTTCGGACATGTACAATTGTAAATCTAATACATACGGTAATATTGTGAATATTAAAACAAGTACACAATTCGATAGGACGACAATGAAATCCGTAAAGCGAACGATATCTTTATCCAATAATGGGATTAATTATATGCTCTTAGTAATGATAAAAGTAATCATTTCTATTGACATAAAAAATAAATTGAAGAAAAATTCACCTTCTAATAGAGGCTTGAGAACAATCATACCTGATGTATTATTAAAATATGTAGATAAACCTATTTGAGACCGAAGTTAATACTAGAAAAAAATATGAATTATTTAAAATTTTTCCTCACAAGAAAACGTAATATTTTTGTTTTCCCTTAACTTTAGTATTTAGTATGTATTTAAAATCGCAGCCTACGTTTGATGCTTTCACAGAAATTTTTATTAAAATAAATATCAAAATGTGCTCCTAGGTCGTAAATGTACTTTTAATTTACAATTCTACCACCACTAAAATACCAGAAACAATATTTCATTCGTAATTGCATCCAAGTAATATTTAGTTAATGTTTTTCAGTACTGATTGTTTCATCAATTTAAAGTTTTGCTCCTAACCGTAGAAGACCGAAGTAAGCTAGCAAATATAAAACACGAAAATATCCAAATTGAATCCGAACCAAAATAAACAAACTAATACTCTTACGGCAAGATTTTCTAATTAGCACTTGCAACATACTCACTCACCCATAATTATGATAATCCGAGTCTCATAATCACAATTAATTTTTTTATATTTTTACTTTCTTTTATTCTCTATATCTTTCATTATTATATGATCCTACGTAATAACATAAAAATGACAGTGGGTTTATTTATTTGTTCTATTTTCAGAACTCGACTATTTAATAGAACTTCATAATTTTCTGAATGCGAATAGTATTTATCATGGGAATAAATATAGAATGCTTTCACTCATTGAAAAAAATAATTTGGACTAAGTGAAGCAGTTCGAAAATTTCTATTGTTTATTTGAATGAGCGATGGCCCAATATTCGATGATTATAATAGTCGATGCATATCCCAATATTCTTGTAAATAGAGCTGTGCCCCGTAAGTAAAGACTGAAGATAAAAATACATATAAAATCAAGATGAACTTATTTTGGACAAGGGGGTATTTATTTTAAGGTTAATATTACCGGAAATTCCGAAAAAACCTTTGAAATGTGACGTGATATCTCGGGAACAGAAGTACATATACTTTTAAAAAGTTAAATTTTGTGATTGAACTGTCAATGAATTATATATATAACGTATGTTATCGTAACGGTAATACAATGGAATTAAAATATTTTAGAATTAATGGCAGTTTGCATTATGTTTCAAACTCCAGTTCGAATATCGTTACTTCCCCTTTTCCTTTCATACGTGCGCTGCGCGTACGTAATTCAGCGTACACTGAACAAATCGCCGATTGATCTTAACCTTTTTATGGTTTTATAGCCAAATAAATGGCAAAATGGAAAAACCACTATATTTTCGTCATGTCTGTTCATCTGTCTTTCACACTCTGCCACACCTTGTAGTTTTACAATATCCAAATATCTCCAGTACCTAGATATTGATATTTTATTATTGTGTGAATTATTTTTCTGATTTTTTGTGATTTATTTAGAAGTTAAATTTTATTTTAGGGGGATATGAGCTTCTCCAGCCCTTTCTGTTTTCCCCTACGTTTTATAATTTTCATTCTATTTTTTTAGCTATCGTGGCAAGGTCATTCGACTAATATTACACGGGTCTTCCTACATTTCTCTTACTATAAGTCCCGACCAAATGAATATTTTTACAGTTGCTTGAGGCATGAGATGTAAGATTCTGATGAGATGTAAGTCTTTACAAAAAATTATTTAAATAGCACAAAACACAACGGAAAAAAATTGAAAGTTCATTCCATTTAAATGGTTTTGTAAAGCCAATCCAGATATTAGAAAACCCCATATACGAATCATTATTAAATAATATTTCATAGAAGAAAAGCTGCAAAAGATTTAACACTCTTAATAGAATGCAATATTGTCCAACTAAAAATATTATACCTTTAAACAAACTAATATTTTTTAAAGTTACTTTAATGCAATTGCTTAATCTAACTAAAAGCGTAACGCGTTAATTACCGCGCACAATATATGCGTGATAATTAACGCGATATTAAAATTTGCAAAAAATCTTATAGGTGTTTAATTCTAATTAATATTTTCAAGATTTTTTTTTCAATATTTGATAGTTCAGAATTTTTATTAAATCCTCAAAAAAATTAAGCATGAAGCGTATTTTCAATAGGTGAGAAATAACAATAAAAATTAAAACATATCAGAAAAGTACATATTTGTCTACCCCATCCCTCCAGTCAAATTTCCCTTTCCCTTTCCTCTTCTCCCATCCTACTAGATTGGATAAAAAAGGTGATAAACAGAAGAGTCGATATTAATATTTTTTCTATGTGCACCATTCAGAACATTGATTAAAATTTTCGACCAATAATGGAAAGTTTTCTCATTCAGAACATTAACGAAAAATTTCTTTCGAAGCACAAAAATCCAAATGAAACAAATCAAAACTACGCTCCCTTCAAAGACTAAACTGTTACTCATCGAGAAAAACAGTAGAGAATCACACGTCCAAATAAAGAAATAATAAAGTAACTTGTAAATGTATACTAAAGCAAAATTTGTTAGCGTTTATATTGCCTGATTGATCGAGAAAAGGGCGATACCTGGACAATTTTCAGACGTATCTAAGTTATAATAAATACATGTGTCTTTTGTAAAAATTAAGAAAATATATTAACCAACATACAGGTTGACATTTAAGGACATAAAGCGAATAATAAGATCTTATTCTGAGGGCGGACTACCGCTGAGTTATTTATTGTCGAGAGGACTTTAAGTTGAGGAATGAACGCCGAATACCGAAGAAGTCCATTTGTAACAATGTAACGTATTTCCGCCGATAAGGGCTTGATAGAACTACAATGGGTTGAAAAACAACTTGCCAAACTAGATGACGGGCATTATTAAATTTTATAAACTTCCCTAAGAGTTATATTATTGAGTAGTTTATCTATCGAAAATGTATCACTTCAAATTGTGTCGCTAATTATTATGTATTTCCTGATATTTTAATTAGAAATTCTACAGCTTTTATACTGTTTGATATACTTTATATTCAAAGTAAACTATAAATGAAATTAATTTAAAAAATTACATTAGATTATGTTACTAGTTGTTTGAACAATAATAAGTTGGACAAAAACGCCATTGCCTAAAACGTCCGTATCTCGTCTTTTTGTATTGAGGGCAGATGTCTGTCATTTCACTAAATATTTGGAATATATATTTGTTATTGAATTACTTTTGGAGACAGATCGTGAATAGGGAAATATTTTATGTAGGTGATCAATTCTTTTGCCACGTTTTATTTAAATTGAAGAAGATCTTGACTAGCATTGGGTTTTTCCTTATTATAATACTACCCATTTTAAGAACGTATAAGATTCATCTCATTGTTGAATATGATGACTCAGAAAAATCGATGAAATATATTTTTAAATGTATAGATAAGTGCTCTGACTAGGCCACTTTTACTCCAGAGAATGAAAAATATGAAGTGAAGCATATATATTCACTTCATATATTTCAGTAATAATTTGGACTATATATAAATAGTTCATAGCCAATTTGACGGATTCTCGAGTTTCCGTTTTGTAAAGGCTTTACTATCATGTTCCACCCCACGGTTTATCAAAAAAACCGTTAAAGCAGATGTTTCTGAAAAACTTTACCAGTAATGTCAAGGATCCAATGAAAACTACGCTACGCTTATCGAACTATAGCATTAAATACATTTACAAGAAATATGAAACCTATAGTGGGTATACCGAGATATCGGTATACTCTGTTTAGAAGTACAGAACAGTAAATGGTGTGCTTTATCATTCAATTTGCTTGTGATAATTTGGAGTCGCTTTAAGAGGATCAACACCGGCATGCAATATTGCGCTTAAACTTATTCAATCGCCATTTATAACGCGAGAAAACATTGTAATATCCCTATGTGCAATTTAGATGGGGATTGACACTTAACTTGATAACCTGTTTTTCGTTTTAAATTAAAGAATGGAATTAAAAGAAAATTTACAATCAGGAAAATATATATCATGTTGATTGGTTTCCCATATCACAGGTTTTTACTACTTATGGATATACATGCTATTTCGGTAAGAAATTTGAAACCGTCAAATATGTGTAATATGGCATCAGAATACATAGTAAATCTCTATATAGGAATGTAGTTGAGGCCACCATCTACTCAAGAAGAAACAAAGTTCTGTAGCATATTCAACCGATACCAATGACTTCTCTTTTGAATTCAATACAAGTTTCCCCCGAAAATGTGTTTCACGATGATCGTAAATAAGCCACAGGGTCAATCTTGTAAATTTATAGAGTTTACAGAAAACTTGAAATAGGACAGTTTCTCTTATGATCAGTTTTATGCGGCACACTCATATCTCACCCACAGCCTACACATGTTGCATGTATGGTTTCATTAATATTACATTAGCTTTATTTTTACCTCTGGTTCATCTGTATATTTATAGTCTTAACTTTCTTTTATTTACTCATCGTTAATAACACTTTATTTATTGTTATTTCCCGTACCAGTCATTACAATTTGTTAGTGCCCTAATATTTGTTAGTGCCCTAATATTTCCTACTTTTTATATTGTGATTTGCACAAAGAGATTATTTCTACAGCAAAAACCCTATGTCAGTTTAGCTTTCTAAATTTCAATAAATTTTAATGAACAAATAAATAAAATAAGTCAGTTGTTGAGCTGTTGCAAAATATATTTACATTAATAGTTTAACTCATTGTTCCTAAACTTAGTACTTTAGTAAAATTTCAGCATCTTAATACAACCATAAAAATTTCAACACAACACAAGTTGAATGAAAACGCCACTATGAGGCTGATATCCCCCGGACTCGTGACATTATAATTAATATTTCTCAACGACCGACAGAGAGCCAGGGAGCCTTCACGCTGTACTGCGCTCACAATTGACTCCTCAAATATTTGATGTTTGTCTCGCTCGGACTTGCAGTCTGAAATAGAGCATTATTTCTATAACAATTTAGTTCTAGGTAACTAGAACTCTTTGAGTAGATTAAAAAAAATTATATTAACTTTTTTCCATCGGAAATAATGATGTAGGAAACAAAGTTATAAAATTTAGATGACTTGATACCGGAACTTTTTAAACAAGACTCTCAGACCATACATACCCGAAACTGCAAATCAATGTTGATAATATTCTATATTTATTTCATAAATATTAAAGTTACAGCCAAATATAATATTTGAAATTTTACTCATATAATGCGAGCCCGACTAGCAGAAAATATTACAATAATATCTCTACCCGCAATATCCATACCAAATTAAGAGTATGGCTAAAGAAGATATCATGGTTATCTACAAAAAAAAATATGCTCCCTATATGGTAACAAAGTAGAAAATTCGAAATATATAATCAGAAATATTTCTAAAATTCATTACACGCGAGAAAAAAGATTGGTGGGATTGTACATTATAATTTGATGTCGGTGATTAACTAAACAAAAATTAATGGTCGAAGGTCATATATCGATTGCAGACACGGGTAATATATTTAAAAGGATAAAATAAAATGTATGTATAAACATTTGTACGTATAATAAAACGGTAAAGGAAATCTGTAAATATATTAAAAAACTAACTTTAAATAAGGCGAGACATTCATTATTTCAATTTTCACCTCGAATTTATTTTTTTTAATATGCATAATTTTAGATACACAAATTATAGATACTATTATATAAATATCGGTAGGTAATTTAAAAAATGTATTCAATAACAATAAAGTAAATACCGATACCTAAGGGAGAATTATAAAAATTATCTTTGATGTTTGCTTATATAAGAATTATGTGTCGTTATTTGTTAAATACGTTGGCTGTTGTTTTACTCGACTTATTTTTATTACACTCTTCCTGATTTTATCAAATTATGGTCAATCCTTTTAGGTGTAAAAATTGTAAATTTTCATTAAAATCCATCCAACGTTTTTTGTGCAGTGACAATTACCATTTTCTGACTTATATGTAGAAATGTTGAATTTTCGAAAATATCATCTTTAGATTTTAAATGTATCACTCTTATCGCTTCTAAAATCATTTCCAGTTTCATGGTTCACAAAATTCAGAAATATTTTGTTAACATAGATAATTAAAATGGCTTTACAAAGGACACACGAATTTGAATAAACATTTTAAGTCCCCGTATTTCATTACAACATTTTTTTTAAACCGATGCTGTTTGCTTATTATGTTTTTTTAGTTGTACTGCAACGACTGACGCAGATAAAAATAAAAAAAAAATTCAGTGTGACGCATTGTTCAAAAACATTTTTATAGGAAAATGTAAAAGTATAATAAAAATTTAGTGACAAAACTTCAAAAATAAGCAATTGGTTATAGACAAATATTGCAATACTTGGATATTAGGAAAACACATTTAAATGAAAATTTCTTATTAAAACAAAATTTCTTCTAAACCAAAATACTAGCCCAATAGACGAGATATTTGAAAACATTCAAATATCGAATTTGATTAGCCGCAAACGATAACTGAAGATAACATAAAGGCAAAATTACATTACATTTTTTGTTTCGATTATCAAACTAATAATAATTGAGCTAACTCAAAACAAGTGAATTAAAGACTGAACAAGAGTTTACTCTATAGTTACGTACTGATAACATGTAATAGAAGATTCACATCACGCATGCATCCCGCGCGCTATCGGCTCGCTGTCCCTTGCCCGAAACGAGAATGCTTCGTTTCATTAATAGATTCAAGCTCGTGAACCGCACCGCGCCAAATGACTGGAATGTGTAGCAATACGTTGAGTGAATATTAAACTGAATCGATACTTAGTAAAGGTTTTTGAATATTTATAGGGTCCTTGTTAGATCCTTTAAATATTAAGTAATATTTGGACCATTTTCTAATACTAGAAATTTCCTAATACTAGAAATCTAGAAATTGTATTTACCTACTACTAATATGCTATTAAAGATTAGACATGTGGTCTTAAATAATTCAAATAAAGGAAATAAAATTTGAGGTGAGTACAAAAAAGTAATTTTAATTGTGGGAGGTAAGATATTTGTAAAAGTAGAATAAGGGGACTTTTGAAGTGGTACATTTGGCAATACTGTACTTACCGTTCCATCGTGTTAGAAAAAAATATAAAATAAAAAAGTGGTATAAGACAGGTAAAAAATATTTTTTCATGAAACCAATATAATTGTTTTCAAAGTGATGGTTTTATAATTTGTATTCTTATGAAAATTTCCGTTTTAACTACCTCCAGCACTTGTAATACGCAAAGTCCACTTAAGTGCATAAGGTTTGGATGGACCATACAAAACAATTTTTAAAAGGTTACGATGTCCAAAATTTCAAGGAGAGAAGAACACGCTGTATGTATTGTATGCCAGGTAATGACACGTTAAGTATGTAATAGGGCTATTCGATAACGTATTAATTTTAATTGTCCTTTACTATGATGGACAAACGAGCTATATATATATATAGATGTACTACGAAACACTGTAACCAAAAAGAGAAAGAAAGCATAATATATTCTTCCAATCCTTGTTAGAAAAAAAATACATTTTAAAATTGTCCTAAATTTAGTAAAGAAATACACTTCAGTTATATTGGAGCAATATGCCTCTAAAATTGCTGCTTTTCTTATTACTATGGAAAATACCTAATGGCGGTAAACCACACGGTAATTTTTAATTTTTAAAATTATGTCATAATTTGAAAACGTTTTTTTAATTCCCTGGTAAAAAAATAAAACTATTGTAATGTTTTCGTGCTAAGATTTACAATATTCTAATTATAAAGAGAAACTTTTTAATTGTCTAATAGTACTCAAATTATTAATATTTACATACCTGCTCACATAATGGCATTTAAGATATTTCTCAATTACCCTTTTGTTCGTCATAAAGGAGCAACGATTAACGTCTCCGTGTCTACCGAGAACCAAACTAAATAAAAAGGGACGAGACATTGTCCTACATTCTTGCGAAACTATATCACTGATATTTAATATATTATTTTCTTTTATAAGTATTAAGATAAAACATGATTTTATACGAACATTGACGCGATATTTTACAGGAATAAATTTGGATTGCAATAATTCAACTCTAAACTTTGAAACCACTAGGGGATATATCAGATTTCTTATCTTGATAACCATTTCGCTTCTCATAGGTCAAATATGAAGTTTAATGGATTTATAATTATTTTCCCTTGTAAAATTGTTGGTGTTCCAATAGTTTGTTACTTTCACATTAAAATTATGAGTCTAAACGAAATTAGATTATTGTTTTTACTGCAGAAAATTATATAGATTTACAAATAATGACAGGAACAAATTTTGGTTGCAATAATTCGATTCTAAACTTTGAAACCACCAGCGGACATATCAGATTTGTTATCTTGATAACCATTTCGCTTCTCATAGGTCAAATCTGAAGTTTAATGGATTTATAATTATTTTCTCTTGTACAATTTTTGTGTTCCAATAGTTTGTTACGTTCACATTAAAATTATGAGTCTATACGAAATCAGATTATTGTTTTTACTGCATAAAATGATATAGATTTACGAAATTTTAGAAAAAAATTAACATTGACTTGATATGGTGATTCTGTACAAACGTAAATAATCAATATACATTGAGAAATACAATAAAAGACAAAACAGCTCCCATAATTCTAATACAAGTGTATTACATGCGCACAAAATAATAATGCTTTCCATGAATGGGGCGAGATAATAAAAAGTTTAGCCATTTTTTCTTTTGATTCGATGAGATGAGTTAAAAGTTTTTAATCCAGATATAAGATAATAACAAAACCTGATGTGTATTCAAATGTTCTTCCCTTTGTATCGTAGTCATTTCGGGTGAAGGGATATGGACACGGGTTTTTGTGACATGGAATATAATCCAGATTTAAACAAGCTATAGGATATTTGTACTTTTTTTTGTTTGGAATTCCTTTAGACATATCAATATGTTAAGTGAAATGTGTCTATTTAGCAAGTGGCGTATTCCATTACAGAGAAATGAGCGCCAATCTACACTTCATCACAATGAAAAGTGAAAGTCTAATGTCGTTAAAAAAGTAATGATAAAAGTATCTGAAATGTAGACGTTTTTATTAATTCGAAAGTTTTAAAAAATCTAAAAGCATCTTTAGCTATAAGTCTTTAGAAGTGGAAACTTTGATAGAATAAACAAGTATTTTAATAATTGAAGCAATGGTTTGCGATTTCCAATAATGAAGTATAATAATGGAAAATATTTCTTTTTAAATTATTATTATAACATTTTCTGTTTTTTAGCTTTCCGTATTTAGAAAGGAAAAGGAGAACCCTTGTAGGATCACGTCATGAACGGTATCACTATCTTTTCATTTGTCATGACCCTTTTTCTCAGGAACGATCAGAGTTGAAATTAATATCAAATACAAAGGTCTGTAGTCTCACATATATAAGAACAAAGTTTCTAATTCAAGCCTAAACAGAAGTTCTGAAACAAAGCTTACAATTCAATACAATAAAAGTTACGCCCTTTTAAATATCACGTACTTTGATACTGACTTGCACATCAAAACTACCGAGGGCATCTTCCGTCGACTTAGAGTTTTAAAATTTGATACGAAGGAGGATTACATAGCACAAATAAAGTAAACAAGTTCTGAAAGCAATTAATAATTGATTCTTTGTAGAATTATCAGTTTACAAATGAAATTTCTGAATTTAATATTTATTTTAATATTTTCAATATGTATTTGGTAATTTTTAATATATACGGAACTTCCAGGAGTGAGTTTATTCATACTCGTATTACCATTTAAAAAAAAATTGCCTTACATCTCTTAGTTGTTCTTACTTCATATGGTTTTAACAGGAAGGAGGCAGCGAGGGTGAATACACAATACCTTGAAGCATCTATTCTTTATGTTTTCTGTTCTATTGTTTATGAAAGGAGAATCAAAGTAGAATAATGTCGATTCTGACGTAAAATACGTCTTACCTATCAAATCCATACACGTTTATTTCCTGAGTGTCAACAAAAGTATGTATCGCGATTATACTACATTCAATTATTATTAAATAAGGAATGTTTTCGATACTTATCAATGTAACCCTGACGTTATTGGCTGATGCAATCCTAATACAATATTGAAGTATAAAAATTTGTGCAGTGACGCAAATTTGTTTAGTCTAGGAGCAGCTCCAGTTTTCGTTGTGCTATGGTGACACTTATTTTGTCTTTTTTAGCACCATTAAATAGATTTTAATTAAAATTTGAAAAATTTCATACTTACTTATCAATCATCGTACTGCATAAATTTCGCAAAAATAGTAAACTCCCCAAAATATGTACAATAAAATATGTTTAAACACAAATACGAATGAAATGCTAAAAAAACATTGGTCTAAAGAAGGACCAAGAGATCGGAAATCCAAAGAGATACTAATGTTCCATGTTAAGCATCAACAAATACTGGAGGAGCAACTCAAATTTTAAAAGTCACGCCGTTAAAATGAACCAGGGCCCAAAAAATCCTTAATGCATGTTACTGACGTAATTTCCGTCCGAAAATTAACGACCGTGTCCCGACACAGCAATTTTGAGGATCAATGGATGAATTTTGGGATGCAAAATTACACATATTAATTTGGTACTTTTTTAAAATGTTGTTGCTAAAATTATTTTAAAAAGTTAAGTAGTGTTTAAATCTCAACTCAAGTGTATATATATATATATATATATATATATACATATATATATATGTGTGTGTGTGTGTCTATAATAAATAAAATTTTTGCAAGTTTTTAACACTATCCTCATACAAAGTAACGAAAATGAAGCAAAATGAAATCTCAACAATTGTTGACATTCTACAAAAAAGACTGATTGAACTTTTACTGAAAGAAAAATTGCACCAGATCATCACATATATAGTTTCACTGTTTTAGAGGTAGGAACTAAATAACAGGTACGTATTATAACTGCAACCTCGTTAAAATATGATGTCTAATATGTATTACCACGTGTATCTTAATAAGAAAATTGTTTTCTGTTCATATATCTTCTCATGAAGCTGTGAAACTAATTAACGTTATGTTTCAGTTTTCGACAGGGATAATATTTTGAAACTATTAATTACAAAATATTGCGCTCATCAAGCGCGTCTCTACTGAAACATGAAACTCTTGAACGAGGGGGAGTGTGTAATTCAGGAATCCTGTTGGTCTGTTACAATTATTAAAACAAGAAGCTTCACGATTATACGTTATTGCGTACAAATTACAATATCAAAACGAGCACTGCAGATAAATCTTTAAAATAAAATGGTCACAGATTTTACACATAGAAAAAATTATTTAAAGCAAATATCACAAGCACGCAATTTTCACATATTGTGATATTTTAACAACACCATAAAATTTTTTCTAAGTAAAATCCCAATGCGTATAGAAATTTAATTTGTTTTTTTTATGCCAAAAATATGTGATTATATATAAAAATTAATAATAAGTCATCCCATAACACTACAGCGCATTAACATTACATGAAGATTATCCGACAAATGTCGATAACATCATATTATAAAAAATAATACCAAAAATGAAAAACTTATTCATGTTTTGACGTTTTACTGAGAAGTTTAACGGCCTCTTTCGAGGCGGCATGGGCTAGATTCTACACACATTCTTTCACTTACCGCCTGTAGCTAGGTGCTACAGGCGGTAAGTGAAAGAATCTTGATAAATATTATAATAGGAATAGAGAAAAATTGTTAACTTAGCACAGTTGAAGAGATATTAGCACGGATTATATATAAAAGTATTTTCAAATCAACGTAAACGAGGACGAAGAAATGAGATATGACAAAATAAAAGTGCGGTCTGAAGTAAAGCCAGAAAAAACTTTTATAAAAGGGACATTCAACAATATATTAAATAAAGTAAATTTAAAATAAATTCAGTCTTTGATCAAAAAAGCTGACTAATTAGTTTACTTTTTTTTAACAACAGTTGATTCAAACTCTTCGCAAATTTTAAAATAAAGTAACTTAGCAATCTTGGAAGCAAAAATTCAGTTTAATGCATTTGTCACAGGAAATACTTTCCAATAAGTTTTTCCTTTACTTTTCGTACGTTTATAATTTTCATTGTCGTAACTTAAAGGCCGAACGAATTTTCGAGCTCGACAATTTCATATAGTGTTATCAAAATATAGTGAGTAGTCAATCGGGTGCTCCCTTCAAATTTATATAAAATTTAAAAAAACGCACATACGTACACAAACGTAGACTCAGTGTGATTCATGCTTTCATTTACTCCCCTCTTAAATGCTAACGCGATGCTTTCGTCATTTTGATGTGGGACAAAAATTGGGAATTAATTGCATTACATAATATAAAATTAATAGAACTGTTGTGATATATATATATATATATATATATATATATATATATATATATATATATATATATATATATATATATATATGTATGTATATTAAAAAGGAGAAGTTAAGTATTTTAAGAAATATTACAACATCTCCAACACTTATAAGAATATGGTAACATCATTATCATTGAGAGGTAGGATACAAGAAAGGACATTCATTTTGGTTTTGTCATCAATATTCTAAGAAAAAAACCCGTAAAGCACGAGTAGAACTCACGAGGGTTCCGTACATATTTAGGCATTTACAAACATTAAATAGTGCATAATATTCCTATTAGACTATTTACACAATTTTAATTTTTCAGAATGAAAATATGTTGTCTACTATGTCCTTCATAGGCGCATAATAAAAAAATATTTTTGTCTTGTGATTAGGGATTGCAATCCAGCAAGGTTTTCAATCCAGCTGGATTTTTGCTGGATTGACTTAAATCCAGCTGGAACCAGCGCGGATCCAGCAAAATATGGAATGAATAAAAAAACATAATTTTTAATGAAATTTCTAGTCATTTTTTAATATCAACTTTTTTATTACAAATCATGTATTAAAAAAATAAGGGGTACCTACTTATTTAGTTACTACATATTTTTGGTTTAGTTTTTTAATTCTATGTCATTTGAGATTGAAACAATTATTGACCTAAAATTACACTTTTATTATTATGGTTCATGAAGTGAGAAAAATAAAATACAAAATCAAATGCAATGCTTCTAAGTAAACGATATCTTAAACAATGTAATAATCAATTCTACCTAGAGCTAATGCTACAACTTCAACTACAAATCACAAATATCAGCCTGTATTCCAAGAAGTCTCGAAACGATCTTCTTTGCAGCCATTTAAGATATAATTTTATATTACTACCGTCACTGTAAGCGAGGTTAAGACATCTTATGAAAATCAAAAGCTTATAATCAAATTAGGAAGTTTAAACTCCGACAACAGAAAGTTAAACTATTTAGTTTTTTGAATTCACTGGAAGTAAAACCTTAAATAACAAATTTTATCTATAGTCTTATCGCCTAACCTACTTCGCACAGAACTGCAAATATAACCGGCTGCTGAGAAGGCCCTCTCGGCCTCTACGCTGGTCGGTTTCAAGGTCATTAAATAATCATAAATTATAGATAAATGTTCGCCCTTCACTCCCTCACTCTCAAAAGCAGTCATTTCCTTTTTTAAAATCTTTTCGTATTCTATTTGAGAACCCCTTTTTTTTGTTTATAAAAGTTTCCTTTCTCTCGTTTTAGTTCATTCTTCCGCTCTTGTTTTAAAGTAAAATTCACGGGCTCCGGATTATCTGGCCCATCTTCTTCCAGTTCCATTATATCCTCTTGCACTGTTTCCACATCCACAATCACTTGTTTATTGACACGATTCAACAAATTTTTCATATCTTGTCGCATTGTACTTTTTTTCGGCATTGGAAAATAGCCAGGATTTTTTACTGCTTCTTCATATTTCTTTGGATTTTGTAAGTACACTAATGTACCTGTAACTTCAGGGAGGCGCCGTTCTGCTTTTCTGTTTTGTAGTGCTTCGGACAGCTCGGAACTTAGGTTAGTGGTCTGGTTATTTAGTTTGACTAAGGCAAATTTCAGAGATGTGCCAGCAGTTATCAAAGTGGACTCGCTTCTGCAGAGAGCTTCTACAGCCAGTTTCAACGGTTCAAGACTGGTGATCAACTCGTTGATTATTGACCACTCGTAAGCGGAGAATTTTATCTCAGAACCAATATCTATCAAGGTTTTATCAATGCAAACTTTTAGGCTGTAGAAACGTTCCAGCATGCTTAGCAAAGCATGCTTAGCACTGTTCCACCTGGTGAAGCAGTCAAGAATTAAACTTAATTCTTTGCCTTTCTCTTCCTGGACATATTTTTGCAAGAACTTGTCATCTTTGGTAGGTGATTTTTTGAAAGTGTTCACAACTTTTCGTACTTTTATGAGCAGATCACGGTAACGTGGAATCAATTCAACACGGCCCGCTGATGTTTGTTCGTTTGTTACTGCCAGTCCTTCATTCATTTCTGTCTCCGAATCATCATTTTCATCTTCATACTCGTCACTTTCGTCTATTGGTGTTTGTTCTATTTCGTTTTGAGGTTTCTTTTTATACAACACGTCTATCACAGCTAACTAGATACCATGTGTGAAGCACAGTTGTTGATAGCAAGGCATGAGCTTGCCAACTTTCACCATAACGGATGCGCCGTCGGTTGTGATACCAATGATATCGGATTCAATGATTAAGCCAAACATTTTTAGCTGTTCTGACACTAATTGAATGCAGTGTTTAGCAGTGCAGGATCTTATTGTGTTCGGAGAAGTTGGCAGTTGGAATCAACTTTTTGCGAATAATTGTCTCAAATCGGGTGATGTACAAAATGAACTCATACAAAAACCATCTTTACAATCATCCTAGTGATCATACCTTCCATAGAACTTTCTTTTTCAAAGTAGGAATCAATAGTCTTCTTCAACTTTTTGCTCGGAACTACTTCTTGAGTATTTTCATTTTTTGACGTGTTTTCTGAGACCGCTGAGGCGGCAATGGGAGCTGGTGTAATTGTATTAGTACCTAAATCTTTGGTGTTTGAAGAACTGACGTTGACATTGATACAGTGTATCTTTTTCAGATGTTTTTTTAAGCCTGTCGTTGAACGGTTACTAATAAGCAATATTTTTGAACACAATGAGCATTTAGCACTTCGACCATTATCCAATTTTGAGAAAAAGTCCCACAAATTTCTTTTATCATTTTCAGCAGACATTTTTGGATATTACCGAACGATAATCCTTGGAATCTGAAAATTAAATAGATATGACTGTAAAATAAGATGTATTTAAGTGTGATTGAACAAAAACCTAAAATTCGACTAAAAGTTGTCTGTTTCCGTGAGTACATTAACGTTTTTAGTAATTGTTGTTATAGCGCCAACAGAAATACATCATCTGTGAAAATTTCAATTGTCTAGCTATCACGCACGGTTCATGAGATACAGCCTGGTGACAGAAGGACATACGGACGGACGGACAGATGGACGGACAGCAAAGTCTCGTACGGAACCCTAAAAATCAAAAGATTTCGCGATATTGGCAAATAAATCTGATTCTTATTTTGACTGTCGGTCGACTGTTTTTTCTTTGAGTAAGTTACAATAACCAAATCAAATCATGTTTCAATCATAATTCATAATCATTAATCATTTAAAATAAATACATAATTCAAATAACTTACTTATATATTCAGTCTCACGAACAACACGCACAGCAGGTTGAGAGCACTTTTTTGACGCGAAAACACTTTTACTAGCGAGAGCAAAAAGTCAAATGTGGTCTGTGTTTTGATTTACATCATTTATAATTAAAATAGGTAAACAAACAGAAGAAGTCAAAGGGTAGGCGGTGCATGGAGAGAGGGGGCGACGTTGCCGTTCAATCGCACTCATGGCACGTACTAACAATTGAATGGCAACGTCGTGCATAGTTCGCCGACTCTGCGTTAAAGATATTTCCTAACTAATTTCGAATATGATACGTTTGCGGATTCGCGCTGCTGGATCTAGCAGGGCATGCTGGATCCAGCTTGTAAAAAAAATGCGCTGGATCCAGTGGATTGCTGGATGCTGGATCCAGCAATTGCAATCCCTACTTTTGATATACCTACAAATTAAATATTTTCGGTTTTTCCCTTACTTGTGCTGCCAGACCTTGCTTCTTGCTATATTACATGATTCTAGGTCTACGGGAAATGCCCTATAGGTTTTGATTTATTTGCGAGTGTCAATATATACGGCATGAATGGTCGTACTTTTCGAATGCGTTGGCTCTTAAACTTGAGTTTTTTACAGGTCAAAGGGACTGTAGACCTAAGTATTTGGTATTAATTTCAACTTAATACCTCTACAGGGTCTGAGAAAAAGGATCTTGGCACACAGGCAGACAGACGGAAAACGAAGTGATCCTGTAAGGTTTTCTTCTTCCTTTTTGAGGTGCGGTACTCTAAAAATGGCGATAAAATGTCGTCGCCATAGTGTGTTGGGTTGATTATGAGGCATACGGTTTTTGAAGATCCGGCGCCCGCGGGGACCCGGATTCGATTTCCGCCCTTCGTCGAACGGGGCTGAACTTGTGTTATGGTTGACTGTAAAAGATTGCTCTCGAAGCAATAAGTCCACTATATGTATCGATTAGATACACTAAAATAGATAAATAAGTAAATAAATAAAAGTTTTCTTGCTTTAATGACGTAAACAAACCACATTTTCATATAAACACACTCGCTCACCCATTTCCATGGATCCAACTTTACGTTATACTTGAAATTCTGCTTCATTAACCGTACTTAGGATGTATGGTAATACCATATACTAATTATTACAGCTCGCTGGGACTACAAAATGCATAAAGAAATAAAAAAAGAAAATCTCTTGCTACAAATAGTATATGAATTTATATAAGAAGATGGGAAACAAAGATGGGCTAGAATGGAATATGCAAGGCTAAAAATCGTCAAAGCTACATTCAAACGTCAAAGCTACGTCAAGCCTTGCTCTCTACAAATACATTTATACATGATAAGGCTCTATTCAAGAGTCAACATTAAAAATGTGAAAATCATATTGCTAATCGTGCATAATCGTGCTATTTAGAAAATAAAATTTTAAATTTTAAAAAGGCAAGTGACAACAAGTGGTGCAAAATGATGTGGTAACAAAAGGAAAAGGAAACAGCGGATTAAGAAAAATAAATTGTACAATAAAAATGATCTTTCAGAAGATATAATTTTCAGTGCTATAAAATTCTAAAAATTACTTATGTACGTAGAAAATCACAGTCGTACAAACTTCATTCGAAGTGGATTTTTTTATTTAGGGTTCTCTACTTCAAAAAGGAAAACGAGGCACTTATAATATCACTCAAGAGCTTATTTGTCACATTCGTTTTTCCCGAAAGCTATTTGCTGCAAAAACGTGTGATTTTACACAGCGAGAAACCGTATTAAGCCTCATATATCTCAACAGCTACAAATACTCAAAAATAATCACATAATGGATGGCAAATAAAATATACGATTTTTTTATATCATTTATAGTGCGGAGTATTGTTTGAAACGGATAGTCATAAGGCTATTTCTTTCATTACTTCAAGTAGTCAGTTATGTAGTGAAAATGTACAAAAATATGTCCTTCCCTCGCTACTGCTTGCAAAACTTCCCAAACTGATATAAAAATTAAGGTATATAAGTTTACGCAAAGGCTATACAAGTAATTAATCAACGTATCATAATTTTTTTAAATATACACCATTTTTTACGCATTTAAAGATATAGTAGGTAATATATCTACCCTAACAAAAATTTAAATTTGTGTATATTTCAATAGAAATACAATATACCCTTAAATGCTTATAAACGCTTCTTATTTATATAAATAATTCCTTTTTAATTGAAAAAAGTAACACTGTAACCATCAATAGTAATGAATTCAAAATGAGTAATATCTGGCATCTGAACTAACCGACTAGTTTGTTACTTCAAGTTTACTTTAGTCGAGGAAAATGTAGCATGATGGAAAATGCTGCTCGTGTTTTCGTCGTTTCAATAAATAATTAGAATATGTATACAATAAATAATTAGAATATGTATACAATTTTCCGTTCCTAGACTATGGCCTTTTCTAGAATTTGTTTAATGAACATTTATAAAACCAAAAAAAGAATATACTGCGGTAACAGATAAAATGGAGACACAAAGTTTGATTATTTTACGTTTTTGAAGCACAAATTAAAGTTACTGAACATGAAAGCATATCCTACGATTCAACTTAATTGAAATTAATATCCTGCGATTGAAATTAAAATTCTATGTAATATCTTCAAAACTTAATTTCCCATTCAAAAATATTCTTGACATGTTACTAATTTGTGGTTTAATAATTATACTTGTTTTCTACCGTTATAATTTTAACGACCACCAAAATTACTGCTAAATCTAAAGTAATTTAAACAATAAAACAAGAATACTTCGAAGAATCAATGGATACGATAGTCGACATACAGGGTTCCCTTGGATTTTATGGTGGGTATACGAGGAAGTAGATCAAATTAGAGTTTGTCTCTGATTGATTATTTTAACATTGCTTTATTGATTAATAGCCATATTGTATACATTAAGCTCAAGGCGTCACTACAAAATATATATTATGGTTTATATTTTAAAAGAAGTTCATGCTAATATTTGTTTTAAAAAGAGAATTCATTTTACGCTTCAAATTATTTTGAGCTTAATGACAAGTTGTATTGAACTTCAAAATCATGCTCCAATTCCGCAATAAGTAATGTCTGATAATGAACGCTTTACCTGATATACGTATATATATATATATATATATATATATATATATATATATATATACATATATATATTTATATATATATATATGTATAAATATATATACATATATATATATATATATATATATATATATATACATATATACACACACACGTGTGTGTGAGGCGGATGATTAGCCAAACGGGAAATGTGGATAGGTGGGTCCGTTCGCGAGTTATTTAGTAATGACCTCTAAATCTAGACTCATGGTTTTTGGATATGATTTTTTTATTTTTTAAACTTTTCTCAAGTTTTATGATTGTGTTTTATGGCTGTAACAGATGAGTACAACTTTGACTTTTTCCTAATAGACGAAATGGGTTGCGGTTTTAATTCATTTTCAAACAACTTCTATAAACTTCTGTAAAAAATGATGAATATATGAACATAATCATGAACACATTTCTACAAAAAATAAATACTTAATGGGACATTTGTTAAAAACCATTTCTTCTATTTTTTTATTTATGCTGCTTTTTTAACATATAATTAATTGTTTATTAAATACATTATACTTCAATAAATAATGGTTTGTACAAAAATGATTCACGCTCATGTTAGTCATAGGTTATAAGGAATTTAATAGTCTACAAAGAACGATTTTTATCATATTGTCATATTACCAATGGTTTATGAGATATATAAAAACATTTTTATGATTTAAAGTCATACAATATATTATATTAAATTGCATCTGTATTCATTAAACGTCGTGGCATAAATTGATCTATGGCCGGTAAAAAGCCGAAAGTTTTTTTTTCTCTAAGTGTCAAACCATATTATTATAGGGACCAATGTTAGGCATCGCTGCGTTAAGTCCACTATTATGTATGTTTTTTGAAAACACATTGTTTGAAAATAAAGGAAATATATTATTATTTATTAAAGTTTTCGTAAAGCTATAACCTCTCAGACTGTGGCAACTTGACAATCTATTCAAGATGTTACCGTTATCAATGTTGTCAAAATAATTGATTTATAGTAACTATACATTACGAACAAATACTTTGCCCATTTCTACTGGACTACATGTGCATAAACATGTTTATATTTAAATATAAAATTAGTTTTCCCCATTCGAGCATAACAACATTTTATGGCAAAATATATAAGAAAACTAATGTTATTGACAATTTTTCTTGTTCGAATAGATATGAGGTTTAAGTATTTTACGTCAAATTAAAAATCTCTCACTCCATTTTATTTAGAAAAACTAACGCTTCGACAAAATAGAAAAAAACGCAGTAACACATATAATAAAAATACAATAAGTAATACATAACTAAATAATGGAGTACTTTATATAAAAGTATCTCTGAGGTCACTGACAGATTGCAGATACATTCAGCCATAAATGCAAATTATTACTACTTTTCCTTCACAGTTTTTTTCAGTATAGGGAAATATTTTTGTACCATGGAGTTTGTTTAGATTAATGTATGCAGTTTCGTACCAAAATTCAAGACACCAAAACCCTGAGGTTTTGATATTATTATTTAAATTTGTCATAATTTTGTAATATTTAATATGTTTGATCAACGATGTCCAATTTTTGTAACATGCATGTCCTAAAACTTATGTCTCATACATCAAATTAAATACTACGATATTTTATTACTTCTTAATAAAAGCCCGTTAAAAACACAACTGTATTAAATAATTGGTATATGCTGCGTTATTTATTACTGTACATATTCTTTTATATTTTACAATGGCAACGATGTTGGGTTACGGTTTTGGAATTATTTTCCAAAATCTAAAATGGTGAAAAAAGATAAAAAAATTCGCAATGCTGAAGAGAACTACTAGTTTTGGTTTAATTATGGATTCATACATGAAGTTCTATTTTGTTAAAGAATTATATTTAAAATTTCTGCAGAAAAATGCTGCGAAATGCGATCTTCTAAAATAACTACGGTGTTTTTATAGTAAAACTGATAGTTGATTACAATTGTTGACATTATAATAATAAATATATTTACTTAATATATTATATAAAGGTCCTGTACGGTTTTGCAATACATTACATTATATGCATTATCCATGAATTAAGGTATTGGTGACCTGCAGATAAAAGTAACTAGCTTAATATCGGGTTTACGAAAAATGGTAGTTTAATTAAGAAATAAATTATTTTTCTTTAGGGAGATAAATCTCTCTGTATCTCGCTTGACAAGGGTATGTCCCCAGCTGAATATATAGATAGTTTTATTCGACCGCATTTCCACAGTTTACTTTAACTTTACTATAGTTTCAAGCTTGTGTGGTTGAAGCAGGTGAAACATTTTCAATCCTTTTGTTTCCTTACTTTTAAATAAATTTAATTTGATTAAAGGAAGCGGTTCTTAGTTCGATCCTTGTTTTCTTTTACATGGCTATAGAATATCATTTTGTATTATTCTGTATGTACTTTGCACTCGCAAATGTTTAAAAGTATGTTATACGTTATGCTACATATGCGGTTATATACCACATTACATTTACACCATGTTGTGCAGGTTGCTTGAATTACTTGTGTAATAAAACATTTAAAAATGTTATAAAATTAGTATATCACGAATGTACAAAAGTCTCAGGTACTATTTAATGTCGCGTATACACGTTTTATAGAAAAGAGCCATTACGTCGTGAACATTTTTACGAGACATGTGTTTAAAGAAAAACTTCTTAAACTAGGCAGCAGAAAATACTGAGCCACGTGGCGTGCCGTCATTGCAATATGAACCTGCGGAATTAGTGTCGCTATTACCCCCACATGCGATGTACCTCACTCTTGTTGCTCGTAAATTACAACCCATAAATAATGAGAGGTAAAAGTGTAGACTTAAAGGTTGAAAAAGTGTAAACTGTAAAAGTGTAAACTGTGAGGCGTAGTAACGTGAAATTTTCAGAGGAAACCTACACACAAAAAAAAATTAATATTGATACAGGTCAGGCAATTGCGATATTAATTAAATATCTTCTGGCCTAGAGGTCACTTCATTAATTTGATCGGCTATGCAGACCGCATCCTGTCTATTGAATACTTGCAAATTCTGCAAGCAGCATTTCTCATACTTTCATATCATACTTTCTGTGACTATGTTCATTTTTCAAGTAAATGCACGCGTTACTGGAATTTGGATTTCGATTACGTGTTTCCTTATCGAGTCTATTTGTTTATTATAACATACTTAGATACAAAACGGTAAGCATTTTTAATACCATTACTAATGAGTACATTTACTTATTTTATTAGAAAAAGTATCTCTGCTTTCGACTGCGGACATACGAAATTAAAATTTTGACCACCACTTCTGATACCCACTTATAAGAGCATGTAAAATAATATATCAAAATGGTTAGAGAGTTTAAAGATCGTCACTTTCGGGAATTCGTGTAACCGCTAGACTTTTCAATGGATCACAAAATTTCTACATTTAACCGTAAATGAGATCGTATATAACACAACAGAAGAATATTCAAAACTATATTAAACATGCAAAAAAATCATCAATTTACAACAATCAAAACATCCAAACCAATCTATCTCGTACATAGAAGCAAAGCAAGTTACAGAATACTTATACATATGTACACTTACGAAATAAAAGAAAAAAAAATCCTCAACCTAAATTTTGCATCTAATATTACATTAACTTAAACTAGAAATATGTAGATTGATCAATTATATTCAACAAAACAAGGTACTGACGGCAAATAAAACCTGTGTAACTTTAAAGTCAAATATTTTAAAGAAATATAATTTTCAATTTAGACAATATAATAAATATAAACCTTGTTTTATTAAAAAATTAAATTAATACACAAATCTTAACTCTTGTTAATAATTCTAACATTAAAATACATTTTTATAAAATGTTTTTCTTGAGCCTTAATACTATATGGTATCTTAATAAGACTTGTCGATTAAACATTTTTAGAAATAGAAAACCGTACTATCTCGAAATTATGTGAAAACCAAATTAAGTTTAATATTTATCTTAACTTAAATTTTTTTCTTGTGAAAAACACAAGGATGACCCTTTTGTTTTCCTTTCTTTATAAATTTCTCCATTTATTAAATTAAAATATAATAGATATTGAAACTCTTTAAAATGTTAAGAATCTAATAGGCCAACGTCAAATCCCCTATGCCTTGTTATTCGTGAGGTTTTATGATACACGATTTTAATTTTACAAAACGAATTTTTATACTGCCACAAAATATACCTTGATTATTAAAAAAACGTTTAAAAGGATACCAAATAGAAAAAACAATTGTGCGTGTCAGCTCCGACACGCGACTGGAGTTTACTCTTTAAGTACAATTTCTGGGAATGTATAAAATAGGTAACATTGTAAATAAATATACATACCAATATGGTGTAAATGGAAAATTCTTTATTTAAAAAATGCTGACAATACAATTATTTTCAAATAAAACGCAAATGAACAAAATCTAATTTATACAAGAAAATTAAAAACTTGTTACTGTCAGACTAAGAAGTTAAAATTAAAAGAGACTTTTTAAATTTGTAGGATGGAAGACACCAAATATTCACACAAAATGACATTTAGTGATTACATCTTAATATAAGCGAACGATAGTAAATTATATCTGTCTCACTCCATGACTACGATTACGCCATAAGAAAATGCCAAATATACATGTTAATATCTTACTCTAAAAATGCGTAGAAATGTTGCGCGGAGAGGCCACCTAATGGTTACACTTTTTTAATGCTCTGAACTTCGTACGATCAGAACCTAACTGTTACATTTTTTAACGAGTTTGCTGACTTTTACTCATACTAGTAAAGGCTACTTAGTTGTGATTACGTTATTTGTAATTTCGTTATATATGCTATCGTTGGGAAAACATTCCAAATTTCATAAGTAGCAGTTTAGCTGAACACATGATTCTAAAAAATGGAAAAGTATTCATGTCATACCACCAATATTTTTAAAAAATCAATTCAACTATGAGACACAAATTTCACCTAATTCACATGTACTCATAACTTTTGTGAGAGATATTATTTCATAACTTTATTGGAGTTATAAATACGAATAACCATATCAAATTGTAACTTTGTAGCACTAATAGTTTGCGAGTAAAACGGCTGTGACAAATAGACAGACACGGCGAAACTGTAAAGGTTCCCAGTTTGTCTACAGACCCTATAAAATATATGTGAAAAATATTTTTTAACAAACGTAATATTTTTGTTTAGAAAAGTTTCATCAATTCGATAACAAGAATGAATCCTGGAAACCTAATTATCTTATTTTCCAAAATTATCTGAAAGAAGGCATCAGTTACTTTTGAGTTAAGGTATTGAACATTAACTTAAAATTGTGAATGGGAATTGAAATCTCTTTTGCACTCATTTCCTAAAATTCGTATTACTTAAATTACTTACCATATTATCTTTTCCCCGATGAATTGTGCAAGTTTCGAATATATACAATTCCAAATATAAGTTCGAAATATAGCTTGACAATAAACATTTTATTTCGGATTAACTTTCACTTTATTTATTACGTCCTTGCTATCCCTTCTCGAGCGCACTTTTGTTGATGAGGGTACGGCCCCGTGTGAGAAGCTAGTTGTATTTCGATATAGTTATCTTTTCTTTTTAAGTGAATTAGAGCTAGTATGTTACAACTTGACGAATTAAAAAATACTTGATTTAATGAAATTGTTTAATATTTTAAAAGCATTTATAATCTATTTAATCCAATGGATTGTGGGACCTCAAAATTTAGATAGCATTGTGAATCGACAATACGATCGAATGAAATAAATATGAATATCTATGTCAATTTACTCACCTACCTATTTCCTTTCAACGTATGTAATAATCAATTTAAGCTCCATGATGCCACTTTAACGACATTCGTTGCCTTAATCTACAATGTGAAGATCATCATTTATAAACGCATCACTCATATATTGTCCAGGGCGCTAAACTATACAATAAATGTATTACGGGAAATTTTTGGCACGATTTCTATTTTCTCGATTCTTTAATTGGATATTTTTTCATTACATTTTCATCAATGATACATATATATATACATATATATATATATATATATATATATATATATATATATGTGCGTGTGTGTGTGTGTATGTATGCATGTATATGGATTAAAACGATAGGCCCTGGAAGTCATATAGGATAGTTTTAAAATTGCACTGGTTGAGAATTTAAACAAAATCGCCAAAATATATCTAACAATAAAAAAAACATTTAAATGGTACCTTTAGTCTGGATCATTTTTCCATCGCGTATTGGAAAAATAAACACGTCTTAAACTGTATTTCAAGCTGTACCTATATTTTAACCACAAAAGCGGCAGGACTACTTAAACTAAATGTGTAGATAATGTTGTATAACAAAATCAACCGCTAATCAAGTTTATACTAAAGTGCAAATAGATTCTTGGTGAATTATTCCACAAAAAAATTGCGCAAATCAAATAGCCAATTCGAAAGTGGATTTTGAATATCTTAAATGTAAAATGTTTTCCCTTCGAACCCCGTTCGTCATTATAATTTTTTCTTTACTTAATGTAAAATCTACGAAATTTACTTTTCCAACTGTCACTTGCTACTGAAGTTTTTAATTTTTAATAGATTTTCGACATTTTACACATATTGTTAATTTAATTAAAAAATAGTATTTGACTGATCGTTCTTGTATTATTAATCTTATAGTCGGCACTGAGTATGGCCAAGTGATTTGTCTAATTCTATATTTTTTCACAACTTTTAAATAGCCTCTAAGTAATACTTCTTTAAGTAATAAATGATAATTTCGGATGTGAATTTTTTCCACAATTTCACTGATCTGAAATAAATTTGATTTAATGTTGTTGGCTCCTTAAATAAAAGCAACAATATTAAATATGTATATTATTTAACACCAACGTAACGATTAATAAAAGTGTCATTGTGTTAAGTTGTATAGTGATTCACTAAATGTAGAAATTTTTGTATAACTAAATAAAAAATAAACACAAAACAATGCAAAGAAGCAAAATAATTTACCTCATTTATTATTGGAAACTATAAGTTAATGATTGATGAGGATTTAATAAAATCTAGTTTAATAGTTTTTATGTGGTAATCTAAGAAAATAGACCAAAATTTTACAAGACATGCTATGACGTAATTATTTAATAAAGTATCTGAATAAATTCCTTTTACAAATTTGTAGCATGCACAAAAAATATTAAAAGTCTTGGAATACGTTAAACTTTTTATATAAAAAATATGTGTGGTTTTCAAACATTTTCATAAAATTAACTCAGCATACGCTTCGTAGATTTTTCTTCGTAAACTGTTTTAGATAACCTTTATACTTTTGTATTCCAGTCGACAAATGAGTAAACGGTAAGTACCAAAAAGTCTTAAAAGAGTTAGTGCTAAAAATCATATGACGACAATTGTTAAATTTTTTTTCGAAAAGTGGATTCTGTACATAAATCATACGCAAAAGCGCCAATGGATAATTTCACAGAAAAAGCCGATACCGACTTTAAAAATTGAACTTCAACAAAATAAAGCTTTGTTATCTGTTTGGTAGAATGCGAAATATGTTTTGTATTGGTAGTTACTACCAAAAATTACTGCAGTAGACAATAATACACTGCAATCATCTTGATCGACTTTGTACAAAAATACAAAAAAAAAGTAAACACTCAAAAGTGTATTTCCTTCACGATAACGCCCGACCACACGTAGCTAAGTCGTTCATTAGGAGATTCTACCGCACTCACTATATTCGCCTGACTTAGCACGAACAGATTTTTATTTATTCTGGTCTTCAAATAATAAAAGATTTTTTATATTAAATTTACTCCCTATAAAATTCTTAGACTTTTCTTAAATTCTTAATTTTGCAAATATGCAAGTCCATAAGTTCAATCAACCCAATTATCAACTTTAAACTAAATTTCAGCGTCCTACGTTTAATCGTTTCTGAGGAAATCGCCTATAACACACTAATATATGGATATTTCAAAATTTAAATGTTTTTGAAAGAAACTGAATAAATTTGAATACGCGTCACAATATTAACATTAATTTCAATACTGTCACGCGACAGAATACTACTATAGAAGGAGCTTTGTGCATAACATTTGCTCTTCAAAGGATCTATCTTCGAGCTTCTTACCGCAATCTACTTCCCCCGCAAGCCTATTGTCTCTTCAATGAATCGAATTTGCGCCGATCACATTATTAAAACAAGAAATGAAGCGACTACCATAATTATATTTAACTAAATGGATTTAAAATTTACAAACGAATATGTGAAAATTGTATCATAAATTCTGGAACAAAAACCACAACCAGCTAGACACAAAGCTCCAATACACAATTCAAAACTTTCCTAGCAGAGCTCTAGCTTTTAACTAAATGGATTTAAAATTTACAAACGAATATGTGAAAATTTTATCATAAACTCTAGAACAAAAACCACAACCAACTAGACACAAAGCTCTAATAGACAATTCAAAACTTTCCTAGCAGAGCTCTAGCTTTTAACTCATTTGTTTTATGGTCATCTTTTTAAAGAGGAACTTAACCAGTTTTACCGTAATGTCTTTGAGAAAACGTTAACTTCATATTTCTAAAACCTAATGTCTATTATCTCGATTGTAACTTTACATTTTGTTTACACTTTTAATTTCTTCTTCTCGTACTTTTTAGCATATGGAATTTTAGTAATAATTGGTCACATTACCCATTCACGAATTAATTTATTGATCTGAATATATTTTTAATGATCGACTACTCGTGTAATATTTGATGCCATCATACAGATATACTTCATATTTCCGTACATATCAATATAAAAATAGCATGTAATTTCTTTGGATGTATCTAATACGACTAATTTTCCAATTATTTCCAAAACTAAATCCATTTTTGAAGCCAAAATATCAGCTGTTACAATTGAACTGCTATTATATTTATAAAAGGTTATAAATAATAACAGTAAAATGAAATAGAACCACAGCAAGTTCACGAAACATTTCCGCGCCATACATGTTAAACAGAAGTATTGATCAAATCTATAATGATATTAATTTATTAAAATTTTACAAAATCGTAGCTGTTATTATAATACATGTATACAAAAATAGAAGCCTACGACTTAAATATGAAAGTTTGTCAGTGAGTGATAAAGCGTGTGAATGAGCTTGACGATCTTTGGTATCAAATATTAAGTAAACTAGTATAAAGGCAAATGTGGAATACATTATAATTAAATAAAAATAGAAATTCCGGCTTTCGCTAATAAATAAAACAATATATTAACACCATTTTAATATAACAAGTGACTCGAGTGATGTAAAAACAATTTATATATCGTACAGTCAATATATATTTTATATATTAAAGGGATTTTCACCCTGTCTGTATCAAAAAGCATATTTGCTAAGTATATGAATATAATCTATGCAATATTTACTAGTTATGTAAGTTACAACAATGTAAATCGAGCATGATAATTGTGACAAGAGTGTTAATTGATGAGAAAATTTCTAAAACCATACAGTTGAAAGAGTTGAATTTGTCACTTCCATGTCAATTATATCGACTCAGCTCGAGCTGATATTTATATGGACGACCTCAATGTAATTTTATTAAATTTGTAACTATTGATAGCTATTACAGCATCTAACTTAATTGTTTAGTCTTAAATTCATGAATATAGTAGTGAGATTGGTACAAAAGACGGTCTGGTAAATTGTTAGTCGATCGTTAATCTACCTCATCAAGCTATTTATTTACAACCCAATTGTCTAACCACATAAGCGGTAGAAATTTCGTAAGCACAACACAATCATGGACAGAAAACAGTGCTAAATAACAGCAACTAATGAGTAATGACGTAATCCAATATTATGAGGATATACTATCTGATTTAACCACCTGTACCTTGTTAATTTTGCAACTAGCTACACGTCAAGTGTGACGTACGCCAATAGCAATGCCGATGACGGTTCTACGGAGACACAGGTTCAAATCAAAGACAGGATGTAGAGCATAGAAGGTATGCCGTATGAAGCACGTTGAACCAAATGAATGTAACTCTGAGCTTATACTTGAGGTTACACAGACTTGATAACTCATATGGCAACCCAATTATGTAATCGGTTGTGATCAGATATATGTAGGTACGAATAGCAAGAGTGAAAGCATTCATCCACTACACTTATTGCACAGGGCAACCGCTATACTGCAGTTTAATGTACGGGATAACCACTATATTGTAGCTTAATGCACGGGATAACTATTGCAGTGTAGCTTAATGTACGGGTTATATATTACAGTGTAACTTAATACACAGAATAACCATTACGTTGTAGCTCAATGCACAGAATAACCATTACATTGCAGCTTAATGCACGGGACAACCATTACAGTGTAACTTTTTGCACGGGATAACCATTACAGTGTAACTTAATGTATTGGATAACCATTTCAATGTAACTTAATGCAAGGGATTACCATCTATTTCACTTAGTAACACATTCACTTAAAAAAGACTCCAGTTTTCACTCGCGCCAATATGAGTCATCATCTTTAATTCTCAAAACATCACGCTTAAAGAAATTGTAAACCATTATGAAAAAATATAGTAGACGAAGATGGAGCACCTGCAATTGAGCTAGGTAACCATATGTGACGATCTGAAGACTAACAGATACAAAGTCTTCATCAACATGCATAGCATTTTACACGCTCGGAACCATTGTATCGAGTAATTCTAAAGAACAGCCGACATCATCTAACCCAAGAACTTTATTACCATCAAAACGACTCTGTCCATTGTCCTAATTAAAAAAACATGCCATCTTGCTGTTCACACCAGTGATATTTTGTCGATACCAAACTTTGATATAGTGAATACTTTTCATGTTACAAAACTTGGTTAAATACTACCAAAACATCGACAAAGTTAAAGCCTGCCTTAACATTACCATATATTCAGAAGTCCTTAACTATTCTAATATTTATTAACGATAGGAAGATTTTCATAAAATTAAATTAAAGTAAATATTAAAGTAAACGTTACACCGTTTCAATATTAATAACATATCACGCGGCATGTTATTACTCTTCCCAGAACAGGTTTCGTAATAATCTTTCCCCTTCAAGGAGGTTTATTTTCGAGTCGCTTACACTAACAGCAATTTTTATTATGTCATTATTAATTCACGCAGCAATACATTAAATAAAGTTTTATTCTAAATTTGGATAACAATTAATAACATCTTTATAGTATTATTCGGTATTTTGTCACCTGTCCCTTAATGTGTTATAGCTCCACAATTGAAGTCTGTGTTTTGCTTACAGGAAGGGTGTTATCACAATACTGAATATTATATTTCAAATTTAAAATCATATTTACTAGTTCGATGGTACTTTCATAAGTTATTTCCTCTGCATCAAATTCCTAGTACCTCCTGCACTCGTTAGCTAGAAAATAATTTCATTACTAAATCAGATTTTATCTGCAGTAAATTTATGTTAACATGTTTTATTTATTTGCTTACTGAACCTTAATTTACAATTCTTTGAATATCTTACTAAGGAAGATATGTTTTAAATAACTTTATCGTAATGAGAATAGTTAATTTATATATGACAACAAGTTACAATCCACTGACAAAAGAAAAATATATAAACAAGTTACGATCCACTGACATTTTGCTTCTTGCTATTGTTGACTGAATAGACAGGCAAACATTTTATTGAAGAGTTCAACCATGAAAAACAAAAAAAAGTATTTTGTGTTTTCATGGAGAATTGTTATGTTATGAATACCGTTACCATAATATTTGAGACTACTATACATCCAATTAACTTAGTAGCTACAATGACGTTGATATAGACCGAAGTAATTTTTTGATTTGAAATTTGACCAATATACCAAAAAACTGCATAATCGATTGCGTCACTCACTTACCTGTCTGCGTGTTCATATACTTCTACGCACAGATTTATAAGGAAATCTTTGTTGTAATAAGTCTTTATTGTTTATGTTCCAGTTTTTGTAGAGCGATAAAAAGATCTAAAGGACACAAGAATTTAACAAAAAGGTGATAAAGTAAAACAACTTAGAAAGAAGTTCACTTGCAGAGCAATTAAAATGTTACATACTTAATTTTAAAAGAATAAGTAAAGGGTACTTGATTGAATATACTAAGTGTGGGTGGGAATAGGTGGGACCATAGTTTTGGTCTCACCTATTCTTAAGGGGTACATACCTTGCCCAATGCAGTGAGCCTTTCTTTATCTCTGCAAAAATTGACCGCCCTACTGTCGTATGACCGATGCGGAAATATAAAATACTGTCTCATGACCGATATAAAAACACTTTTATACAAACAAAAAGTTTATGAAATTTCTTTAATAAAATTTTTCTTTTCTGTCAGCATTCGGATCACATTTTTTATCACTTATGAAACTTGGTCGTGCCAAGATTATTGACTCTACGTTTAAGATAGTCAGTTTATGTACAAATATTTCAAGAAAATGATTAAATAAAATGGAACCGAACATGGACAATAGCATCATACTTTCTGTGAGGAACATTAAATAATTAGAAATTAAAATAAAACTAATTGTAAGTAAAAGTTTTAACAGAGAATCAAAATAATTTCCAACATTAAAATTAAATTGAAATTAAGTGCCAATTAAACACGAAAGTTTCACATGATATACAGAGCTGCACTAGCATAAATAAATACTCCGAATACATCTCGACTAACATTAATTAAAAACGAGGAATTAAATGCTTACACATACATATTACCTTAAATAATCAAAAAACAGCACTGCTCTTTTATTTCCGTTTGCCGTCGACTTGAATCAGACTAAATTAATTTATTGTCGGTAGTGAAACAGTTTAAATATTAAACAGAATTTTAATACGAGTGAATATGCTTTAACATAATCCTGTATAAGTATATTTTTGTGGACCGTTAAGATCCAAAAGAAATTATGGATGAAATAGTTGTTTGGATATGAATTTCGGTGTGACTAAGGATGACCGCTTCAAATTTCAAAATGACTTTATCTAAACCTAATAAAAATCCTAAATGTTGCTGGGATGTAATTTAATTTTATTGAACTTACTAGTCCTTAACAGACTTGGAAGAAAGGCAGTTATTTGCTTTCTGCATTTTTTATATTTTCTCCTTCTGGAGGAAATATAAAAAAGTTCGAACGATTTTCGTGTTGTTAAATATATTGCTACTGCTTATACTTGTGCCCTCTTTTATAATGGGCATAATGGCAAGTAAATGTACTTTCCAATAAGATGGAAACCGATTTTAGTCCTACATTGAGTATTGTTACATTTGTACTAATATATAAAATTTGTTACATTTATACTAATATATTAAAGTATTGTTACTATTTATACTAATATAAAGATTGATTGTATCTTGCTTTCAATATTTATATTTTTTCCATTTCCGTTGACCGCTTCAATTACGAAATTGCTCGTAAATAGTTATGTCTTTACTCTTTATTTCTCTCCAGCACTTATTTTGATTTTATTTTGATACCATTTCTTTCCTGTACATACACACTCATTATAATGATTTTGTGTCAGTTTGTTAGTCAGACATACATTTTTAGAAATAAACAGTCAATTTTTTTCGGCAATAAAAAAATAATGTATTTTTTTCAGTTAGTACTTTTCTTAATCCTAAACACATTACATATATTGACTCTCTAATGACATTTTACAATGCGATCAATGTCAAGTGATCACCTGCTGGTGTGATTGGCATTCATCAAACGCAACATTTATTCTTTAACAGTATGTTGAATATAATTTCAACAGAGAAGGTTAATATATTAACAGTATTGATCGAAACATTGTCTTACGAGGGCGTACTATAGTTGTCATATATAGGTGTATATAAATTACATTTTGCAACAATTAAATGAATAAGTGATAATGATACCAAAATATTTTTATCATAATTTACGCGGTAGTTCTATACACATCGTTGAACAGGTCTACAAAATATATACTATGTTTCTCCCCCACATATTTTCAGAACTGCAAAAATCAAAATTGTGAAAAAACCGTATTATTAACAATTTATTTGAAAACTATAGAGATTATTATATATTTCTTAGTTCTTTTTAAAATTTCACAATATTGTTACGTTAAGTAAGGTATTACTAAACAAGACTAGATGGTGCAAAATTATTTTAATAAAGTCTACACAAAACATTTGTTACATGTTCGATATGCTGAACACAGTCACAATTAAAATAGTTTAAAACAACTGAGATTATGAAAATAAACGAGAGATATAAGGTTCCTATAAAATATACGCCACAGCAGTTTTTCCGGTGATCTTGAAAAAAACAAATGAAGCAGGTATTTGAGACTGATTAAAATACTTCTAAAAGAGGTAAAATTGCTCAAATTAGCATTTTTATTTGCGCGCCGTCATGAAGTAGCCATCACTTTGACATGAAATAATATTGAATAGTAGAGGTTCAAGAGAGGCGCTGTCGTAAAATCCCCGTCTAACAGTCACTGATCGTACGAAGTGCGTTTTCATTTCTTACGAACTATTATATACTCTGTTCAACATCTTATATTTATTTTTGGAAATTACTCGTTTTTATAGACTTTTCAAGCAGTCTGCGTACTAATGTTTGTTTGAGTTAACTGAGCCATATCACATAATCTTTAGTACACAGCTATTAAAGAAATGCCCATGATTTTCTAATACTGAATATTGATTTTGTTTTACGATTTCAAACTGTACGAAAATTAATTAGAAAAAAATAGTTTTAATTTATAGTTTTTACTAACGTTTTGCCTTCATTGTTTAGACGCGTAATAAATATTTATTAAACTTTATGTGCGAACCAGTTTTAAAGTGAAGATTTGATGGTGTGTTGCATCTTAGTCATAAAGTCTTCGACTAAAAACGAAAGAGCAAATATTGTAATGTATTGCATATAATAATTTTATTTTGGGACAAAGTTTGTTTTATATAAAGGTCTCTTCAAATAAAATTATTTTATTTGTAAAGAATTTTGTTTCCCCGAGAATTGATTTCGGTTTATTAATTTTTTTGTTTTCTCAAACTCTTTTCATTCGTTTGGACTTGAGAGCGTAACTAATTAATTAATTACAATCGAGACATCATCCCAGCATCAGCTGAGAAATTAGTTACGCTGCAAAAAATAGTTCTAATACAAACTTCTTTAAATATAATCTTTTAAACGCCAGGTGTTATCCCGTGACAAAGTCAAAATTAAACTTATCCCAAAGCACTAATTTTTCACAATGGAAGAAAATGTTCATTTCATTTAAAAAAAAAGTAAATAATGTATATAACATAGAACTGATTTTTCCGACTAATAAATATTTCAGGTTAAACCTTTTCAATTCTACGTTTTGGAAATAATTTAAAAAAATAAGGTAGATTTTTATACGATTAATAAACTATAGGTACGTTCTGGAATATTTTTCAAAACCAATGATGAATGTAAAATCCTGTGTTGGAGAATAATTGCGGAGACCTGATAGTGTATCGAGATATTTTTGTTTTTTTCCAAAAAATCGATGAAATGAACATTTTTTTCAGACAAATTTAATTTCATAATTAGATATTAATAATAAAGAACGACTATTACTCTAAACAAAACAAAACTTTACTTCGTATTTTTTTCTCACGTTAATTACCCTTGTTATTTATAAACTTTCAACAACAAATTCCAATGTTAAATTATTCCCCACGGTGATACTTCTACAAATAGTGCGGATGAGTAAACATGAAATGTTTTATTGAAATTTTTTTTTAATTGCAACCAGTATATAAGAAAACTGCCAAAATATTAAAAAAAGTTACGAGTGAAAACGACCTATTTAAACAGTACATATTTTCTGCCCGTGAAATAAATGACAGATCATTATTAAGTTCAGAAAAATTTCCAATAGTCTAAAATTTTTTTTGTGAAAATATACGTCTATTTTAAATATAAAACTCTTTAATTTTATTTCTACCTAAATATTTTCTTCCGCCGAAACCACTACGTCTTCGAACAATACTTTCATCCGGTTTGACGCAAGCGACTGCAATATTTGACTGACTATATTTTGTTGATAGTAATAAAATAGAAATAGCAAAGTTTCGCTAGATATTATAAATGTACACTTAATAAATTGAAATTGATTTCCGAATGTATAGAATGAATAGAAGTATTAGAAATAAAAGAATGTATAGAAGTATCATTAATAAACAGAAAGTATGACAGAATATTTCATACTTAATTTAAATTTCGAAATATTTATATTTTCAAAATATTTTTAAAGTATATTGTATGCACCAACCGTATTCGCTTTAATGTAGAACAATAGAAACAAATTCTTTATTTTATAAGTCGTGTTCAATTAGACACATTAAGCGCAATCAACAGGATTGATTTTGATTTAATTTGTCTCTATTGTTTGTAATTCTCACCAATCGAATCCCACGAAAATATTCGACTGTTATGACAGCAATTAACGGTTAATTATAAATTTATGAGGAAATTCGCGTATGTACATTAATTGTGTTGAAAAATTGTTTATTTATATTTACATTCACAATTAAATTAAACTATATGATGTAGTATTATTTCTACTTTTTTTACCACGACCTAGGTTTCGTTGTATTACAACATCTTCAGGTGGGATATTAGCAAAGATTCTTTGCAAACAGAATAAATAGCTAAACCGTCCGTTACCCCCGTTAGCAGAATACCTTCCGAACATTGTTAGCAGAATACCTTAAAATAAATACTTTATAAAAATGTAATTAAAAGAATACGAAGTCATGGCCTCTCTTTGTCTGGGCAAAGCCGGGACGGGCAGCTAGTGTTATTGTATGAGTATAATATCTATACTAATGTTTAAGGCGAAAAAAATTATTTGTTTATTAGATTGTTCACATTAATCTTTCGGCCCAGGTAGCAGATTTTAATATTTATATGTTAGAAAGCCCATAATTTGAGAGAGATTATAAGCTAGATGTCATCACAGGGGCAGATCAGCGATAAAAAATGGAACAGGAGTCGGAGAACATTATTTAAACAACGCAAGATAGAGGAAGTTCGGAGTATTAGAGTATAGTGGAAATTTGAATATGACAGTGTCGCAAACTTTGCAATATAGTCACGAGCTGACCTAACGAAATATACATTACATAGAATATCTAGCGTATCAACCCGCGTTTATTAAAGACAAAACGCATAAATGGTATTATTCGGATTTTTAAAGCGCAAAGGAAAAGTTATGGTTCTACGATATATCATTAACGAATATTGGTTGTAACATGATATTATCTGCTTGTCGATGACTTCTTGATTCTTCATAGACAATTTCTTTAAGAATTAAAGTATGCGAAGTGCTATGGATTCGACATATTTTAGGTCATGTAAATAGATTATTGCGATATACAAAACTCTTGTAAATAAATGACAGGATGTTCATGGAAAAACGAATAAAAAAATAAATCTGAAAAATAAAATTTAAAAAAGTCTAATTTTGAAAAGAATATTTAGTTATGTGTATTAAAATATAACTTATGGAAGCATGTCAGTACGATACCACGCAAACATATCGAAGCTATACTAATAGATATGTGTAAACATGTGTTAATAATGAATGATTACATTTTACATCCAGGCGAATAAATCGCCGGCATTCATGTAACTTAATACTTATGTATAAGAACTATATCCACAATTAAATGAAACTACGTGATGTAGTATTATTTCTACTTTCTTTAAGTTATTTACCACGACCTAGGTTTCGTTGTATCACAACATCTTCAGGTCGGCTGTTAAAAAAGATTAACTCTTAGGAACATCCAACAGCATTTATATGTTTCAAAACAATAGCGGAAGTTGGGTTTGTGTGGGTTTTCCCACTGCTTATGTTAGCGAGTTTATTGTAGGGGAGCGGTGAGGTTTTATTATACTTCCGAGAGTTATACGATATGCAAGTATTTGAGTGAGGGTAATAAATTAAATTGATCTTATTCTATGAGGTTATACATTGCAAATGTCCTGGTGTATGTAATAAAATTAAATGGATGTTATTCTCAGTAATATATTTATACAACAGCAAGGGTATCTCAAAGTTAGAACAAGGTTATAACACTAATTCTACATATGTCCCGTTTTATTTATTAATTAATTTATTTATTTATTCTTTTTTTCTTTTACATATATTTATATTTAGATGTGTAGGTGGGCGGAAACATATCGCATAACTCTCGGAAGTATAATAAAACCTACACCGCTCCCCTACAATAAACTCACTAACATAAGCAGTGGGAAAACCCGCACAAACCCGGCTTCCGCTATTGTTTTGAAACATATAAATACTGTTGGATGTTTCTAATAGTTAATCTTTGCTAACAGTCCACTTAAAGAAAATAAAATTATACTACATCTTGTAGTTTCATTTAATTGTGAATAATGAATTTCTACAAAATTAACCCCAAATATATTCAATACAAGAACTATATCGTAAAGACCAATTTAAAGTAAAAGAAACCTTTGCAGATTGTTCCATCTTTTTATCTAATGAAAAAAAAATGTTTTCGTCAATAAATAGTTATGGAGAAACAATTTCCCTCGCCATGTTGGAGAGTTTTCTAGGTCTTCAAACTATTTTCCTGATGCACCCAAGAATACAGGTGTCTTCGAAGGATCCCAGTATTTTCTCGTATTTATGATTAACTTTTCCGCCTAGGATTTTCCGATAGGGTTAGGTATTATTTAAACTATGATCAACATTTCTACTCGACAGAGTTAGATATTACTCAATCTATGATCAAAATTGTTGCTGGACAGGTTTAGGTATTGTATAGGATACTCATTTTACCCAAACCATATTTTGCCAACACTCCGAATGCCTTAAAGGTTGTTAATTCTGAATTAAGGTATAATGCCTAAAAATACAACATCCCAAAAACTCAAGTGACTATTCTGGAGATATCGATCTCCATCAAGTAAAAAAAATGTTAGCAAACAGAGATTCCAATGTGACCAAAATAACAGATTAATAGATGTATCAAACACTTCGGAGATGAAGGTGCGTCTTACTCTCTTGACTTGTCTAGTGTAGTACACAGGAACCGTAATTAAGCCATTCACTGAGCTGCTATTAAATTCACATTAGGAGTTCTATATTTCTCTTACCATGTTGGTATATTTCCGTTCTACCATTGAAGTGCCAATACAAATCTACAGATATGCGAGGTTATCGATTATTTTTATAGTTATAATGGAACATATTATAAAATAAATAAAACTCTCTCCATTTTTTAGAAATATAACAAGCAGAATCATCTAATCCAATTCTTTAGAAATTTTCATATACTTCTTTTATACAGCTACCATTTAAAATGAAGTCATCGTACTCATAATTTGCTATACTCTAGGTATTTATATAATCTTCCAGCATTAATCTGCATTTGGGCGGTCATTACTGTTGTAATTAACGATGAATAATTAGACCGTGCTTCATATTTCATCATAATTAATGGCGGGCATATTCCTGCATAGTGATAGTGACAGCTTGTATTGACTGACTCATCGCTATGATATAACTAAATTCATTTATTTGTAATGTTGAAAATGGTGTAAATTAGCGGATGTTGTAAGAGTGTTTTATATTTCGTGCACGCCCACTTTTTGAGTAGTTATTTTATAAGATTTAAAATTTTAAATGAAAAATAATACCAGGCGATAGAATAAATAAAGAGTGTGGGGTAGCGAAGGACATTAATTTACGTAGCTTTCAGTATCAAAACTGAGCGTTATTATGAAAACCGATGTGCTAGATACAGAAATATTTTTTATATTTATACATTTGGTACTTTAACATACGGTAACCATGCAATACTAAATGAACAGAAACCAATTTTAAATATTTTATTAAAAATATATTAAATTTACATATAAATCAAAATATCAATCATTAATTCACGGAGTTTAATAACAATATTAGGAAAGAGAATATAGAGACTGAAGAATGTAATTGTTTAGATATTTCCAAAACACTTTTAGAAATATCGAAAGAAAATGAGTTCCTAAACCCCAAGTTTGAGTATTTCACTGTTCCGCATCTTAAAAATAATTTGGTTTTTCGTAAAGGTAGCGGTGTGTTTGTGAATAAGAAACGTAAGTAAACATAAACAAAGGCCCATTTCGATTTTAATTACAATTAATTTTTTGTAGTCAAATATGACTGTAGAGAAACTATAACACATTTTATAAACATTCTCATTCCTCGAGGATCATTTCATTGTTGAGTATAACAATAAAAATATGTCCTAAGGACTCTATCGTATAAAAGAGATACTAAAAAAATAAAAAGTCAACAGGAAACCGATAGTCGAGAGAGATATTGGACGTCATAATAATCCTTTGGACGTCATAAAAGTTATTATATTTATATTTCGATGAAATTAACATTAACTAACGTTACATGTAACGAGTCTTTAATATTAATTTCCATGAAATTAACATTCAAGACTCATTACATGTAACTAAGTCCACTTGAAAATTTTAAATATACGGGTATATTTTTTGTTCACGTTGCAAATATCGTATATATTTTTTGTTAACTGAGAAAGAATTTATTTTCGGAGATATATGTACATATATACCCATTAATTGAGAGTCAGTTTAGTAATTTTTACTACTAACTGCTGCAGTTCATGGTGCATTCACTTATGACTGAATTTCGGCTGGTTCGTAATTTTCCTTTGTGTAATATTTTTAATGAACACTTAATCATAAACACTTTATTTTTTGGAACCTTTTTAATATCTAGTAACCTACGTAATGTTATTTATTGGAACATTTTATGATTTTTTTCTATTTAAAAATACAGAAATAAACTTCAATGTACTCACATTTACAACTATTTTTGACAAATATAGTATTGAGTAAAAATTAATGACCGTAATGGTTATAAATTCAAGAACCATTTTAAATTGTCTTTATATAACTTTTAATAGATCAGTACGGTAACTAGTCAGAACAGAAACGGTAATCTTGTGTAAATAAATATCCAAGGAACATATTAAGATACACGTATTTCATTTCGACGCGAAAAACCTGGGCAATACAGGAAAAATAAGTAGTTCATTATTAAGAATTATTCAGGATCTATTCAAAATATATGGAAATTAGATTAAATTATCACATAAGCAGAGGAACCGAGAATTAGCAACCTAAAACCTAAGTACCGTGAAATATAACTAAAATTATGTTAAATCACATAACACACAATTAGATTTTTTATAATGTTTGTGTGGCTTAATTCAAAGCATGAAGGAAACAATTATCGATCATTGTAACAAGGATTCATAAATCAACCGTAATTACCGTAAAAATAAAAATTTCATTTCTGCCCATCTGAGAGTGTGTACTCTTATATAAAGAATTTGTTAAATTGGTATAACGATTTGAATTCTATGGGTTTCTGACAATAAAACAATATGACTGCAGTCAATAATTTTTTTTCAAATCGGAACCCGTTTTTGAGACACACTATTTCAATGTAATGCCCCTTGCAGTCGTCCTGTGTCCTTCCGTGTATACACATTGGGTGCCATGATGCGTTATTGTAGCGATATTTGACACGGCGCGACGTACTGAGCTTGTTTTTTGGTCTTAAATAATGACGAGCACGAATAATATTTCACAGAAGGGAAAACTTATTATGTAGGTAATTCAATGTTTTCATAAATTTTGTCTCAATATGCAGGTTCTATTAATGAAAATGGAACGTATAAACGTTATTACGATTGAGAATATCTTGAAAATTTAAAATATTTTGTTCTTAAAAAATAATTTCATGCCTGCTAAATTTACAATTTTTTTTTTACTTTTATGATGTTAAAATCTAATAAGTGTTCATTTTTTTCTACAATGGGAAGTTAATTTTTTTTAAATGACATTTAAAATATTTAAATAGGATTGCAGAATAATATTTTTTTTATAAGACTGCTGTTATTAGTTAAATAGGAATTGTAAAAAAAAACAATTGATGCAAAAGTTATGTACATTTGTATACATTATTTTGTTCACAATTTTTATTCATGCTGAAAAAAGCATTTTCATTTTCGCTAGTTATGCCTTCTTCAATATACACCAAATGTCCGCAATCAAGTTAACAATCTTCTTGCTCTAGTATTGCTATGTAGTCACAACATAAACAAAGAATATATAAAGAAAGGAAACCAGTTTGAAAACTTCAATGTTCACATCTAAGCATGCCTGTTAATTTAGTGACAGTTACTATATCACAAATATTTATTTTATGAGCAAAGCAATGACCTGAATAAAAGCAGCGGTCTAGCTATTTATCTTGACTCGACCACCTACAATCAATCTTCAAAAGGCCGCATACATTATCTGCAATCTTTCAAGCGGGCTCAACTAGACACATCAATCTGTTTTGCTCGTAATCTTCGTTAAATATCACGCACGAATAAAAATGAAGTTAGATTCGTGACCAAACTAATTTGCATTTAATTAAACTGATTTTTAAATTAGTAAGTGAAACCAGTTTTACAAATTTACTCAAATTATCTTTTGACATAAGTAGACGATCGAAGCTTTTGAATCTAAGTAATATTTCATCAGTTAGAAAATTTAACAAAGCCATAAATTTTATATGTAGTTATTGAGTTAAATTTCAAATTAGCAATGATGTTTGGAGATGATATTTTCAATGCAAAATGATGTGTTTTAGTTGATAGTTTGTGATTAGTAGTAATAGTTTCATTAGCAGGTACATTTATTTACATGGTTTTTTATTTTCTATGCTATACGCATCTGTTTGTTTATAGGTCAATATATTTTACACAATTATCCGTACTGATATAAAGATGTACACTATGTCACTAGAAGATTAAGGATAAGAATGTATCTGCGTGCACAAAACCAGTCGGCAATATGTCCTGCAGTGGACGATATCTTTTTTACCTTGCACGTCTGATACGTGTTTACATAAATCTTAATGTAGTTGCAAACATAGTTTCAGAACTATAGTTGCAATACGGCATGAACCTGATGCATAGAACATAGAATATCTACAAGTATACAGAGTAAATGAATCAGTTGAACCTTTCGTGACATGTAATTAACTTGTCGTTACTAATTATATGCTAACTGGAGGAAAACAAATTACCTGGATACGAAAAAATAATTGTACAAACACAAACAACATTTCGCATATTTTAGTCGTCTTTACATATTTTAAATAGGTTTCTAGTGCTGTGCGAATGTATTATTAAAAAGATGTTAATATTTTGAAAAATAATATTGAAAGATTTTTAAAAGGTCTATCATCTCTTAATTAAAAGGCTCTTATCTTTATTTCGTAGAAATCGACTAGATAATATTGGTTGTTAGTATTGCTTTTAGCAATATCCTGATTTGTCCAAGTTTTTATTTGTAATAAATGAAAACACATAAAAATTATCCATACTAAATAAATTAATTAAATTAATTAAAATGGTAACAAATGTAATTAAAATGGTATTGATTAATATTTTTTAGTCAAAATGCCACTTTATTTCCGAACCCAAACAACTCAACTGTCGATATAAATCAACTACTTAAATTTGACCCACATCATGACGAAGCTTCTCATCATCAAAAGTTTTTATGATTTGAAAGACTTTCCAAAATTTATGATTCAAAAGTTTTTATAAATTTCATGTGGAGTTTTATATCACTTTTCATAAATAACGTGTATTACGAATCGATCCATTGTAACGATATCTTCATCGGAAGCCTCGATCCTCCCGGTCGAATTAGTTAGCGTCCTGTCTGTGGGTTTGTGATTCTAACTTAAATATTGCTTTTTAACAAAAGACTTAACTACGAGTATAAAATACATATTTTAATTTCATATTTTAACACAATGTAATTTAAGAACTAAAAGAAAAGTCTGTTATAATAGCTAGGTTTATTGTTACACAGACACAATATTTGTGAGCAAAAGAGTATATTTAGAACTATTAAAAGACAGAAAGCCCTATTTCAGTTGGATACACTGACAGGTTAAAATAGTACTTTTTCATTCAATACAATTAGCACTTCTTCATTATATCCTTTAATGATTAAAACCATAGCAACTGTACCATCTCCAAAACGAGAAACAAAGAATTTCTGTATTTAATTTTTGCAATTGTATATGTGTATTTTATTAGCATATGTATAATTTAATGAACTCTTCCATACACAATTCGAATAATTTAAATCAACAATAATAATTACCTTCTGACATGCACACTTGTGTATATCTTACAGAGCAGAAGCAAATTTATGTAACATACCAGTCTGAAAATGTTATAGCCAGTATATTGTGTACTTTGTCAATATAAACATGTCACAAGATATTTAAATAGAAAAAGGAAATATTGAAATATTAAACTGCCATTGCTTGGTTACGGTAACATGTTCTATACTTGACACGAAAACTTGGCGGTCAATTCCTGCGGGTGCAAAACGCGGGCACGCGATTCTCTTTTGCCATATTAAGAAGAAAGCCCAAAATAGAGTTAACCCAAAAAACCTTTTGCAAAACCAACAATAATAAACCCCCTATGTGCCATTAGTATAATCTCATTTAAAGAAAATTTGTATAATACCAAAACCAAAAATAATTATCAGCACGCCTTAAGTGTCTTTATTTTAATCTCATTCGGAGAAAATATTAAAAGTATAACACCAAGAATAAAACCTGAATTATTTATCTCGAAACTAAGAAAAATTATCATCATACCTTAGGTTCCCTTAGTTGAATCTGATTAGAGAGAAAAAACACCCATCTCTATTCGATTTTAAATTAGTCACGGTAAGACTACATGCACAATGCGGTTTCAGCAGTACGACGGCTTCATATTTAAGAATTATTCTCGCCATCTAAAATGCTATAATGACCAATTTATAGCACGTTTTCTAAATAATGGTAGCCAAACGTAGCGGCTGGGCTGGTTACGCGATTCCAAGAGACGTAATTTTGGAACGATTGCCTTGGTTACTTATTTTCTTATTGTTATGTTTTCCGCATCGTGTTTTGAATTTTTTTTTTAAATACGTCGGCTCTGAAATTTGTTTGGTAATTGTTTTGAAAAATCTTAGTAAATATATTTTATGAATATTTTCATTATTATTATAACCTTCCCAAAGACAATACCACTTTTGTTTTATTCTTAAAATGTAAATTCTTCGTCGTAAAATATTTAGATACGTACCTGTGTAGAAATACTAAAAAGCAAACCTTATGATTTCGTAACAATAAGTATATTTCCAAATCACGATTTAAAAAAATGGAAGCAAATTTTTCTGTGCTTTCTTTGAAACTAATTTTGCATCAACACATTATTTTAATAGATAATATGGACTTGTATGCACGTATTAACTTTGACGTACATCCAATTCCTTTAAAATTGTCATTCTTAAGTTTTCCGACCATAGAAATAATTTTCCAAACTAAAATAAAAAAATTGTTTCAGAATAGACAAAATAACGCAATCTTCATTCGAATTACTTTACTTTGTTTAGGCAAACATAGCATAGTATATGTTATATTTACGTAAGCAAATATAACATTTACTGTACTATAGTATGTGTGACCCTCTTCCTTTCTACACTCTTGACCCTAAAAGAACAATATTTTCCAAATAAGTTAATAAAGATAAGAGCAAAAATTAGAGGAAATATAAAGTTGTCTATTCTTTAATTTGTAACCGTAGTCTACCAGTATGGGCTTACCATGTAATTGAAAACAAAAGATGGTAGCCTTAACCATACAAGTTTATGGATGAAGTGGAGCAGTTCACCGATGAAGTGAAAAGTTCGATAGTAATCATTAGTTCAGAAAGTTGTAAAGTTAATTCTTTTTTCTTGTCATTCTAATTAAAACTAGAAAAATATATTTCACTTATACATTTACACTTATACATTTTTTCATTATACTAAGGTATTTATTATATATCTTTATTTATATATCTTAATTAAACTATATGCACGAATAAAAATACTAATATTGGTTACGCCCTACGTAGACATAGATAGATTAGCTTTTGGATAAATTTTTTAACGTCCTCAACCGTCATGTTACAAGAGATCCGATTTCAAACAAATGTTGAACGCCTCTGACAGGTGCTTCCCCTACTGCTCGAAGGCATTCAAGATTTGTTTTCTCAAACGGTACATAATTTTTACTTGACAGAATGACTTAAATATTAAACTTCGAAAACGCATTATAAAAACGATTTAAATATATTTCTAATGATATTAGAAGACAAACCTCGCATAACCAAATTCAAATACTTATACCAATGCCATGGCTATTTATTAAATTGTTTAGTAATTACACGTCCTGGTTTTTCTTGACCAAATAACTGTATTTTATTATTAATATTTTTATTATTTTTGGGTAATTTATAAATGTTATTTTAAATGGTTCGATTACTTATTTTGTGCTTTAGCCGAGCACAAACGAACGGTCAAATATTGTATTACAAAAATGCTTATCATAAATAATATTTGATAAATTAGGTACGCAAATACTGTAGGTTTTTGTGAAGGTTATAGTCGTGTACAATCGGTTAAAACATTATTAATTATAATACAGCAATATTTGTTAACTTTTTTCAACTCCGATAAAATTTTATGTTCGGATTTGGCGACAGAAAAAGGGGCACAACAAGCGATATGCAATAATTAGCGATAATTTACTGTTGAATTTTTATATTTTTTATAATGTTTACAAAATGTCTATAAATTATTTTAATATGTAAAAGAATAATGATTTCAAAGTTTAATAAAATACGTTGGGCACATTTTGGATTACTAAAAACAAAACTTACTTCTTTCTAAATTTACAACAATATATTTATATCAATATTGCAATTTTTATTAAAAAATATAGGTAGACTATCATCGAGATATGAGTTGACATCCATGTAATTTTGTTTTTGATTAGATTTTGAAGTCCACGATTTAAGATATCGTAATTTAATCAACCTGCTGAACGAAAAATTTTACATAATATACATCTGAAATAAAAACAGTAAATTAAAATTTTATAAATAACATATTTTACTGAAGGCATATTCAGGTATTCAGCTATTTTAAGATTTTATCACATATAAAAATTTACATCATGTCAATATTGACAACACGTAATGCGCCATGTTAATTTATATGAATGCGTCCGCCTTGATATTTAATTGTTCAAAAAAGGGTAATCAAATACTAATAATAGTTTGTGGGTTAACTTCAACTCAACACGCCGGAAAAATAGTTTTCTTTTTCGGGCTAAGTTACTATTTGTGATTCTCATTTGATAGCACTGATAACATACTATTATCTGACTCATAACTACATATCTGACTTTCTGATAACATACTATTATCTGACTCATTACTACATATCTGACTAAGGATTTAGCGAAGCTGGAAAGTCAGATATGTAGTTATGTTTAGAATGTCTTGATGTACGAGATTTGTTTTCAAAAAGAACATGTATTAAATACTATTCGAAAATTCATCCTAACCACGGATTATTCGTAAATTTACGAAAGATGCCAATTTTGACAGATTAGATTAAAATACATCGGATCGTTAAAATATTTGTTCATTTACCTACTTTAACGTATACAGTTGATGCATATAGCAAACTTGTTTTAGTTGGATGTAAGAGAATGCTTTGGTAGCAAAGCATTCTCTTACATCCAACTAAAACAACAGTTCAGACCTGCTCGAACCCAGGTCCTCGCTGCGCGCCGCGTCGTCAAAGAACGTAAGTCTTGTGACCAAACCAACACACTACGGGTGAAGACATGTTAATATAAGATAAGTGACAAAAATTAATACAACATAAGCCCCTTACCTAAACTAGTAAAAAGAACTGACATGAGCCTCAAATTATATAGAAAAATATTAGTATAAATAATTGGATTTTCATAGGCCTGATGATTAATCAAAATATACAAATTTAAGTACTAATTGATAAAAGGGAAAAACATGAAGCATATTTTGATTAAATTAATGTGTTTTTATTTATAAGTATATAGAACAATAAAGTTTTAATCATCATTTGCTTATTGCACGTGACCTCTGTCGGGGGAGATTAAAAAATTAAATAACACTATGGCATATAAACCATCTTCACATTTTAATATTTGGATTTGACTTTAAAAAAACAACAGAAATTCCATTCTAGCCATTTGTATTCCGATAGTGCGGTCTACTTTCTATGTAGAGATGGTAAGCGCTTGCTCCTTACCTGAAATTTCGAGTGAATAGCTTTTATTGCTTCCATTTCCTTTGGTTTCAGTTTTTTTGTGGTTATTTTTCAATTGCGCCTTGATAGCTGGAAAAGATGCAGATTTTGGCTGAATAATATAATTCGCACCATTTAATGTGGGTTGTAAAAAATTCCGTAACTCACCCATGAGTTATACAAATAGGGGAATAGGTAAAATAAATGCCATAACTTAAAATATAATATCCAATTATCTGTTCTTAATATTTTCAATTCTGTGGCCATGGACATTTTCATACATCGGTTTAAATCACAAAATTTTCGCAACCACCTGTTGATTGGTTCAATTTCTATCTCCGTTGTCGTAAATAAGCAATCAAAATTTCTGAAAATTATTCAAAGGGGAAAATTATTCAAAATCTCATTGTCGGACTTCCTCAAGGCAAGTGTTCTTTCCCCACTTCTTTTTTCTATTTTCATTGATTCCTTAATTAAACATCTGTCCTCCTATTATGATTTACATGATAATTAACCTCAAATATACTCTCACTGCAATATCGATAAAATAACTACATGCATTGATATATTAAATGTAGACTTACCTTTTGATCAGTCAATAGGCTGGTAGGCTGGGTCTTTTGATTAACAGAATTAAATCGCCAGCCATCGTTATCGGTAGTCAGAAACTTCTGCCAAAATATCTGTATCTGATTTACCACCGCTATTATATATTAAGGAATATGTTATTCCCTTTACTTTACCTATAAAAGACCTTGACCTACTAAGTGACCAACATCTCACATAGAGTTCAGTCGTAAGATTTTCTTTAAAATACACTTTCTCAAATAGCTTCAAAATGTTCTTCAATTACGGACTAATGTACAAATTTGTCAAATTTTACTTCTGCTCATTTTTTATTATGGAGATATGTGTTATTTTAATATAAATGAACATTTACTCAATCAATTAGAAGGACTTCAAAACATGGGCATTCGATGCGTTTTTGACCTTAAAAAATGTACATCCGAGTATCGTACACGTCTTAAATGGTTAAAAATTCGCGATCGACGCAACCTCCACCTTCTATGTTTTGTATATAATATCGTGAATAATCCCGTTACACCTTCATATCTTAAATCTTGATTCCAGTACCTATCATCCCATGACTTCGAACTACGATCGACAAGCAAGTATACCCTCCTAAGCCCTCAGCGTAGAACAGAATTGCATGGATTCACCGTATATTCTACTCGATATATTCTACTAATGCGCCCTCGTCTGCGTTCAAAAATCGTCTGAAAATACATTATTTATCATAATTAGCAGATCAAATCCCTTCCATTATAATTAAACCTTATCCCTCCCTACTCCCCAAGCATCATTTTGCTTTGGTTTTTAATTAATCTTATTATGTTACCACGCATTATTATATATTTTGTATAGTAAGTAGAATTTATTAATCTTAAGAAATAACTTACTGTCTGCCACAACACTTAATCTTCTCATCTAATTCATTGTGGTTGGCTATAAGAGATTTCTCTTGTGGCAATAAATCTGCCACTGTGTACTTAGTTTTTCAAGCTTGCAGAAAAATAAGTAAATGAGTAAATATAACTATATACAATTTAGTGTCTTTATTAAATATATTATATATAAATTTTACTTCCTGCACTTCTTCTCCATGTACACTTTAACTATACCAAATCTCGCACTTCCCTGTAAGCACAATGTGCTTAAAACCTGATACAACATTTTTTCTTCATGTATTATTATATAGATTATTGTATAAAACGGGAAAGTTTGTTTACTTATTTATTGGCATTTATCTCTGGAGTTTCATCTTTCAAAATTCTTTTTGTACGAGAAGGCCCATATTTTGAGGAAGATTATAAGATTTCTGTCATTATGTTACGATTCATAAAGTAAAACAGTGTACACTTAAATATTTACAAGTGCGAGTTCTTTATGTTTTCAGAGACATGAAAATAGATAATTTCACAGGTGTGCCGAAGCAATTTACAGTTATCGACTCATAAAAAGACTGTCCGCTACATCATAGAGGCTGGCTTCAAGATCGCTGTTTACTCCGTTCGATGTGCGGCTAGTCACTAGTTATTGTACAGTTCAAATAAATGAAAGTAGACAGAGGTTCTCCATACATGTAATTCGATTAGGATACCAGAAGTATATTCTTTCTACCCTTCGTGTCAGAAAACTGTTTTGAAATAAAATAACTATGAGTTTAGATTAGTTCAGGTTGGATCATATTGTGTTAGGGTAAGCTAGTATCAGGTTGCAGAATTAAGTTATCTTGTATTAGGTTGGGTTAGGGTAGATTAGGTCCGATTAGATTGGATTATGTTGAGTTAGGTGAGGTTGGATTATGTTAAGTTAGGTTGGATTGGGTATCGTACATTTATTTTTATGGAGTACAATATAGAAATTTAAAAAATTAGTAATATTTTTTCCCTAAAGTAAACTTTTGAAATTCTAAGAAACTAATAATATATTAACGCTGATAAAGCTAATTTTGATAAGTTAAATTAGATAACTTTATTCCGGGATTGGCAAATGACGAAATTTGAAAAAAAATTAAATTTTAGTGTTGTAAGAAAATATATCTTTTTAAAATTGCATAGGCGGTGACTACATTACTTGGTTTTATTCTAAATATGTAAATATATAGATTTAAGGGTAAAAACTATTTTTAGGGTAAATTTTATATTTATACTCAGCTGTATGCGTGTTTGGCTGTGCCTAAGCTTAAAATAAGACACTTACTAATTTTGACACATGCTTATGGCCCCAGATCCCAGGCCCCATGGAAGTAATAAACAAATAGCAGAAAAAACATTAAAATAATATATTAAAATTTACAATAGAAACTTGTGATATTTATAACCTAAAATTAAATTCGGAAAGAAAATTAATAGTTAGACAGAATAAATTGCAAGCAATTCCAACTAAAATGCGCCCTGGGGACCAAAGGGTTACATATCAATACGCCAAAACTAGAAACAAATGCGACTCAGTACAATAAAGATGATAGAATGGAGGAGCTTAGCTTGAATGACGAAAAAGAAAAAGGAACGGTTGTATTAGTGGCATAACAAAGTATAAAGAAGAAAACTTTTCCATCTACGAAAACAAATATAGAGTCAAATGAAAAATCATATATATCATTTTGCTTGTTACAAATGTAGGAAATGCGGTCATTTCGCAAAAGATTTTCGTGCTCCTAACCTAAATAAAACCAAGGCAAGAAAAATACGTTAGCCTCCGATGTAGCGAATAGTGATTGGAAAAGAAGCAATTTTCTTATATATGATGAAAACGACCACCTCATTTTGCTAGATTTAGGTCTTTGTATTATTAAATCAATTTAGTATTTGCAAAGTTTAAAACAATTTGTGTCCATGTAGGGCGATCAACAACTTTTGTCAGTTTAATATTTTTTAATTGGTTTAAATTAAAATTTTACATCAGTTTTAAAGTTTGGACAATTCGGTTAAACATCTTTTACTTTTTTATTTATCTAATTAATAACTTAAAATATATTATGTATTCATTCTAATTTCAGTAAACTTTATTACTTTCCCTGACATTTGAAGTCGTCGCAGTAAATCCTGAAAAAACACAATTATTTTGTCTGTATAGATAACATCAGCAATCAAATTAAATATTAATGATTATAGTTTTAAATATTGATACATTTACGGTTACATGGATCCCATAGTTAACATTACAATCATTACATAAGTTTCATAAGATTAATTTCATAAGAAATAGATATTGACATCTTTTATGTTTTTATTTTCTGATTTCTAATAGTATATAAAACTAAATTCAATTAATATAGGTATTTGATCGTGCATTTAAAATAATTATATTTATTTGAAAAAATGTGGAAAACTTATATCTACATATAAATCGAATAGTTATAAAAAATAACCTGCCCAATATGAGTGGAATTTCCACTGCGAGGATTTCGTATAGATTCAGGCACTAATAAATGATTTTCGAGGTACATAGTGTTTCTATTAATTTATTTACAAATAGTAATTTTTCACAACGTATTTGTATTGCCTTATATAAAATAAATTCTATATCGTATAGATATTGACACTTTTACTTAACCCGCTTTTTTCATGATTTTTCTTTCAATAGTTTCGGAAGTAAGAGAGAGATAATTTAAATAGGCAATTTAAAATTAAAACAAAATATTTTTTAATTTTCTATAATAAGCGCTTTTGAATCGGGCTAGCAGATGGTGTAATATATAGATACGCGAATGATCTTATAAGAGTCCCCTTTTCCAGTTTGGGAATAGGTTTTTCAACTTCCCTAGATAAGTTTAATATCAAAGTTTAGACTAAAGAATTTTTGGAATTGACTCCTTAAGAATCGATTTTCATATATAGTACCCGCTATGAAGTTTTATGAGGAAATAAAATCATAAGTTCAGATAGAACGAAGTTCAGAGTGTTAAAAAAAGTAAAATTCAGATTACATTGCGATTGTGTAAGTCTAGCTTAATATGAATTGTCGTATTATGTCTCCGACAATAGACGCATATTAAACTAGTATTAACCAATCGAGTTTAGAAAATAAAAGATTACCCGATTGAAAATGTATGTTTTAATTCAATACTTTCACCTGCACATTACGTACTACGCATCGTTAGCTAATTTCAGGCACATCTTGACATATCATTATTGACAGTTGTAGGCACAGATCAAATACGAAAGTTGTAAACGTCGTTTCCTTTTTAATGAAAGTATTACGTTTAACAACAAAGTAGTAAAATAAATACAAGAAAAAGAAACTGTACAGATATTAGTCCCTTACAAAGACGTAATTGTAAATAAAGGCACCGATGAAGCAAGCATGAAGATGAGAACCAAACGCTTGGAACGCTATTGCCGAGAAACATAATGCTAGTGATATTATTAATGAAAGGATGAGTACCTTCAAATGTACAAGTTTATAATGAAAATTGAATACATAACTAATTGGTTTGCACGAATGTAATTTGTTTTTTTCTAAATATGCTAAGAAAATTGTACGTTATTTATTTCTTTAGGCAACAGGAAGTCAACTGTGCACCCTTGACTTAATATTAAAGGCAATTAGAGAACAGAGTCGTTAAGGGAAAGGCAGCGTCGAATGGCCACCGGTAGAGGAGACGCGATTAACGACATCAAAATTGACTCCGTCATTTCCTTCATAGCGCCAGGGCTAATTGCGGTATTCCCATTAAACGGTTCTGCCCAGCAATTAAATCGAGATAAACAAACTAAATTTCAATGAGTACTAAATTTCAATAAGTGCTTAATTAATCTTTCATTTATATTGTTGATATTGTTTTTTAGCCACTGATTAATATAATAAAGGGCACTAGACGTTTCTAGTATGATTTATTTCAAGTGAACTTTATTATAATTTATATTTAATACTGAAGAAACAGTATTACAAATGAAAATAATTTGTAATGTAATGAGTTTCGAAATCACAAATAATAAAATTCATTTAAGAACTTTCCAATTGGACTTTTATTTTATTTTCTTTCTATAGATATGCAAAAAGGTATGGAAATTAAAAGTTTGTGCATTTACGAAATTCATGAATTGACATGAAATTAATTAGTAAATTATCTACAGAGCCATCTTAGCAGCAATAGACGAGTAGAAGTGAAATTTTCGTCGAAGCCGCCATCGAAACATCGTTCGAGGCAACGGAAGATGTTCCTGCTTGTCAGCCAAAGGTTGAAGTACTGGAAACCATGTTTGACGCGGACACGAATAAACCAATATCTAGGAAATGCACCAGGAGACTGCATTCCGATATATATATTTATTCTACAAAATAAAAGTCTTATTGAAGGAAAATAACTCAGTACTTACGAGATCAGGTTCTAGATTATTACCACTGCGCTAGTGATTCACTTGGAAATTCGACGAAATAAAGTCAAACTTACCAATTACTTTTTCACTTTCTCTAATTTATTTCATGGTAAAGAAACTGGTAACACTCAAGTATATTTATACCGGATTAGTGACTTACTTGGAAAAGTGAAGAAAAAAAGTACATTTTCACTTTCTGTAATTAATTTATGGTAATGAGACATAAAACTGATATTTTCCAGGTAAAAACTCAGGTAATTAAGACAGAAGACAAGTTATAAATATATAGAGTTTCAAGTTTTTAACTCAAAAAAACATGTTTACACAATCGCGTAAAAATATGACCACAATATATTCTTATTATTGTTTATTGCATATAAACTCAAGGTTAAAAGCATTTTATTTACGTATTTTCTAAGATCTCACTGCAACTTTAATAACTCTATTGATCCTTTAATAACTCTTACTTGAACGCTTTACATAAAGACCATAACGACATGTACATTAAATTAATGCAAGAAACAAATATATAGTAAAAAAATTAATTACAGACTTATTTTATGTAATTAACTTTAGCTAAAATAAAAGTTAAATAGCGTTGAATGATTTCTTTCACTCAGCAATCTACATATGATTTGAATAAACTTTAATAAACAGGAACCAAATCTATTGCGCCATGTTATTCTTACAAGGAAATTTTATCATTAATTAATACATTTATCGGGGTGGAAAACATATTATTGGGTCACTATACTTTGATCACCCAACAAAATATTTAATTAACATTCAAATGTATTTAAGTTCAATGAACGTGTATTCTAATGATAGGGGAAATATTAAATTTCTCACCAAATATATTAAATCTCTTATATCTTTACTGTCTTAAGATGACCGTATGATAAAAGTTTGTAACATATTATTGTTTATACATGTAAATGAATATATACATACATATATATATATATATATATATATATATATATATATATATATATATATGTATATATATATATATATATATATATATATATATATATATATATATATACCTTTATTTAATAACCGAAGTATAATCCCCATCTCGTATCAACTAATCGAGATCATAACCTCAAAATAAGTAATCACGCCAGACATTCCTGTTATACCTAATTATAATTTCCTATTATGCTTTCTGTTATGCCTTATATCCTTTGCATTTACCATATTTATTGAAAAAACATTTTTTTTGGTAATTAAATTTAAATAGTCCAAAAACGATTTGAAAATCTAACCAGTTCACACTTTTAATACATACAAACAAAACACACAGATTAAGTTTCAAGTGGTTTCATCCAGATCACCCGTGTGCAACCATCGTTCTGGAGTAAAATATATCCACTCTCTAACATGGTGACCAAGAAATAGGTGTAATAAGAATCACCTCTACTTTAACTCCTGAAATTATCCATAAACATGGTGATGATACATAAAAGTTATTTCCAAATTAGCGTCAAGTTATTTCAAAACTTTCGCGCTTGCTTTATTACCAATAACCGCGTGGCACTAGCAACCGCTTCTGATAAACACTTATTGGAGTCTGTAGAGTAATTCACAACATCGGTTGACGGTATCACTGACATTCCTTTTTGAATTTCATAAGACCAGCAAAGTTTTTAACGCATCACAAATTATGAACTTTTGACTGTAAATGAGCACCTATCACGTGATTCCACGTGCTAGGTGCTCATATTTTACTATTTACTTAATTGCATATATGTTTATTATTTTGCTTAATTGTACAAATGTCATATTTTACTTAGTTGTATATATGTTTCCTTTTCATCGAACTTCACATTTTGGATCATTTTACCTAGTAATCTGCAAAGAAAATGTTTCTTGGTTACAAAATTACTGTATGCTTTTGTTTTTATGATTGCTAGTTATTACATTATATAGTTTCTTATTTAAGCAAAAATTTACGTCAAATTTGTTCCAATCAAATAAGCCATCGCTCGTCATAACAGTCTTAAACAAATCACACATACTCCCCCTCCTCCAATACCTGGTAATGTCAGTGTGATAAAACTATATGTAAGTTAAACTTAATGGTTAAATACTATTTTGTCATGTTACATTAAAAACTTAAAGGTTTTCTTGAAGACTTTTTACTTGCGAGTTGAGAGCATATCAAGGATCTAAAAAAGAATTTCTACACTAAAACTGTGTGACTATGGTCTATTTGGCCTGTAGGATTTTCACTTTATAAAAACAAGGATGGACATTACTCGTAAAATCATGAAGAACGATTGCTAAAAAAATACACTATTAATTACTAAAAATGTTTTCACTACTCATACCAGATTCATTTATTCCACTACTCATACCAGATTCATTTATTCCACTACTCATACCAGATTTTTCACTATTCAAACCAGATTTATTTTTTTGACATGACGACATTTAACAACTCATATTCGGAAAATAAGCGTCACGAAATTTTGCTCTCAATTCGCAACTAAAAAGTCTTCAAAAAAACCTTTCAGTTCTTAATTTAACATAATAAAACAGTATTTAACCATTAAGTTTAACTTACATATAGTTTTATCACACTAACATTACCAGGTATCAAATATGGAGGAGAGGGAGTATGTGTGTTATATTTAAGACTATTATGATGAGCAAATGGCTCATCTGATTGGAACAAACTTGAAGTCAATTTGTGCTTAAATAAGAACTTATATAATGTTATAACTAGCAATCATAAAAACAAAAGCACATACTAATTTTGTAACCAAGAAACATTTTCTTTGCAGATTACTAGCTAAACTAGTCCAAAATGCGAATTTGAATGAAAAGAAAACATATATTATTAATTATATATAATGAATAGTGCCCATTGAGATAAATCTGAAATTGAGAAAAATATCACTAAGGATCAATGACGTATTCGATAAAAATATAAAAAGCAGCAGGATATATTTCAACAATTTAGATAATTAAATGAAAAACGATGTAATAAACCATCAGTTAACTTTGAACGAACATTAATAACATCTTAACTTGACACATTTCAGCCAGACACAGTAATACGCGTTTCAGCAAAACCTCTGAAACAATGAGAGAGCTCACGTTTCTCAGTACAATCTGGAGTAAAGCGTTAAAGGGTGAAAAGCACTATACGTGCTAATACCGTTAATGAAAATCAATTATGCACTTTAATGCCATAACTAGACACAGCTAATACGGTGATAACAAGTTCAGTCAACTATTGTGATGTCTGAAGTTATGAACATTAACGAAGTTTACAGTGTAAATGACAGCAAGGTAACATGTTTTTCAAGACAACATTTCTTAAACATTAATACAACTACGAGAGTCCCATTTGCGATCGTTGTGGTTTCATACCGTCTATTATTTCGCTCACCGCCCGTAGACTACGTTACCTACAGCCATGTAGAAAACACTATTCACTAAAACTTGTTTGCAATTCTAATACAGAATTACATTGAAACTTCCAATTTTTTTCCATATTATTCCACTGTTGTTTGACCGACAAGGTGATGATTGCCCTTATTATCGTAGCATTAGATAAGTATAGCACCAGATTAGCAGAGGACTTTTTTTATAATTAATCACTGTATGTAATTTATTGATAATGATAAATTGTTATTTTTTACGCATCTCACTAATGCAATTATTAAATGCGTAAAAATCAAATGCCATCTTTCCGTTTCATTCAAATAATAGAAAAAAAATTTTAAAAATTAACAGATTAATCAAAATTTAAAAAGCATTTTCGATAGAATATTGAAAGTATCAAAATTATGAAATGTTCGAATACTGGATTTATTGGTATATATTTAATTAAGATACTTTTGGTGTTTTGCTGTTTTAATTTAAAATATAAAAGTTGTACATTTTTTTAAAAAGAACACGCATAAAATTTTACAAAGGAGTTCCAATGAAATTCGTGTCTAAATTAATTTTACTATTGGAAACTCTGTATATTTATGACTGGAAAATATTGTAAAAGAGAACGGAAGGTGTCGTGTGGCACCCGGTTGAAACGAAGTTCCTTTCGCTATATACTATGCATTAAACAACAAGCACATTGAAATAAGGTAACAAGGTAATGAAGCGATCCGAGCAATATCATTAAATTAAACAAAAGTTGCATAATGCGTGAATAGTATTGCATGATTTAATTTTGGAATCAATTAATATGTGTGTAAACTTTTGTGGGTACAAATAAAAGATGATACCAAAATTTTAATTGAAAATAAATCATCCACTAATCGTCACTTTAACACTGTTCCTTACTTACCTGACTTCTTCATTCTTTCTTTATTGAAATAATACGAGTTAGAAAAGAGTGATGAGACGTTATAAGTATTATAGCGCGCACGGATTGCAAAACACAAACGCCTTAATGAATACAAATTACTATTCTCATTCTCTCTGAATCTGTTCCATTAAGATACAGCATCTCGCCGCAAATAATAAGCATATTATATTTTAAACATCTTATGTGACAACCCTAGTTATTCCAGTTTACGAATTATTTAAAGAATAGTGGTCATCAAACTGATATCCAAAGGGATCGTCACGAACCTATAAATATTACGAAATCGCATAGGACATACAATCCTCTTCGTGATAGACTCGCTGCGCTTCGTGATAGACTCTACGAATTAACGCTTCTGTCATTTCACTTGACCATTCAGCAGATAATAAGACCCATAATGACTTTCTGAGTGTTTGCAAAATAGTTTATATATAATAAATCCAATGGCACTGATAAATCCGTCTCATCGAGATGTAGTTAATTTCCTTATGTACTTACTTTATACTACGGATCAGTTGAGAACTACTCAAGAAATATTGAAAGTATACCATTGAAACTTTTTAAATTGGATATGGTACTAAATTTTGTAATCAAATAAGCTTACCCACTTTTTAATCAATTCAGTGATAACTATTTTAATGTTTTCTTGCATATCTAGTCCAGTATATAAAAACATGTTTTCCATAGCTATTAATCATGTGAAGGTTTTTTTTTTGTCAAGTATAATAAACAGTTTTTTTTTAATTTTTTCAGCAACAAAGAAAGCAAAATACTCCGAAAAGGTTTCCGAATATTTTTAGTAGTTTCGTTTCAATTATTATATATAGTTTTTTCACAAAACTACTTAAAAATATCCAGAATACTAGGATTTTGATATTTGACAGAAAAAATCTGTATTAAATATAAATTATGCCTGATATTGCTGGTAAATATAAAAAAAAAATATATATGTGTGTATATATATATATATATATATATATATATATATATATATATATATATAAAATGAAACCACTTTTCCTGCACGAAACTGCGTCATTAGTGACTATTATAATGGTGAATATTCCTTTTCAAAATAAGTTTTTTTTAATAACTATAGAAGTTTTAATGTTTTTCAAATTACCATGAACATAAGTTGATTCATATAAACGTATATGTATATATACGCTACAAAAAGAAAAGTCTGCGTCCTAAATATTACAAACTTATTTCTTTCATCAGCGAATTGGCCTTTAAAGCCTTTAAAGTAGGTATTTAAAATATTTTCAAAAACCAATTACACTTCAATAAAAATATTATATTTTGTTGATTTAACTGTTGGATACCTTAGATTTAACTTGGAACCTGTAGCTATACTCATAAATTTTTGCTTTACATAATACAACTCATCACTAAAACTGAAATATAAAACTTACATAGAAAACCGTTGTGCTAATAATTATTGGCTGGTAAGTTGTAACGTCAATAACACAATTTTTTTTAATTGAAACTATATTCAACAGAAGTTCACAATAACAATACCATAACATAAACCTCTGCAATGCTCAGTTGCGAAAACTACCATTGGTTATAGCCGGCAGAGTGAACCAAAACCGCGGCGTATTTCGTTATCTATTTTTATAATTTCCTTGCCCATTACAAAAACGTCATTGACGTAGAATCTGCTAGAATTGATTTAGTTTTTTTACTTAATACCGACAACCGCCTTTTCAATTTTATAATGTAATAATATAGTATGTCATTTGATTATTTTGATACGAAAAAACAGACGCCTTATAAATGGTTTATTAATATGTTGTATTAAGTTAGATTACCAAAAATCATGATCCACACTTTTGATTGAAATTTAGCTTTTACTAGAGAGAAAAGTTACAGTCCATTATTTAAAAGAGATACAGTCCATTATTTTCTCATATAAAACAAACCTTGTTTTTGAGAGACTTCAATTTGCATTGACAAAAATATATTTCTAGATACATAATTAACGCGAATAAAGCACATTTTTAATTTTATTAAATTTTGAACAACATTTTACAGTATTAACGCCATTGGCGGAATTAAAAAAATATATTTCGGACTTGCCAAAGTAAATAAAAGATTAATTGCAAAACGCATATATTTGATGGTCTCTGGGTGGAAGGAAAGTGGGACACAGGTTTCAATTGGTTATATTACAAAGTCTACCATATAAATACGACTTATTCACAAGGCGATTTATATTAAAATAAAGTTAGTAAAAACAAATCGATGTAGATTTGAAAAAGTCGTCAACCTCAAAACAATACCCCTTTTTTACTCTCAATGCGTGAAAAAACACATTGCGTTAGTTAATTTTGAATACATATACTTGATTATAAACAAACATTTAAAAAATTATAGTATAGCTGGTCTATTTTTATGTTTACATTGATTTCGAAGCTGTATATTTATTTACTTACATATTGATTAATTTCCACAAATTTACACAATCGATAAAGTACACAATACTCTATAAGAGCAATATCTTATCGTCGGCTAAAACACCCTAGTTGTGTAAATAATATTGAGGTAGACCTCATTAATTTTTACAATTACCTAAAATTAAGAAAGAAAAAATACATCCATAAATACTTATATGTACATATTTAATTATACACACATACATACGCATATATTTGCTGTTACTGAATGGCGGAAGTGGCTTTAACATTACCAGGTATGTTCCTAAATAGATATTGTTTTTCTACTTGCACTTGAGAGTGAATTGAAAATTATTGAACGAATGATAATAAAATGCACGGTACGTTTTATTTTAAATTTTCACATGGGTATAATTGTTGAGAGATTATTAAAGGATAGTCAAAAAATATAAGAGAAATAAGTTGTAATAAAAATATTGACTGTGAGCGTAGACCGAGGCAGTTGCTTTTTTTTAAATTTCATAACTGATGATTTAACTTATATATTTCTATATTAACCCTTAACCACCTAGCGTCGGTCACAGTGACTCCAGACGATATATTTGTTCAAATATTTCCGTTATTACGCGGGCCACGCGCCTGTGACTCTATGTACTTTTTCCCCTCCCTCTCCAGTTTGCGCCCTGCGCTCGACCAAGCGACACATGCGTGCAGTAAAAAATACAGGTAAATATATTTTGCATGCGGTCATGGTGACCGACGTTAGGTTGTTACGTTACTTGTAGTTTATCATGTCTGAACGTGATCGAAATATCAGTAGATGGTTAGAAGAGTGTGACTCAGATTCCGAGGATCAAAGGGACGTTCCGGAATTACCAAATGAAGACTGCAGTGATATAGAAGATGTACTATTAGACCACGTCATTAATGGTAAGTGTCAATCGGACTCTGAAATTGATGTTGACGAGTTAAATGAAGATGACGATAATGATGATCTGCCAGTTGATGATGCATCTTCCGATGATAAAGTTCCATTGGCAAGATACCGGAAGTATTTCGGAAAAAGTCGGTTCCGTTGGTCATCTCAACCTCCGGTTTCGTGATCAAGGACTTTTCAACACAAAATCGTTCAACAACCTCCAGGATAAAAGGAGTTTCAGAGATGTTTTGAACAGAAATACACCATCCGATTTATGGCAGTTATTTTTTACTGCTGATATGTTAGAAGAAATAAAGCATACTAACGAAAAAATTAGAAAGATAAGACCTAACTATCAAAACCAAACATGTGTTCAAGACCTCGACGTAATGGAGCTAAAGGCTTTTATCGGTATGTTGTACTATACCGCAATTTTCAAAGAGAACCACACACATTACACATGTTGGTACAGCACAGATGGCACAAGAAGAGAGATTTATCGTTGTATAATGAGCAAGAACAGATTCGAAACATTGCTGAATTGCCTTCGTTTTGATGATGCGAGCACCAGAGATGAACGCCGTAGCACTGATAAAGCTGCACCTATTTCTCAGCTGTTTGTTAAGCTGATACAAAACTGCAAAGAAGTTTCTTCAATATACAGTTACGCTTGTATTGACGAGATGTTGGTGGCTTTCCGTGGGAGGTGCAGCTTCAAAATGTACATGCCGAAAAAACCAACAAATATGGGTTAAAATTTATGTGCACGACTGACGCCAAAAACGGATACCTTGTGGATGGCTACCTATACTTTGGAAAAGACTCAGATGGCCAAGGCTTGCCCGTTGAATACCAAAGACTGAACAAACCCACGCAAGCAGTTTTGAGATTGGTTGCGTCGACTGAAGGAACCCACAGAAATGTTACGACTGATAACTGGTTTACTTTTGTGGAGCTAATGAACATCCTTAAGCAAAAACAGCTGACACTTGTGGGCACCCTTAAACAAAATAAAAGGGAAGTACCTCCTCAATTTCTGCCTGGCCGTCGTCGGGACGTTGGCTCTTCAATTTTTGGATTCACGTCAGATGCAACATTGTTATCTTTTGTAACAAAGCAAAACAAATCCGTGCTTGTTCTCTCCAGCGTGCATCACTCACCAACTATCGATCCACAAAAGCAAAAGCCAGAAATTATAACTTTTTATAATAGCACCAAAGACAGACAGCTCTGACAAATTAGAAACACGTAAAACTTGCTCAACGTGTGACCCAAAAAAAAAAGCGTAAAACATTTCATTTGTGTTTTCAGTGCAAAAATCCAATTTGCGTTAATGTTCTCAAAAAATGTGTGTTGGCTGCCGCGAGAATGTTAGAGGGCTGTAATTTTGTAGTAATTGTGATTTAATTGTGCCAATGATAGTTTCATTTAAGAGGTTATATATTTAACTTACTAAAAATAATTAAAAATGAGTAGTCTAATTGATTGTTATTGCTTAGATCTCACCTTAATTAGAAAACCTATAATTTGTTAAAATATTTGTAAGTCACTTTTATTAATAGTAATAAGAAGTAAGAGGTGTTAATTTGAAGAGTTTATTGAAACAATTTAAAATAAAAACAACTGAAGAAAATGATGTAGTTTACATTTTTGCCAATTTATGATTTTTTCACCTTCATAATAGTACTTATATGCAACCCGTCACCATGACCGACGTTCGGTGGATGTGTTACTAGAATACATGTTAGGTGGCTAAGGGTTAAAATATTTTCTCTCCTTTTTATTTTTCATTCATTCCTCTATTCTCAAGAAATAAATCATGTAAATATTTTTTCCCAAAATTAATTCATTAAAGCGCGCGAAACGCCATGTTTTAAATAATTAGTACCAACTTTCCATCTGACAGAAAAATAGCAGACGTCATGGGATTTGACATTGTATAAAAGACAAGTAGCATCACGAACAATAAAAGAATAAAAACTTTATCTAAATTACGACTGGACTGAAAGCTCATTGTGTTAACCTGTCGTCAGCAATAAAAAAATGAGCTATTGTTCCATTTAGACCAAATTTAAAAAAGACGTAAATTAATTTGTTATTTTTTCCATTACAAGCAGATTCTGATCCTAGCAAAATATTTCAGTATAACATGTTTCAATTATGTTTGATTTGCCAATAATAAATTCGAATTGAAATCATGAGCCAAACGTTATACAACGGATAGAAATATATAACCAAAAAAAATCATAAATAGTAATTACAATGATCCAAGTACTTTTCACACGCAATGTGCCCCGTGCTAATATGACGGTAAGTATTAAAATCGATATTTCGATAGCGAGATACACAGCGACGTCAATCAAGGCGAGGTCTAACTCGTGAATGAGTTGCACTCTACGGCAATAAATGACGTTCATGTTAGCAAATAGGAGAATATGAAAGGAATTTATTTATTTCAAAACAGTTTGGTGGAAATATATTCAAAAAGTTTGGTCGTAATATATCAGTCTGAATTACTTTATAATATTTCATAAATATTCATTAGGTAATCGTCCGTCAAAAAATCGTCTAAATAACGATTTTTCCACTCCTTTCATCAATTTATGCTCTTAATTTTATGTCTTAAACTTTTTATTGAGAAAATCCAAATAAATACATAAGAGAATAAATTATCTGCCCAGTGGTACCTTTATTTATTAATATTAACCGAAATGAGCGAACTGAGTTAGTTATCATTATAAGGGAAAAGGCTGATTTTTTATATTCGCTGCGATAGACCGTTAACGAAAGTTTTAAACAAATTCTATTATGAAGAAGATACTAAACCTATAGAGAACACTAAATATTAAAGTAGCTAGATCACATGCTCATATTACTTGAAGTATTATAGTTCTCTTACAACGTCATGACTTCTAATTAATTTTACTCACACAGTAACCTTCACGCCATTGGGATAATCTTAAAAACTATTAGAAAGTCAAAACTTTTGCACATTATTATTACTCATAATTCAATAGATTTCAGTACTGGAGATATTTTTTTTGCTTTCAAGGGGAGCGCAGTTAAAGCAAAAAGTTTGGTCACGGCTGTACGGTTTATAAATTACGCTTATGACTCCGGTGAGAGCTTTCTAAAACTTTAAGGACGACAATTGACACGCAAAAGTATGAACTCATTTCGATAACGCCCAAGTGGACTATGTTGTCAACAAGTAACTTTTTCGTAATCGTATATATTGACAATTTTATTACGACGTCTAAAGTTTCTAAATTGTTATTGTCTGCACGTCACAATTTATTTTATTGTTTCTAGAGTTTTAAGGTTCCTTTGGGATTATTAACTAGTTTGTTATTCATGTCCGCTTATTAAACATTTGTGGCATTGCAGAACTTAAAGTTTAAAAATATCAAAATGAAATTTAGTAGTCGTATGTATGAAGCCAAATATAAATAGGAAGTTAATAAAATCAAAAATTTTAATATACACGTCACATCTGCTTGCACAGAGTATGAGAAATTCATTTCTTAGAATTTTTCTTATATTCTTTAAATTCTACGCCTCAAAACGAATTAGTTCTCTTAATCTAGCTTTCATGTGTTTGCCTTTTATATCTTTAAATTATTAAATATATTTTATGATCTTTTATTTTGTAGACAATAAATCTACTGAACTAATTATAATAAACAAAATGTAGTATAAAATTCCTACGTACCTACGGTAAACACTTCTATGGTTCAATTAATCGTGTCAGCACGCGAACTGAAACTAAAGATAGAAAAATGGCATTTAAGGGAAGCCGAATTAGAATCTACAGAAATGTACGAAAAACCAAACGTCTCTTATTTTACAACCCCTGTCAAAAAGCGAAGGCGGATTTAAGTGTTTGATAAAATTTACCTATTGAAGTTTCTCATTCATTCTGGATGTAGATATGTTTAAAATAGTTATCGTGTGATTGTAAGATTCAAAAATTATTGTAAATTTTTTTATTAAAAATTGTTTTTTTATATTTCCCTAAACTGTTAATATGACATTATTTTAACTTTCTGAAAAAAGAAAAATAATTTTTGTGTTTCCTGTCGCATTTTTTTAAATAATATTTTATTCCCTTTTATTTAATAAAATGTCGAAATACCTATTGTTCCTGTAATTTTATTTGCAAAAATTTTTAAAGCGATTTTTACCGAAACTAAACGGTAAATATTTTTAAATTTAGGTTTTATCAATAAGTATAACAATGCGAAAAAATGTGAATGTGAGCTTTATAACACTAATAGTCTGTGAGTAAAACAGACAGACGTACGATCTGTAACTACAAGTATTTCTAGTTTGGCTACAGAAAAAAGAATTCTAAATATAATATACACAATTGTTTATTCACATATTCGAATATGTACTTGAATCAAAACTTTAAATATTGAATATATTTGACGTTAATTTTGTAGAAATGCATTATTTACAATTAAATGAAACTACGTGATGTAATATTTCTTCTTTCTTTAATTTCTTTACCACGAACTAGGTTTCGTTGTATTACAACATCTTCCGGTGGGCTATTAGCAACGATCTTTGTCATTTCCAGTATCATTTCCAGTACATCTTTCACAACCGTAAGTATAATAATTTGGTTTGTTGTAAGGAAATTATATTTAATAATTCAAATTGGACAAAATAATGTTTAAAGTATTTATTAAATGCCTAAAATTTTTTCAGATTAAATTTACTTTATTTTACGTGTTTAAGTAATTAAGGGAGGGGACACACTGAAAAACAGTTTGGAGACTCACGTCTTGCAATGGAGCTGGATGTCAAAAATATTACCATTTACAAATATTTTCTATTGACTTTTAAAAACCCTATTCAATGACACCCCACTTGAATGTGATCAGGAAAAAATTTCAACTCGAAATATTTAACAACAAATTAAAAGTACCTTCTCTTTATTTCTACGTGTATACGTAAGCCAAGTATATATTTTTGTGAAATTTCATCACAATCAATTTTGAATTTAAACAGCTACGGTGCTTTGACATACGAACAGACGAATTTGACATAACGAAATACATACAATAGTTCCATTTTTGGGTAGTTAATTTATTAGTTGCCAAGTTATTTATTAGATGGCAAGTTTATTTATTAGTTATCAACCTAACAAAATATCAGAAACACTATCATTGATGCATAACTTTGATTAAGATATGATTTCTCTTGTTTGCATATAATCCGAGTCATTTAATAATTACCCAAATTTATTTGGTTTTTTGTTTCCTTATTTTCTAAAAAAATATTCGATTATTCCATCTATATTTTATAGATTAAAATTTTAATAAATCCAATAAATAATTATCACTCAACATCAAAAGGACGTTCTCTGTTTGTTTCTACGTCACTTTCGTCTACTGAAAAATGTAAACTTTCTATATTAAAAGGTTGATATATCAAAATAAGTAAAACTCGTTATTTTATAAAACGCTATCCATTAATGATGGTCACCGAGCCACTCAAAATATCGATTTTACTGTGTTTCCTGAACACTGAACAATCTCCTGGTCTGGTCTGGCAACAAATTGGCCCTCCTAGCGACTGTAGATTGTGGACGTAAGTTTCGCAGAAAGAATACTTCACCGGAGATCGCTTAAGCGGAAATGGAGCGTTTTCCTCGAAATGCAGTACGCTTCGCATTTTCTTTATAAAAATAAATAGACGATGCAGGTACGCAACATGCTCACTTTTCGTTTAGTGTGTGCGAGAAAATTATTAAACAGTATTATAGTCCAACTTTTCCGAAAAATTTGACTTGCGTATGTATATTAGAATTGTGCTATGAATCACAATATTATGAAAAACGAAAATTTTATTTTGGGATTGAAAATCGAAATTAAAGTAAATGTGACTGTTAAAAATTATAAAAATTAAAATAATGAAAAATTTGTGACAGACATATTAGTCAAAACAAAAAAAAATGTTATGTTTTGAAAGGTACAAATGATACAAATTATACATGCACACAATAAAAACATAAAAATGTTTATATGTTTAAGAGAAATCTCTTATAATTTATCAAGTCACCATAGACGTGCTAGGAGGGAGATATGGAAAGAAAAAACGGAACTGAACTATCTTATGGAATTTTCCATAATTATATGATTAATTCGCAAGTTAGTTTTTTATATACCCAAAGTATAATACATACGTTATTTAGTGCTGAGCCAACAAACATTTCACTACTTTTATTTTTTATTTGAGTTATTACATTAAAACTGGCAATATCAAACAGCAATAATACGCAATATCATGCAAAATAAGAGAAGCCAATTTACTGATTGACAAGTTCATGGGGTTCAAAGGATATCATTTCCATTCTCAAGTCCCAATTAATTCAAACTTTATACCATAATTTTCTTCGGTAAAATGAGTGGTGTCACCATAACTTATTCAAGAAAAAACCACTTTCATAAGAACAAATATTATCGGTCTTTTTTGAGACCGTTCAAAACATATACTTTTTAAAATAATTTAGTTAGTTTTTTTTACATAATGGAAACTAAAATGGCTGGCTGGGATTAAATTATTTTTCTATTGTTGCTTTACATATATAGGTACCATGACATCAAATGCAGTCTGATTATTATCTTTTATGGTTATATGTAGTATAAGCCTTTTGAACTAATTGAAACATTTTACAACTAATACGGTTCTCTCAAAAAAAAAATTAAAAGTATTCTTGACATAATTCCTGTTTTCGATTATTTCTCGTACACTATTTTGTCAAAAACCTACTTTCCTGTGGGGAAGCCAGCAGGAAATAATCAACAGAGATAAAATCTGGTGAACATGGCTGCCACCGATGATTTCTCTTTATTTAATCTAGCCATTTGGGTAAGTTTCATTGAAATTATGTTTTAGAGTTTTTGTGTAATGTGTAGAATCGCCATCAAGTTGCCGCATTATATCTGATAAATAACGTTGGCCGTTAAGCCTTGACCGTAGTTCAAACGGCCTAATTGCCTTATTATCCAGTATAACCACCCATAAATTAATGCAGTACTGATACTGAAAATGGCCGCTTCAGGCTATATGCAGTTTTGAATGGTAAATACAAACATTCTCCAAAAAGTCGATTCAACGCTCCATAAAATATCATTGAAAAAATTAACGTCTTCTCCATGTCGATGAATCGACGCTATGGTCATCGCTGCACCACTTAGTCTGGAAATACGACGACCACTGGTGGAGTTTTCCATCCTACTCACAGCAATCCTAATTACTTTATTTCCGCCAAAATTTTGAGGTCACCCTTCACGACGCAGTGTACCAGACGTTGCACTTTCCGAAAAAGTGTTGTGTTTTCTGAGAAAAACTCTATTATGGGGGTATCGTTCGTTCGACCCTAAAGATAGTAAAGTTGCAGTTAAAACAAGTTAACAACAATAATAATAAACACGTGCGCAGTCATCGCTAGAGAGCCAACCACTAAGTCTAAGACCGTTGCCTTTCCTTATCCCTCCCACTCTTCACTATTGCCATCCTTTCACTCGCGTATATTACCATGTATGCGAGGATGAAATCTGTTCTTAGGGACAAGAATTTATTTCTTCAAACTAACTGTTCAATGTGAAATAATAATTTAAAATTCAGAGAAAACTGGTACTTTTTTAGAAATTTTATGATGAAAGGTAAAAGTTGTTACAGTTGCAAAATTGTGTTACAATTGCAAGTATAATGTTCATTAATGTTTACGAGCCATGAAACATTTTCATGACAAGGGGTATTATGGTTCAGAAACTAGACAACAATTTTGACCTAAACGATATATAAAATGAGAGGAAAAATTTTAGATAACATTGTCGGTTTTTTTTTAATTTTTTGTACATATATATATACATATATAAATATATATTTATATATATATATATATATATATATATATATATATTACAAAATAAAATGTTGCAATCGAGAAACAATGATGGAACACACTTCTAAAACATCTCCAAATTCTTCTATCGAAGCATGGCTTAGAAGGTAGTCGATCTATTTGCTATTATTGAAATTTATAATTTACTTCTAATATATCCGATGTCATATTAATATTTTGTTATATATTTGGGAGAAAAAACGACAATCGAGGCACGTTTAACTGACACAATGATCACCCAGTAGTAGGACGTATCATTAAAACTTTACTCTCCTAACTTGTTAGATATTCTCTAATTCGCATTCTTCATATTCTCCAAGATGTTTTCGTTATAACCACATCGGAAGACGACTTAAAAGTATACTTATTGACAAATTGAACGGGAAAAATGTGAGTTATAAGTGGTAAAATTAATAGACTTAAGTTATGTAACACACTAATGTATCCCACTGCCATAAGTGTAGTCAAGATTAAAGTGGGAAAATCACCTTAGTTTCATATTAATTTCCGAAATTAATTCTGCAAAAGTTGAGTCTAATAATAGAGCATGCGAAACTTATTCCAATTTAGGTTGACATTTACGACGATAAAAGGTAGGATGTATTGGCTGATCCTTGCAGTCAAGTTTCAATTGAATCAAGACGCAATCTTTTCATTGATAAAAGTTAGTCAATTGATAAAAGTTGTACAGAAGTAATTTAAAGTAATCACACAAAAATATATTGTATGTTTTTTCTCGTTGCTCAATTATTAACTCAATCATCCCGATATTATGTGTGAGCAAATTATTCAATGCATATGCAAAGCTTTTACAACTCTTGAACTCGTAAAAAAAATTAGTTTTTCTTTCTTTAACAAAAATATTTCAATCATTATCATAAACCAACTTTGTGATTATCTTTTAACGGCAATCATCAAGTTAAAAGTTCTATGATTAATAACGAATATAATTTTGTGAAAACTGTGCGTTGAAGTAAATTATTGACTATGCATAAAAATATAAAAAATATATCTGAAGAAACATTATTTATTTTCATTAAAGTGTTTACAGAACATAAGGTAGGGGATAGTTCATTCTGAAAACAAAATAAGGTGTTATATGATGATTTGACTAAGAAAGAATGGATCTTGTGAACTTGCAAAAGATTCAATAAAATAAGACTCTATTTGAATAAAAAACGGTTGATAGAAGCATTTGGTGAAAATGTTAACCCTTAATATTCATTGTTTTTTTTAAATTCAACTAATAATATTTTAAGATAGAATTTTTGAAGGTAATATACTAACTCAAATTATTGTTACATAGTTTTTAATTTGCAAGAAATTAAAAGTATTATTATTTAGTATATATATATATATATATATATATATATGTGTGTGTGTGTGTGTATATATATATATATATATATATATATATATATACATATATATATATATATATATATATATATATATGTATACATATATACATATATACATATAAATACACATTTATACGTTGCGCTAAGTAACAAAAAATATGCGTAATTCCTATTTAAAAACAACTGCCAATTCCAATACCAGAATACCAGTGTATATGTGATTTCACTGATGATTTATAATAAGTAGTACATATATATATTGTTAGTATTATAATTAATGAAGTACATGTAAAATTAGTTATAAACCAATCATGAATAGATTTTGACAATAAGTATGTAAACATTTTTATTAATCCAACTTACGCTTAGCTGGTGACCATTATTTTTTGATAAATTTTGTGGTATTTTTATATTAAACAATGCGATCATATAGCAATATTGGGATCCGTTTTTTGATATTACTCAATTATTCTTACCAACAGTCGTATGCAAATATAAATTATAATTATACATTTTTTTGCGTTTTTAATATTTTGTTTCCATTCTTTGGCAGAGATGAAAACAAAAAAAGGAAATATGCTGTCAAAGATAATATTGGCACAATGGAATCGTATGCGAGCCATATGCGATGTGTATCGTACTTAAGTATATAAAATTTATTCGTAACCGTTATAATTTGAAACAAAAATATGTATCTGAACAGATCAACAGTTTTAGATTTGATGGTGGACAATGTTGGGGTCACAATTATTTTGGTTTTCGATACTTTAAAATTAGCTCTCCTCGAGGGGATCGAAAATAGCCATGATTTGGTACTCTCTTCTCTCAACGCATTAAATATAAGGTCTTTTTTTACAGGCGACCATAAATTGTCTCGATAGTTTGTGATAATTCAGATATGTCAACTGAATATGTGAATAAAGTGAGTGAGATATTACCTTCTCATTTTATTATTAAAATTTCCATGGTATTTAAAATTGTGATGATTTATTTTTTTTTACTTATTCTCTAAATGTTGTCACATTTTGATATATTACATCATTTCAATAATATTTATTAAGCTATATTTACAGAAGCATCAAAAATGGAAAAAGAGGACATATATATAGATATATATATATATATATATATATATATATATATATATATATATATATATAAATATATATATATATATATATATATATATATATATATATATATGTGTGTGTGTGTGTGTGATTTTATTTTGTTAAATAATGATAATGTGGATCTATACCCGAATGTCTTATCGGGACGGAATACATAATTTTCAAAGTGAAATCGAAAAACATAACTTGCAATAGTACAGCGACTGACTATTGCTGTAGTATTTCCAGTTTACACACAAACCGTATTGGGTTCTAACAAATTTCTGAAAAAATTTACCCTACTGATTCCCAGGTTTGTTTAGCCTTCTATCAATTAAAAACCTTAAGAACTTAACTTGCTTAAATAATCCTTTACTAAATTTGAAGGTACGTCATACTTTCCATAACTCGGGTTTCACTGAGTGGAAGTCGGCAGCAAAGCTCAGTATAATTAAGATAGCAGAGCAAGAAGCCGATGTATCAAGGTTACCAGTAATACAAACGCTAGCCATATTCCGATAATACAAACTCTTTTGTATGTTATGTCGCCAAACCGATAACGTGTTTTTGCTAGATCATTTGTTATTGTAATGAATATTATTGTTATCAATTTGAATCATATTTTTTATTGCTATGACCAAATCATCGATATTTTTCGGAGGTAGTTACGTAAATTGGCAGAAATTAATTTTCTATACTATTTTTTTGAAATGAACTTGGCATGATCCTAGTAACTTTTCCTTATGATTCCTTACCTCAAAAGAAAAAACGGGACTCTCATAAGATTACTCTAGTATCTGTATATTTGTCTGCAACGTTCAATTTTTTCACAAACCATTGGGTACATAAAACTAAAATTTAGCATAATAATAAATATAACATAAATATAGCATAACATAAAAATAATATTTAACATATTCTGATTAATTCGATTTTGAAATGACCAACACTTTAAAATGATAAGTTCAGAGTGGACATATTAGGTATCCCCTCAATCTTTTTATATTTATATTCTACGCAGGATTTCGTTTATATGGAATAATTACAAGAAATTTAAAAATAATTGTTGGAATTTATAAGCCATAACTTTAGAGACATGTGCTAAAATGTGCAAAAATTGCAAAAATTTTTACTCCTCTTATCTCCGTTACGACTGAACTCGTAACAAAAACAGGATATTGATAGGATATAACCAAATTATTGTAAGATATTGTATCCCAGGTCTTATAGTTCTTTGAGAAATTCACTATATTTAACGCCTGTGAAGGGTATGCTAGATAATATTATGAAAACTAATATTAACATTCTTAAATAGTTTAACAGAAATACTTTGTGCCTTTAGGTTTTCATTAACGTTTGAACAAATTTTAATGAAAACCTAGATATATACAGATCTCTCAAAATATGAGTGCTAGTTGTAATTTACGTGTTTTTTTCTTTCTGCAGGACGATTTTTACATCTTTATTTATAGGAAATTACATAATAAGAAAACTAGATGGATACATTAAAGTGTGCAATTATCATTCTTTTTGATTTCTTATCAATGTCACCATGTTAGACATAATAAAATTCATTTTTTTGTTTTTTGGAGTGAAGATTTTTCAATTTATGAAATTTTATTCTTTTCATTTGGTATCAGATATGGAATTATTAGTTTATTGGATGGTTTACAACACGTTTCATTATATTATTAATTGTTGTTTTACTTTATAATATTCTTATACATTTGAGACTTGGCCAAAGTTTTTCCACTGCTGTTGTTTGTGAAATATATTATATGGTAATAATTTTTGTGAACATGAAATTTCTTTCTTCAACATAGTTCGGTGTTGAAAATTAAATTTTTAATAGGGAAGCAAATAACTAACTGCAAATAAGTATCGTAACTCGATTTATCCTTTAAAAAAAATTACTTTTTTCCCGTTTCCAATTTTGCAAAATTTGATAAATGTTTTATAAAGACTTCAGGTAACAATTTTTAGGCAATGGCCTTTTAGAGACGTGATCATATCTTGTATAAAGGCTTGAATATAATATTTTGCTTTAGCTTCTCATACATCTAATGTGAATTTATCAACAATATGATTTATGTAAATCAATTGTATACAAACCATAATTATAATTAACAATGCTTTTCAGAATATTTTTTAATATATATTATTAATAGATATTTGTCGATGTTATCATCATTAAAAATTTATAGTGAATTAAAAAATGAATAGAAGAAATATAATTCGTTAATACCATGTATAATTATGATATGGGTTAGATCTTTGTACCCAAATTTGAAAGTACGCTACAATTTAACCCAACACTTAAAAATTATTGCTGTTGAATGATACGGTACTTCTGTTTGCTGCAATGGTGTAAAAAAGTTTTTAAGTTTTCATTTCAAGATATTTTCTGAACTTTATATCATGTAAATATTTCTTACATTCTTAAATAAAGAAACAACTTAAAAGTAATAGTAATTTATATTATACAAACTACAGTTGCCTCATGAAAACGCCTGGGAATTCATATTTTATTTAATAATTTACTCAAAGTAGATAACCAATATGTTTAGTACAATTTTCTGTACCTTTAATTTTTTTTATGACAATTTTTACCCTAACAATACTTCGATGTTAAATTTAAAATTTGCAATTATATGACAAATTAAATCTATCACATAAATTAATGTTTAAATCGGTATTCAATTTATGCGGAAACATATCGTATGCCTACAATAAAAATAATTTATTAGCATTTGAAAAGTTTTGCTATAAAAATTTATGTATTTGGTTTATATCTATGCATTATATTAATTATAATATACTTTATGTATAAAAATACGTAACCAATTTTCTACGCATTACTAGTAGGCGCGAGGTTATTTCGAAGTATCGTTGAAAAGTCTTGTTACAAAATATAATTGATTATTGCAGATGTTCTTAATAATTATTATGAAATTAATATTCATGAGCCATTTGTTGAAAGCCATTAATATAACATCTACAATAACGAATAACATTAATAATTTCTTTTGAATGTCGCCGTAAAGAGCTCGCGGTAAGCAGTGTTCGTAATGAAATTGACATTTACTAAGGGTGGAGGAGCGTCATGAAGGGAAAATATTGTGATTATTGTACGGTCAACATTTATTCATAGGGGGTGGGGGGGCTAGTTACCAAATTTACGCTTCTAAATTAGAGGACTATTTTTGTAAGACGAGGTTCAAAATATTTCTTTCGTACTTATTATTAAAAATCAATTAATTTAAAAGTGCTCTTAAAATACATTGCTTGCCTTTAACTCCCTCCTTCTTTACATTTTTTTTTTAAATGTGTAATTAATTTTTTTGTGATAAAACATTTAACATTTATTATATTTATTGGACAGTAAATTTTTTATTAACATTACATATTTTGCTCCATATGATAAAAAAAAATGTACTTTTCTTATTTGCTATACAAAATTTATGTGTTACATCTCGTCACTTACCATTTCATAACTTTCGGAGATTTGCACCTCAGAGTCAGCGTAGTATTTTAGTCGATCAGTATTAATTTAGCAAATGCCCTAATTTGATATAAAGTGGCAATTACCAAATGCTTTAATTTGATGTTTCATAAAAATAAAACAAAACTTAACACATCCTTAGAACGTAGCATCATCATGACTGTATCACGTCTGATAAGTCTGGCGATTTATAGTCATTTTAACTGTTTCAGAACCTAAATTTAAATGACTAAATTTAAAATAAAACTCATTAATTATATCTCTAGAATAATCTTACATAAAATTTTTTATAAATGCTTTAGGAATCTGTATGACTTTTTCTTTTGTTTGATACCCCATATGATAATCAAAATTTACACTTTTTTAGTTGCTCATAAATTTGGGCATAAATATATTTGAGTGTTAACTTCTGAAATATAAACGGATTATTACGATTTATCACTGTGCGTATTTCAAATGTCTATCTTAAATGGTTTCTAAGACAATGTGGCGTTGACGTGACGTGGATATTTGAACACTGTCTTTAAAATTATATTATGTAAAATTGTGATAAAAGATTTAAGAAATATTTCACATTAAATATAACAATAAAGAAAATCTTAATATTTTATTTGCTCACTATAAAATTCTAATAAAAATGTTTTGGATGTTAACTGGAAAAGTCAATATGTTCAGATGGAAAGGTCAATATGTTCAGATGGATGAGTGAACTTATGAGTGATAAGTTTCTTTTTTTGAGGTACGGAACTCTAAAAAGTGAACAGTTAATTACTTGGATTAAGGCTGTACCTCACAACAATTTAACCATTTTTCATAAAAAACGACTTAAGTTTAACTGCAATTTGTAACAAAACAATGCGTAGAAAATAGTAAATACAAATATCAGCGTTCAAGACTTATTGAAATAATATGATTACGAGGAAAGCAAGAAATAAAACGTAAATAATGAAAACAAATTATGTATGATACTATTCTGTCTCACCGTTGACTGTCCTATGTCCTATATTGACGCATTTACAATTATTACGTGCTCCATTTTATTGTCATTTTGTAATTACACCTACTTATGTAAGGAAAGTGAAAAAAATATTGTTTGTCTTTTTTTTAACTTCTAAATAATTTCAATGAAATTTTTCATGTAGATAATATATATTTTAAATTAAAAATAAATTCTCTTATAAAAATATGTAAAAAAAAGTTGGAAAATTCAAGTTTACAACCGATCACAAAGAAGGGTATTTATGCAATATTGCTACATTTCTTACGTTTATAATATACATATTTCCATGTCGAGAATTCAACCAATTTTATTAATAGTATAGACTAGTTGAGAAAATTATTAATTATTAATTAGCAGATATTTCGGAATAAGACGTATAAATACACAATAAAAAATAATCTAATGAAACCAAGTTTTGCTTCTCAAAGTAACATTAGGAAAATTATGTTAAAAAATTCTATGATTAAATTTTTATAAATGGGCAAATCTTAAAAATAAATCTGCGTTTGATGGAAACATTTTACTAATTTACATTTTTTGCAACATGGAAAAATTTTAAAAATAATTATTTTTCTTTTTTTTGTCGTTGATCTATTATGGTGATCCCAGAGAACTAAAATAGATTAATTTTTAGATAGAGAAGTGATATAAGAAACCTGTAACTATGTATATAAAATTTACAAATTCTTTAATGACAACTTGATTTTTAGGTAATTATTAGAACAACAGCAGGTAATAAAAATAAATCTTTTTCCGATATGTCAGGCACGTGAGTGAATAAGCAACAATAATAACAAAGCTAATAAAACGTGATCTAAGGAAAAACCAATAAAAGTAAAAACCAGCATAATAAGTGTTAGATTGTGTCAGAGAGAAACACTTATTTGAAGTAGCGGAAGACTTAATTGTCTCAATTTTTGTAACGTCGATTTGTTCATTTTAATTGGTCGGCTTTTAGTTCCTAATACCTTAAGTTATTTCCCTAATGATGGTAATCGCTAATTTTTGCATTTTGATTGTTGCAAACAATTGTTTGGACTGTTTGGTTGATTCAAAGTGGTTTACTTATTGGACCCGTATAAACTCTCCCCCCCCCCTCCCTGCAACACTCCCGGGAGCCCAGAAGTATTGCAAGCGGCAGTTTTCGGGTAGATGCCTGGTTCTACAATGATGACACCAACTAATGCAGAGGAAGAGTAGCAAACAACTTTCATTCCATCTTGTCTATATTATACTATCCTTATCGTATTTCAAAAGCAAAACATATTGTATCGGCTTTTAGGAGCGTTCGACAGCTATCGATGGTGGTGAAAGAGAGGAACAAATATTGATTGAAATTGAAGATAATACAACATTAACTGTGCGTAAAATTGAAGGACGCATTTGCATACCACGTTTTGTTCTATGAAGGATATGCATACATATATTATTTAACGGATGCAGAATTTATTATCATACGATATGATTGTTGACTACAAAATCGGAAATTTATTTTCTTCGCGTTAATATAAACATCGCTATTTATAATTTGAAATGAATGTAACAATATATTGTCCGTTATATAAACCGGAAAATATCGAGTATACTCCATTCGTTATATATATATATATATATATATATATATATATATATATATATATATATATATATATATATATATATACATATATGAAAACGTGAAAAAAAAATTTGAAGCTCTTTTTAAGCAAACTGGGCGCACGTGTGAGATTTTGAAGTAGTTAAAGTTTAAATTGAGAAGGAGTGCTGAAAGCTAAACTTTAATCATAATATTTATAACAAAAACATTAAATTAAATATTTCAAATACGAAACATTAGTTGCTTCCGTTCAACAATAAAAGGTTCATTGTTTACGTTCATACTGCAAATGTCAAACAAAACAGTATGTGGTCAAACAGCCGCACCGCGTAGGGAATGTCGCCAAAGAGTTTTAAAATGTGAAAATGACTAAACGAGTTTGGAGGTATGAATCTGGTGTGATATTAAATGTTCCTTTTTCAATAGACTATGGAGTGTATGTCAAGGCAAAAAAGCGGTCATGTTATATTTTATATAATGGATATCTGTGTTGTATATGTTAGTGAAATACGGCCTACTTAATATACACCTATAGCAAAAGGGATAATCTGTCAGCTTGCTTAATATTCACCTATTGCAAAAGGAAAATTTTGTAGCAGCAATCTGAATTGACTTACTCTCGCCTACCTATTAGTGTTTTCAAAAAAGTTAGTAAGGAGTTGAAATTCGACCGAAATATTCTTAACATTTCGGTTGAATTAAACTACTTGGCGACCACTATTCGCTGTTTAGTTAGTACTATTTAATAGTGAGCGAATAGATTACGCATAATTACACCTATTGATTGAATCAATCTGTAAGTTGATCTTTATTATTCCTATAGAAATCTTAATCCAATTTTGTAAAATGTAAGTTGAGCGCAGACTTACTAATTCAAAGAATATAATGAGATATACAGAAAATAACTTTATTCTTGATGTCTTCACAAATTTATTCGCCAAGTCTCTCGTTCCCTAATGTGTATTGGGTATTAACAATTACATTTTGAGAATTGTTTAAAGGGAGTTTTTTTGTCATGAAGTGTGCGTTTCAGTGGCAACATTATTAATATCAGAGGAATTTTAAATCAGACCGGTTATCTTCTTTAAATGTGTTTAAATGAAATTAATTCTTGACCGTAGAGTTTGATACAATTTAATAATTGCAATATTAAACTTCCACCTTTGCTTATAGAATTAAAGTAAAAGTTTTCAACATACATGTGTGTCTTTTGTCGTTACCGAAATGAACTTCTACCTGTGATCGCAATATATTCACGGTTACAGTTGGTGATCAAATTAAAGTTGGATTAATTATCAGATTGCATAATGTTCGATGAAATGTCTGGAGTACCTTTGCTTCAACTGAATTTTCCCCAGAGAATTCCCCACGAAATTTAATTAAATCCAATGTTTCAAATTTTAATATTTAATTATTTCTTTTACATTTAACAAAATATCATAAAAATATTTTGTTAAATGTAGTGGAGTTAGAATTTAATTACAATTATTATTTTAGTAGAAGTTCGAAACTTTTGAAGGTTGACATACTCGTATGTATTTTTCTCATACCATTATTAGATAATTACATATATTTCTCTAGTTTATCAGAAGCGGTTGATATGACTCTATTTGTAATCTCGCAATAAACGTGGCAACTGGATTACTTGGCGCTCGTACACTTCTACGCGATGCATAAATAAATAAATGTATATTAAAATGTAGAAGGGTTGCCTATTAATTTAAGCTGATATAGTTTCATAAGAATATCCTCAATTATTTCGAGCAATCGACACATTTAATAAAATTGTAAAAAAATTGTAAAAAAGCATCACGTGAAAATGACGTGGAAAGTCAGAATTGACCGATCAAATTGCAATTTAGGCTCCGTTGTCAAATCTCGTCCAATGGAAATTCAAATATCACGTGAATTTAAGAGGAATAAGAACTTTGAAGACAAAAAAACCTTTATTTGTTTTTTTACTTGCAACATAACCTTTATTTGTTTTTACTTGCAACATGTTCTATAGTCATGGGCAAAATTCTGAGGCCATGTCTTATAACGGATCGAGATCTCCATATAGCGCCTTGTTGTGCACAACGTAGTAGAAGGCAACAGAAAACACGGACAGATAAAAATGCAATTGGACTGAAACTTCAAGCTAATATACTTTTATTTTTGTCAAGGATGCTTTTGAAATATAAATGTTGTTTAAACTGAGATATCTTATTTTGACTTTGCTTGAATTACAAATATTATTACTAAAGAATACCTGTAATCAAAACATTTATGTAGGCAACGCCTAAAACTAATATACAGTAATAAAAACTGAGATAAATTTTTGAATATCACATAATATTTTGCGCAACATAATTTATTTTATATGCAACATTGGAGTGCCTATGTATTATTAATATGTAGTTGAACTACATAATTTTTTGAGGTGATCTGCTTCGTCAATAGAACATATGAGCATAGTCGACTATTAAAAATAAATTTTATCTACAAATCTTTATCTTCAATAGACTTCAAAAAAAAGAGGAGATTCTCAATTCCATTTAAATTTTTTTTTGGTCATGTTACCAGATATCATCCCAATTACAGGAAATATGGTGAAAGTTACACGAGGGCTTTAACTTTTGCCATATATAATTTTCTTGTAAACCTAGAATTGATAATACAATAAATTGGAAGGTAATATGTATGAAATCTTATTAGAAGCAACCTTTTCTAAATCTAATGGGAACGATAACTCAATCGCAAAATTTATGCGATAGAAATGTGGTACTGGAGGAGCATGTTAAAAATTCCTTGGATCGCTATTCGCACCAATACCTTGACTATGAAAGAGTTGAGAATCAAAGAAAGACTTTCGTCGACTGTATAATTGCGAACTCTTAAATTCTTCAGATATATATAGGACAGGGTATTTCCAACCCGATGGACGGACCTTATAAAGACGGCGACGGAGACCAGCATTAAAGAATGTTCTAGACGCTACCTATTGACTAAAGTGGAAATGCATTATTAAAACATTCATCCGACACAAGAGAAAAGAGGAAGAAAACCAACCTTATATATCATCGCGAGACCACGACCACTCTGACAAGAGTGTAACGATCAGAGAGAAACTTCATATTTTCAGTATTTATCTACCAATTTTTATATTTATTTTTAGATTTTAAAGAGTACCCTCAATATATTACATTTAAATTTAATTTTTTCTTAGAATTTGAGCGTGGAGTTTGAAGATATACTATAGAAATCTTCATCAATGAACTCATTGCAGAATTTCATTCTGACCATCTTCTTTATTCTTTTGTGTTAGACATATAATGTAAACCTATATTGACTAGTCTATTTTCTTTTTAAAAAATATATTTTAACTTATTACTACCAGATATTTTCTGGTCAAGGTAGTAGTATCTAGACAATTCAAAACTGTACGACGCGATAATTCACTCATAATTTTAAACCAAGTTGTAATGACTTAATGACTTAAATTCATATCAAAAAAGAAATTACCTTCAGACATTCTTAAGAACCAGTATCCTTATTACATTATGGAATATAATGCCAATAAATCATAAGAAAAACGCATGTTATGACAAAGTAGCAATAAAAACCGGCTAAAGGCATATCGGAAAAAACTCTAGTTTTGTGAACAATAATTCGCGAAACATATAATATATACAAGTATTGATAAAAAATATCACATATTATGACATATTTGATAAAATATTCCAACAAAATTTCAATGCCGTCTGCGACGTTACACGGTAACATTTATTTTTTTTTCGTTGATTCTAGACACCACATCACCGAAGCCCTACGTGATCATTATGGTGAAATAAGTTAATTAAGGTTTGCAATTGAACTTTTTACAATAACGAACCTGAGATTAATTTCTACTACAACTAATAGGAAAATCGTGATGTGCTGTTTTCGCTGCCCTTCAAGTATACCCAGATTGTCGATAGCTTTTTTATGTCAATTTATACAAAAATGCTGTGATTGTTTATCCATATATTATTTATATAGGAATAGTCAATAACATTAAACTGACTAGCCATAGTCAATAAAATTGAAATATTGAATACAAGTGATGAGGAAATGATTGCAGTGATTGTTGCTACATAAATTAAAAACCAAATATGCATTTGTTTTTTTTTGTAAAATCATAGTTCTCTAATTAATTCAAAAAATTATAAGCAATACTGAAAAAAAAGATTTCGAAACAATCGCTCATAATAATTATTTCGCTAAACAAGTAACAAAATGACCCGGTCGCCTAAAGATACATTTATTATAATTAATTAATGAGGCTCTAATAACTAAAACTTTTTGTATTTAAGAATTTTCCACTTCTTTTGACTGATTTATTTGTTATATTTGGTTTTGTGTGCCCAATACTGTGAATAATTTTCGTCAACCACCGAAGAAGATAATTACCTAACAATATGCAAATGAAATAATATATTTTGGGTTATTTTTAGGATTATAATTGATAACTTAATATTTTTAGTAATTATTCAAGACTTAGAGTATTTTTCAAAGAATTAGGAAATCATTGATTCTAATATAAATTGAAATATTTCACTGATCTCTTTCGCATTAATTTTCAAATCAAAGAACATACAGTAAAACGAGCTTAATTTCAAATTTTTATTGTACTATTTTTATCGTACCAAGATATCTATAATTTTTTTAAACGTGTACATAAGTACGAAATTAATATATAAAATAAAATATATAATAGACAGTATATAGAACACACGACCATGTGGTATTTGAAAAGAAAATCCGAACTAATATTTAATGGCAGCTTATAAACTAAACCAATAGGGCGACGGTTGGGTAAGACGCTTATATATATTTTATAGTAAAATTTTGTGCAAAAGGTTTCATAAAAGCTCAATAAATATAGGAGTAAAGAAAATTAAATATATTTAGGTCGGATGATATGAAGACGAAACTGTAAAATTATGAATATTTGTCATTTTCCATTGAAATTTTTTTTATCATCAATAATATTAAAATTATCGGGCAACTTATAAATTAAGGAAGACAAGAATATATGGAACTTCAAGCATTTTGTCGTGAATGAAATCGCAAGATTGAATCAGTACGACATTCTAATATATCGCCTTTATAAAATTTCTGAATACTTTTTAAATTATTAAGCTAAGAGCAATTCGATTTTGAGTCCACAGTGCTCCCCGAAATTAACTGCGGTTATTTCCAATAAATTATCCTTTATTAGTTATTTTATTAACTGGTCAATGTAATTTCTTACATTACTGGTCAATGTAATTTCCTCCATACACCGTGACACCTTTCAGGAATAACTTTTCATTAAAACCATCTTTAATATTCGACTAACAGCTCAGCATTACCTTCTGGTATTTAGTTCCGATAACAGTAATAAAACTCCTTTTTTTCCTGCACTAAAATATTGGCGTAAGGGCGTGTGATATGTAACACTCTTCTCACCACAAGTTACTAATTGCTTCAGCAAGGTGTATTCGAGTTTCAATGTCAATTATGATTGATAAATATTAACCCGTACAGTAGAAAAGTTTGTATTTGATGCAGAGTTAAATTGATTTTCTTTGATACAATGCACTTGGCGCCATAGCGCTAACCATTTTAACTGGGCGTACGTCATATAATATGAAGTGGGTATCAAACTGGCATCATTAAAAGAAAAAAAACCCTGAATAAAAATCTTTCTAATTACTGATTTACGATTCTAAATTACAAATAGTGATCGAAATTATAATAAGATCAAATAGTGATCGAAATTATAATCAGATAAGATAAGAATAGTGATCGAAATTATAATAGAAATATTTAATTTTATGGGACAAAAGTTATCTTTATCTGTGAACAATAAATGAGTAAAACGCAGAGTTTAGGAAAAATTAATAACTTGAACACTCATCATTCTGAACATTTTTCACTTCTAACTTGAATATTCATCAAAGAGTTATTGTGATCGTCAAGTGCTATTATTTTTCTTCACCGGTCTTTATCGGTGGAATTACAAATATACTCTGCAATGGAGCAGACTTTATATGGTTGATTTATTTTATTGGAATCCGATCGAATGGTAATTTACCTCCTTCTCGGTCTGGAATTATCAGAAGCTCCATCAAGATATGTTTGTGGGTAAAGTATTACATAGTAAATGGTAAGAAGTTTAAAATTATCCATAGATGAAACATTTTTGAGATTTTTTTTATACGAATTGATGAAGCTTTTCTTTTATTTGAACTACTTTTAATACAAAATTTTTGGTGTGACATGTAGTCCAGCTTATTTTCAAAAGTCATCTTCAGCACCGCACCTCTATTTTTTTAATAATCCTTATGTCTTGCAATCGTGATATCTATCAATTGGCTCTATAAAAACATTTTTTTGTTTTTAATTACGTAATATTATTTTCATACCCTCACGAGCTTCTCTTTACCGAACGTAATCAGTACAAAATACCTTTTGATTTCCTCTTTGCAGCATGCATTGATATTAATTTATTTATGTACTTTAATATATAAAATTGATAGATATTGCGGACTTATTGCTACAAGAGCAATCTCTTATTACCAAATAAAATAACAGGCCAGCCCCTCTCAAAGATTGGCTGGGAATCGTACCAGATCCTCCCGGTACGCCACGCCGTCAAAGACCGTATGCTCCTGTGATCAATTCAACACATTATGGCAACATTTTAGTGATAATGGAACAAAAAAAGTAACTGACATCTTCATACTTATATATGCTCTTAATTTCAAGTTTGCTATCGATAGTTTAAGCAACCCTCACGTTTTGATTTTATCACAATTTATGGCGAAACCAAAACCAAGGCTTAATGATTCGAAAATTTGGGGGGTTTGAAGAGTTTTTATATCTTCTTCGATTGAAATAATCAGAGTGATATTTGCTCAATTTATTTATAATCCATAATTAAATAAAACTACCTGATGTAGTATTATTTCTACTTTCTTTAAGTTCTTTACCACTATTACTCTTGTGTAAAGAACTTAAAGAAAGTAGAAATAATACTACATCACGTAGTTTCATTTAATTGTGAATTATGAATTTCTACAAAATTAACGCCAAATATATTCAATATTTATAATCATTTCCGTTATATACTGAATAAAGTGAATTGTAACTTTTAAAATATACATTTTTGCCGATACCGAATTTGAGGTTTGAAGTCGTATCGACTACGTACAACCCAAATAGCTACTATTTCATCTTCTCACTACTGCCATAAGAGATATACCATATAGTGTACCATCGTTAAATAAAGACTGACTCCGTCCTAATTCTACCATGTTGGATAACTTTGTGACTGTTAATGAAGCAAATATATAAAGGACCGACCACTGACGACTTTCTTTTCTAAGGTTTCTCGCCCCTTGAAAAAATAAGTTTTCCAGGTCTTTTCTTGCAATACAAACACGTTCAAAGACTAATATTCGAAATACGCAGTAACTATTAATAAAAGTTTACCTATTAATATTAATAAAAATAAAAATTTAACTGTTAATAAAAATTTACTATTAAAATAACCTCCTGAAATATATGTTTAATAAAATATAACAAATTTTGAATTTTGACAAAATTATTTATCTGCACACGAAAAAAAATAGTATAATATATAATAGTAAAACGTAAATTGATCAACATCGTGAGTTTTCATAAAAATTTTTGTTTATCAATTTTTAGGTAAATCTTAAAAACTGAGTATCTCTTAATATTAATCAGAGAAAAACAAACTGTGATGAATTGTAAATGAGATATGTAAAAAGTATATAAAATAGTCAAAAACTAGTGTTTGATGCCTGTTTTCAAAAAACGCTCTCTTATCATATATTAATAATGACTTAATTATCTAAAAAAAAGACTTAATGAAATATGATTAAATTATCAACCAGCTTTATTAATTACATGTTACATCAATAGGCAGACAGTTATTAAACATTACTCATCAATTTCTCTAAACAATAGACCAACAAAATTAAATTCTTAAATGATTTCAAGTTATTTACAGATTCCCTATTTGTCTTTGAAACCATACTTATCCTAAAATTTTAGAAATAAAGCTAGCGCAGTAAGCAAGTACTCGGCTTGTGTTATTTCTATCTTATTTTCTTCTGAATTTTGTATTTTTTTTATTGTGAAATTGTTAATACTAGTTATAATGTATAATCATTTCTATTGTAGGTATATTTATTTTACAGAGCGTAATAATGAAAAAATTAAGAGGTGAATGGCAAAAAAAGATATAGTGATATAAAAGATAACTACACTGAAAAGAGTAAAGGTAGTTTCAGCCCCTAAATCGAAAACACGGTGAGCGACTGATCGGTTCAAATCCCGTAACATAAATGGTACGATTGTAAAATTATTATATATTTATAATTTATTTGCAAAAATGCAACGACGGATTCTTAACTTTTCCACACATGCGTTTTATCTGTGAATGTAATTTAAATATATTTACCAAATAATATTGTATTTATTCACAATTAAATGAAACTACGTAAGAAAGTCTGCAAAATTAACGCCAGATATATTCAATATTTTATATATTGATTAATTTTATGATGCCCGTTCTCTGTACAATAACATAAATTATATTCTGTGCACCTTATATCGATTCATAAATTGCATAGTGCTAAGATACATACGAGATAACCCTGTACCATATAGTACCAATTACTCACTAATATTGACACGGTTAACATTGATAAAGTAGAGCTATGCGTCATAGAGTGGGTGGAAATCTGCCAGTAACAGGATGGCGGCTGCGTGCCAAATGGAAAATCAAAGGAAGTTAATTGTTAACATTTCTTGATTTATGATACGGGCGTGCGCCTTAAGTTTATAGGCATTCAGTTCACAGAATTATTTGTGAACTTAATTTGACACTGCGTATTTCTTTTATTTTTCTAGGATTATTTAGTAGATTGACAGAGAGTAGCGCAAGGTTTCTTTTTAAATTATGATTTACGAAGAATGTTTGGAGAAAGGAGACGAGTTTCTGAGAATCTGATATGTATATTATTTTGTACCATTTATATATATTTGCTCCTAACTTGTTACTGATATAGACCAATTTACAAAATTATATTTTATAGTAGGGCATATTTGTCAGTTTCCACATAAATATGGCCAATTTGATGATTATCTACAGGGATGTCCTCAGGAACTCCTTAAGAGATGAAAGTGCAAGGTCTCTTTGAATAATTCAAAATCTTTTTTGAACACATTTGTCTTTTCTTTATAAGTACTTAACTCACAGATGGCAGCAGGATCTAATGATGAAACCAGAATATAGTGACAGAATTCATCAGTTGCGAAGAGAAGATTCATAGATTTTGAGCTCGTTTAACTTACTTTAACGAATCCTGTGTTCAGAAATGATGGCAAGGATCTGACGATGCAGACAGAAGACGGTAACAGAAATTCTACAATGATGAGGAGTAAACATATCGAGTTTGGATTCATTCGATTTGTCTTGAGGAGGCAAGATGTCGCAAAGTAATTACTGATATTAAGGTATATAGAAAGACATAAAGTAACTAGAAAATTAATAAGTAAATATTTTACAATATGTACAAAGGCATGAAGCAACTATGATATTTAAGTAGGTACAGTTACCATAAATCAAGATCTTAGGAGATAGTTAGGTAAGTAAGTGCAGATATAAATAAATCCAAAAGAAGGTAATGCTAATGATATCTTATTATATATGTACATGTATATTCATTCGTTTATGCATATTAACGTAGATATACAGGAATATATTTACGTCCTTTAACGTCGCAAATGCCTGTTTCGATTCAAATAAATGAGGTGTTACTAAATTATTCTTGGTTTCGTAAAATTTTCGGTAATATAGGATATATAAGACAAATAAAACATTTAAAAAAATATTAGCCCTACTCTAAATAGTCGCTGAATAAAGTACACATTGAAAGAATAAAATAACTTCATGCAAAAAAAGATCGGTTTTCTAATATAAAAGACAGAAAATAAAAAAAATTAAGTCCTTTTTTACTAAAAGCTTTACTTGTCAATGACAATATAATGGAATTTATTAACTAAATTTTCGCCCACTTCCACACGTCAGAATTATTTAAAATTTTAAACACGAGGACCGAAGGAAATTTAATAATATTAAATCAGTTATTGATATTGGTCGTCGTAAATTGAATCGTAACATTGAAGTTAACATTTTTGTCAATCACTTTATTCTTATTTTGAAATAATTCAAAGAATTAATTACTTTCCATTCCTTCTTTCACTCTTGACCAAAATCATTATATTTAATGATTATTTTCTTATTTTTTATTTCATGTTGTTACGTAATCATATTTTTTAGTTTTTTAAGATTTAAAATATTTTTTCCGACTGACAGTAAAAAATAAATACGAACAGACCAGTGTTTATCTACTCATCCACAACCTTGTATTTAACATTCTATTTGAGTTTGGTGCTAAATAAGCTGGATTAACTATTATCAATATGCAATGTTTGCGTATGTCATGGGATGTCATGAAAAAACAATACGCACTTTCTGCGCATATCATAAAGACTAATACCCATCCAATTAGCCTTGATTACGAAAAGGATTGTAAATGGCAAAGAGGTTAATGATATTTCACCATTCCAGAGATTATACGCCTATATAATATACATAAGCGTAATACATCGTATACTTAACTGACATAATTAAACAAAATTGCGATCTTTGAAATCTAAAGTAATACCAAAACAATTACCTGTGCTAAAAGTCATTTTAATTATTAATTAATGTTCTATGTCTCTTCTACCAAGTATAATTATAACATTAAATCTATAGTCCATTTACCATTTCAACACACTTTCTATTTCAGTCCTTAATACCTTACAAATACTATAGTACGTAGGCTCCCTCTACTGCTAGCTTGCTTTAACAGTCAAAGTACTTTAAGGAAATGATTTTATCGTTTAAATGAAAATGTACATTCGGTTTCGTTAATTAGTCGCTGCAAGTAGTCATTAATAGAAGTTGATTTAGACATAATTGGATAGACTATACCAAATAATTAAATGCTTTGTTAGAAATAAGAGCCTGAAAGTGAAGTTTTATAACAATCCTACTGTATATGGAAAGTTTTTATTAAAGCCATCTCTTCAGAAGTTATAATCAAACAACATAATCTAATGTTAGTTTTCTGTCTTCATTTTCACTGAATTATTTTAAGCATAGTACTTGTGACTAATATTTCATTATTGACTTAATTCTCTGTAATCAATAACTCTCATTTCACATTTAAATACATACCTCCAGGACTTAAGGACAATATTGGACAAAGAAGTGGTAAATCTATGGTACATTTCTCAAAACAGTCTTCAAAGAAAGATTCGGTACTCAGTTTGCTATTTTACGTAAAATTGTTTACTTGTTTAAATTTGTTACAATTGAAGTTTCCAGAAAATTTATAAGAATTTCATTTGGAAAGAAGTAAAAACATTAGATTAAGACTAAATTGATTATAATCAATTTAGCCTTAAAATAATTATTTTAAGCTAGATTCTAATAAACCACCATTATATTATGCCAAAGTTAGTTCATGTGAAAACCCAACTGAAAATCTCCACTTATCAAAAGTAAGAAATTGTCTTACTTTTCTAATATTAAATCATGATAGCAGTATAGTATGTCAGATATCACAAGCTTGATCTGATCAATAAAGCCTTTAGATATTGACGGTCATTCTGAATGAAGATTATTGCAAAGATCAATTTTTTGTTTTTATCTTTGAAACTAATGCTTGGATGTGTGATAGGAGACTACACTTTTATCCACTGTCGTGCATACATAAGGATTATTGGCTTGCGTTGTTTGCTTTGCCCTAAAAGGAATTTATGAACCAAGAGCGCGCTACAATCCAATTGTGAAATTTAAATATTGTTTGTTCTTTACGTGCCATAAATTAGAAGCCAACTAAGCAAAAATCTAAAGTCGTGCTATATATATATATATATATATACCCTTTCAGGGATAATAGAGAACTTTCTGTAAGATATCAGAACCCACTGGAAACTATGGCTTATTGATGGCTAATCTTATATTTTTAAAAAGTTCAAAATACATGTGGATAACAAGTGAATGTGCAAAAATAAACGAATTACTTACATTTCTTAAAAAAAATTACACACATCCCGCGAACCTTTCGAGGATAAGATTTTCAAATTTATCTAATTAGAAATTGTTATATGTGCGCTCACTAGACAAAAAATATTTATTCTGTCTTCCTATATAATAGATTACAGACAAGACAGATATCTCCAGACAAATATTTTAATGATGGCTAGGACAAAGCTGTAAGAATTATAGTTTTTAATGAGAAAAAAATATTTAGAACTTTTTTACTTTTTGCTTATGAGTAAACAATAATAGTACATTGTTTGAACAGAAATCAGTGTAGTACCTCAATTTCATAATGAGGGTATTTTTGTATTTTTTTTGTTATATTTAGCAACTATTACATATAAACTTGAAGTTGGAAATGAGTAATCTAAGTGCCCTATTGCCCTAACATATCAATGCCTACGGGTAAGTATCAATTTAACTATAAAATTTAATAAATTTAAGTTATGCGATCTAATTTGCTGTCGAAATCGAATAAGTTGCTCTCCAATATATCACTTATTGACAAATTGACACATAAAAATAAAGCGATTTATTTCTCTTTGTCAGCCAGAATAATGTATGCAATGGCGTGATGTTATGAATTGTCAAAATTATAGGCATTATCAGTACATTATATACAATGATAATAGGAAAAACTTAATATCCGATTCAGTGATAGAATTTAACTAAAATATTATGTACTAAAATATTTTCATCTGTTAGGTTTAGACCAAATTATGTCACGTTTAGGTCCCTTTTTTTCCTTACGGTAAAAATTAAGCATGAAATTGAGAATCATTAATTTCCTGTCTATATTAAACGTGTTAAGGCAGTAATTATTTATTTATATTACATTAATAAAACTTTATAACGTACACTTACAAAAGTATTTGGTGAGGCTGGTAAAACATCTAAACGGACATGAAGATTAGTATAAAATTATATTTATTTAACATAATGAACACTAAATAACCTATAAGTTTGCGTGAAATTCTTATTATCTCGGAATGTAAGTATAAAAACTGTAAGGAAATGAGAAACACTCATAGCTGACCGAATAAAATTACTATTACGAAAACTACTGTCAGAAAAAAACGAATGGAAAAAGCGAACATAATTGTATAATATATTAGTGTAAGTTAACTAAAAACCATTAATGGATTTAAATTTCATATAAATGATAAAATATTAAACGGAATATGAAAGCAAACTGAGAACCATTTAAATCAAATCAAAATAGGGACTCTGAATGAAGAGTTTACGTGATGAAAATTGAAATGAGAAGTATTCGGAAACAATGCGATGTAAAAGAAATTGACATTATCAAGGTAAAGAAAGGAATGGTTTAAGCTAATCAAATAAATAAATTATGAAATTATCCCTATCACTCCTCAATATTACAAGAGTGGGTGGGTATTTTTTTGTTTATTTTTTGTTACTTAGTAGCTCTTTTACCAATATACCGATTCTTACTCAAGTTTGGATGTTAATAATAAATATTACTAATATATAGAATAAGAGTCAATGTGTAAAACAAATATTTTTATCCTGAAAGAACGCACTTTTTAAAAAGTCACCAAAAGGTTTTATTGGGTGCCGCTAGATGACACTGCTTTTTACTTAAGCTAGCAACTTCTTCGTCCAATCATCACTTATAGTTTTCATATTTTAACTACACATTTCTAATCTTTGGAAAATGCCACCTAAGAAATAAAATAAGGGAAGAAGAAAAATATTCAATCACAAATCAATTTTTACGTAGACACATCGAAGGTACAGCTCTAAGAAATATAAAAACATTTAAAGAAAGTTATTTTTATACTAGAAATTATTTTATCTTAAAGAGGTAGAGAGAGCAAAGAGTTGTTTGAGGATGACTGAAGTGAAAAAGGCATCTCTAACTAAAAATACAAATGTTTCACAATCGCTACTGACTCCAACTAAGTAGGAGACCTGAGACTACTAAAAATGGAGAAAAAATTATTTCCATGTAATTCTCAAGATACTTTGGAAGCTGAGCAAATTGCCGGCGGTCCTGTAAGTAAATAAATTATTTTTCAAGCACGTTTTTAGGAATATAAAGTTGTCCGTTAGCTATTAGCCAAACTTTATACATTTTTCTTTATATATAGTATCAATTTAATCTATTAGTATTTAATTAGAAAACTCCGTGTATCATTTTATGACAGATAAAAACTAATATATTTATATATTTGTACACATAACCAAATTAAAGATATCTTTAATGTCCTTTGTGATTGCGGTTAATTTACAAATATATGAAAAATAAAGCTTATATTTTTGTGAATAATATTAATTGTTGGGTGTACCGTTCCATATTAAAAAAAATAAAAAATAATAAATTTAATTATTAAATAGATCTTATAGTTAGTGCTAAATGAGATAAAAATGAAAGAACAATAATATTTAAAAAGTTATATCAATATTTATGGTTCTTATTCTTTAGAGTATTTATTCTTTAATAGTTTAATTTCCTTAAAATGTTGAAAATGTTGGCAGAAAAAAATCAGTTTATGTTACTTGTCTATAAAATATTATAATAGCATAATTAATTGTTTCATGTAAATGAGCAAAAGTCGATAACACATATAGGAAGACAATAATATCATTGTTTATTGAATATATTTGGCGTTAATTTTGTAGAAATTCATTATTCACAATTAAATGAAACTACATGATGTAGTATTATTTCTACTATCTTTAATTTCTTTACCACGACCTAGGTTTCGTTGTATTACAACATCTTTAGGTGGGATATAAGCAAAGATTGGCTTTTATTTTTGCTTATATCTCATCAACATCTGAAGATGTTGTAATACAACGAAACCTAGGTCGTGGTAAAGAAATTAAAGATAGTAGAAACAATACTACATCACGTAGTTTCATTTAATTGTGGATCATTGTTTATGTTGAAGAGTTTTGTGAAGTTTAGTTACAACAAATTAGCATCATCATCAAAGATTCCAATCAAATTTCTTTTTAATTTTATATCCAACCTTACACAACATATTTATTAATTTCATAAATAACCGTGAATAATATAAGTAATTTCAAAAATTTTCCAGGAAAATCATCGATCACATAGTCTTCAGATGGTGATAACTGCTTAATGCTGTGAGAATGATTCCTTGCGGTTCAAAAAAATTAACGAATATTCACGTACTAGTTTGGAATGTCGCTTCTGTAATTATTTTATCAAATAGGAGAGTAGGACTAAATATATATGACGATGACAATTTTTATCCAGCATTCTGCAAAAAATATTCATTCTGCAGGAAAATTTTATCGAGTGCCACTTCCAAATCGTTTTTTTCACTTGCTGAATTGTGACAAAATTTTGTCACTTGCCTACTTTCCGTGAATTTTTTTATCAACCCTAAAATTGTACAATATTCCTCTTGCACAAAACTTGCTGACTTTTTAAAGGTTATTATCGTTCAAATCTACATGTTCGTTAAAAACTTGGTTGACAATGTATATAGTGTATGAATGAAATGATGTCGAGATGATGTATACACAGATTATATCATCTTATTTACATTAGGTGATATGTGGCTGTAGTATTTAGTAACACGTTTTGAATATAGTATAAGAAAATCTACATGTGAATGCTGATGAGTGTAGTATGAGTTTCTATTTTCTAATAATTTCTATGTATGTTGACTGATTATTAACAAAGAAAAGTAAAATATAATTACACGGTAAGTAAAAATGTAATGCCCTTCGACAAGTACATAGAAAAAAAATGTTTTTTCTCAAAAAAGAAGCAGTAAAGGAACTTTCTAAATGTGTTCACAACATTTTTAACAGTTTGAGAAACAAATAAAATGTTAGAAAAATTTCGGGTAAAATTGTAATCACATTCTAAGCACTCGTCGCTGCAACACATAATACATCTTCATAATAATTATATGATTTTTTTGGGAAAAGTAATTTGTAAGTAATTCGTGGTAATGCGGACCAATAAAATTTCATTACCGTCAAAGCATTTATCAATAGACTTAGTCGACCTTACTCATATCTTTTCATAAAATAAAAAATTAAACCGGCGTAAAGGCGATTTAAATGCTCTTAATTATACAACGTTACATTTTAAATTAAAATGAATTGTATTCACAAGGGGATAAGGGATCGCTGATGAATTTTAATGAAAGTACGCGAAGGGTGCTTCGAAACTCAAGATTTAAGTGAATAATCTCGGTCATTCCTCAATCGCACGCGAAAAACTTTTTACATTACTGAATACGATTTCTATTAATATATGTTTAAATTGTTTGTTTCTTGCTAAACTTTTCATTTTTGTTCAATGTAATTATTTTCCTTATTTTAACTTGGATATGATAAACATAGGAACGTCATAGGAATTACAAAACCGAATTGCCCACTAATCTCAAGTTAATTACAACACGTTTTTATTTTTTTTTTCATGTTATTTTTGCTATTAGCATAGTTAACTGCATAAATCTGACGTTAGTTATGTACGAGCAAGTAATTTTGTGACAATGTCACCAATCATCACATATTTCTTATCGAATTATTTTCGTAGTTACAACTTTACTTATAAAGACACTTGTGATTGAACTGTGTATTTTTTCACAATTTTTTAACTGACATATTAGTATTATATTTCTTTTTTATTTACCTTAATATTATTTATTAGTACTCCTGGATATTTATATATGTATTTAAAGGGCATGATAGAATTTTAGCGGGCATGATAATAGTTATAACAAAATTAAATCGTTCGTATTATTGGTTAAAATAAATAAGTTTACTCTAACCACTTAAGTGTAAAAATGTTGGATGAATTTATTAAAAAGCTAGAATATGTAATATTGCAGTTACTTCCGCAAACAAAAAATACACGGATATGTTATTTTATATTTTCCACTCTTATAATTTCATATATAATTATTATAATTACATGTAACCACTATTATAATTTTATCTGTGACTGAAATTGTAGATTATCAGTTTTAAGTACATTTTTATTAAATATCCTATCTAATTTATAAACGTAATTTTTGATATATGTGCCAGTTGTTATCAAAGTTCCTAACAATTTACTGTATCATTATGAAAAGTCTATATGTATATATATATATATATATATATATATATATATATATATATGTATATATATGTATATATATATATATATATAGACTTTGATAGTAATTTAGATAAATCACATGCCAAAATATGGTTTATAAATCGGATACCTGAAAATCTCCCATATAAACTTCAAAATACTTGTACACCGTCCACCTATCCTTATTTTATCTTGAACGCCATTTCATCCTGAGGGTATGATTCCCAAAAATATGTAGTATATATATTTGAACATTTATTTCACAAATTTCTAGTAACATTATGCAATTTATTTTTTGGAAACAAAATTTTGAATACGAAATGCAAATGATATTTTATCAAACACTCCAAAAACAAAATTGTTTGATAAATCATTTAATTTATATATATATATATATATATATATATATATATATATATATATACTTATATACTTCGCAAAACGCGTAAGTCATTAATATCAAAAAATCTAAAATATTATATATGTGTTATGTAATTTTATTGTTAACATTGTGAGTTGCGACATAATAAAAAAATGGCTGGAAATAGTCTCAGTTGCCACTGTAGTTGGAAATTTACATAGTTAGCTTACAACGTTTTAAAAGAACGTAGTTTCTACATCCATCTAAACAAAAATTAAATCTTAATAGGCAGAGCAAATTTTAACTCGGATTATCTACTATTGCATTTCTGGAACTCCGTGCAAAACTTTAAAATAATAAACTTCTGATTATCGCATAATTGGAATCGGTGAATTGTGCTACCGATCATCTTCAAATGGGCTTTGCTAACATCCCTCCTGGAAATTTTGTAATACAATAAAACCTAGGTCGTTGTAAAGAACTTAAAGAAAGTAGAAATAATACTACATCGCATAGTTTCATTTAATTGTGAATAATGAATTTCTACAAAATTAACGCCAAATATATTCAATGAAAAAAATAATCTGCCTGTCATAAGATTAGTTTACCATATATTATTTTTAATTACGTATCATGGGTATGATTTGAATTTTTAAGAGAAACAATGATTCCGAAGATATCCATTGCGGATTAATATACAAGAAATATTAATTCCGCTATGGAGGTTATTCATTGTTGATTTCGCCATTCGAAATGTAACAGCTTAAATCATGGCGATTGTATTAGTACGATAATATGTAAAATCGTACAAAGTATCTACGAATAATGTAAAATTAAGTATATTGACTACATTGCAAACCTGTCAATTTGCTGTTATATTACAAACATTTAAAAATAAGGGGTGAACTTTCATAAATTCAATTTTTAGTGGGGATGGAATGCTATAAAACTGCAAGGTATCTTTAATTACCTAATAACAATTTCGTAATCAGTTTGATTTAAAACCCACGTAAAGTGGAATTATAATATTATCCAAATATTTCTAACACCATTTGAAAAAATTTAAATGTTATCTTATCTCTGAACATCTTAAACCATAAAATGCTACATAATTATTCCATGATATCATGAACCGAGTTAATAATGAAATAATTAAATCAAAGCATTTGCTGGCAAACAGATTGTGTTGAAAAATTATACTACTTTTTTACATATATAAAATTTATTACACGTTTATTGATTTCAAATATATAAAGCTATATATTTGAAACCAATAAACTTTTACTTTATAATTCCTAATTAGGTTCGCAAAAAAGTATGAAAAATTAAATCATGTCATCCATTGTTAACCAGAAATTAAAACTCTCTATTAAAGTTTTAGCTGACACGACGTCAAGAAACGATAGCTCGTGTACAAAATTGGGTTAGATTTTCATTTATGTAAGTATAAAGCTGTTCAAAATAGTACATACAATAACATAGAAAATATCGTTAGCCACGCGAGTCGTGACGTAACCATAGTAGACCTTTTATTGCTCGCCGTTGGACGGAGAACAAGAGATTCTAGAAGCGAAATTCAGTTGAAACGCGGCAAAATAATAAAAGAAAATAGCAGTCACTGTTTGTTTCAAGTTATTTTCGTTTTTCGTTCGTTTTCTTCAATCACTACTTCTTACATTGTCCTCTTTGAGAGTGTTTTATATTTTTTCAGCTACGATAAATTTCTTTAGATGGCATTTATTCAATTGATTCATAAAAAATAAAGCCCTCATTTTGAACCATTTTTAAAGAAACGTTCTGTATCCTTTTTTTATTTTACGACAGTGTGTTGTCTTAATCTGCTGCATATATTAAGACTAAGCAAAGCATCGATTCTTCAAGACTTCGCAAAAAACTTTGTTTCACGTTTCAATATTTTCTTTGACAGTAAGCTACAAGCTATTACGTATTCGATTTATTGCTCTTTTCAGGAGAGGTAAAAACCGATAATGTATTTTTTTCTGGTTTAGATACAAGTTTCATGAGAATATGAACTGAGTTGTAAACACATTAGTAGAATATGAACAACGAAGGTAAGTTGACTGTCGTTACTATCCAACTTACGTTTGTATTCGTACTGTTGACGTTTGAGTCTAAAAAAATATAAAAAATCTTAACGGTACAAAAATTTTTGTATAAGAATCGTCATTAAAAATTTTAGCGTTATTGGAGATTGAGACAGAAATTATTTTATATCTTTCTTCATGTTTGTATATATAAGTATGTATGTGTGTACGTATACTGTACGAACGTACATATATATGTAAGTGTGTGCGTGTGCATGTATTCTTATTGTATAGTACTTATTCTATAGTATACTGGGTGATAGCAGAATATATACATGTATATTTATGTATATATTCTGCTATCACTCAGTATACTATAGAATGAGATTATTGACAAATTCTTTTTCCGGGTTATTTCCCGGCAAATGTGTAGAATACTAAATAGAATAGTATTAGAAGTAAATATTTTAATCTCATAAAAGTTGTGCTTACATCTCCCAAGTATTACAGTCCACAAATATTGCAAGTGACAAAACTTAAAGAGGATGATGTATTCCTTAACTAATGATTTCAGTAAGTATAAAAACATTTCTCTCCTAAGTGTCTAACAATATTACAAGAATTTAAATTTCATTCTACATATATGTATATATGTATATATATATGTATATATATATATACATATATTTATATATATATATATATATATATATATATATATATATATATACTATATGATATTGAACACCGAAAGAATCAAATTTAAAATTCTTGTCGATTCTTGACATCGTGTCACTTAAAATTGAATAGAGAGTTTTAATTTCCGTTCACAATCGATGGCATGATTTACTGTTTCATATTTTTTTAAAAACTTTCTTGTTCTTGTTAGGAATATTAAAATAAAACTTTTGTGGTTTCAAATACGGAACTTTAAATATTTGAAACCAATAAACATACAATAAATTTTATATACCTACAAAAGTAAGATAATTCTTCAACACATGTATCATTCAATTTGCCATTTTCACTAACCTGCTTGCCAACAAATGCTTTGATTTAATTCTATCATTATTTACTTAGTTCATGATATCATAAATTAATTATGTAGCATTTTATGGCTTAAGATTTTCAAAAATAAGATAATATTTAAATTTTAGCAAATGTCTTTAAACATATATAGATAATATTCTACTTCCACTTTACATGGGTTTTAAATAAAATTGGCTACGAAATTTGTATTAGATAATTAAAGACAACTTGCAGTTTTATGGCATTTCATCCCCGCTAGAAATTAAATTTTTAAAAGTTCAATCTTTTTTTAAAAGTTTGTAATATAACAGAAAATTTACAGGTTTGTACTATAGTCAATGTACTTAATTTTACATTATTCATAGATACTTCGAACGATTTTACATATTCTCGTACTAATACAATCACAATGAATTAAGCTGTTACTCCTTAGCAGAATTAATATTCCTTATTTATATTTATCAATATTATTATGCCTCTTAAAAATTCAAATCATACAAAAAATTCAAATGATACATGATTAAAAATAAAATTTGCTTCGATGCCATCTTCCGAAATATTTTACATAAAAAATCAACAATTTTAAAGTCTGCTCAGTCTCTTTCGCTGACAGATCAACAAAAGATCTAGAATATTGAACATTGTGTGTTCATACAACATATGTATGGGTGGCGTTTAAGATACTCACGAAGGAAGCAGTTGGATGCAGTTAATTTTTATCTCTCTGTTGATTTGCCATATTATATTATATATAAAACCACCGTATGTTTTTATGGCTAAAGAAGTACGTATCTAAAATTACTACATATCTGCAATAATGTTAACGGTTACAAAGATAAATCTACTTGTCAATCACGCGTCATAGGTTTACTTTTTCAATACAAAAAAATATATCGTTACGTCACTTTGACGACAACTCACCGATTCCAATTATGCGAGAATCAGAAGTTTATTATTTTAAAGTTTTGCACGGGTTCCAGAAATGGTGGCAATAGTAGATAATCCGAATTAAAATTTTCTCTGCCTATTAAGATTTAATTTTTGTTTAGATGGATGTAGAAACTACGTTCTTTTAAAACGTTGTAAGCTAACTATGTAAATTTCCAACTATAGTGGCAACTGAGACTATTTCCAGCTATGTTTTTATTATGTCGCAACTCAAAATGTTAACAATAAAATTGTATAGTACATACATAATATTTTAGATTTTTTGATATTAATGATTTACGCGTTTTGTAAAGTTGAAAGTATATAAGTATATATATATATATATATATATATATATATATATATATATATATATATATATATACATAAAATAAATGATTTATCAACAATTTTGTTTTTGAAGTGTTTGATAAAATATCATTTGCATTTCGTATTCAAAATTTTGTTTCAAAAAAATATATTGTATACTGTTACTAGAAATTTTGTGAAATATTCCAAAAATTAATGTTTAAATATATATTCTACATTCTTTGCGGGAAATATTCACAAATTAAACAAATAAAATTTTCAAAATTGTGCTTCTAAAAAGACTCAATTTAGAGGGAATCGAAATAGTGAAATTTAGTATGATGCATGGGCATTATGGAAGCGAAATGCTCCTAACTTGTTGTCATATTCATCAACTCAAGACATCCTTAAACGTCAATTTTAAACCCCAAGGTTATTCAAATGTTGAATTTTAAAAAAGTTCCTAATTAGTGGCTGTCTAGATTATAAAATAAATAATTTTATAAACATAGAGTTTTTTGATCATTTCACTTTATTACATATTTTAAACCCTATGGTTAACTGATTTAGGAGTTAATTTAAAAAAGATGTGTTTCCTGATTTATTTTAGAGTATTTTTACGAATTTTCTAATCAATGGAACGTAGTATTTTTTCCATATATTAATTTTAACCTCCTTTTCGTGGCTTCAGGACGAAATGCAAAAAAAGGTTCCTTTGTAATAAATTTCCTTCATTGACAAAATTACAATTTTGATGCAGTTATGTAACTGCGTTTTCAAACTTAACTGAGAAACTTTTCTTGAGTAGTCTTGTCTCGCTATTTGTAATAAGTAAAATTAAGTAAATGTTTTATTTTACAACAATAATTGGAAAAAATTCATAAATTTTGTATTCTTTCTCAAATGTGCAAAATGAGTTCATTTTTTACTGTCGTCGGTTCCAAATCACTACGACGCCAATTACAAAACACTAAAATTTGAGAAACGCATAGGCGCAAAGTGTCCAGCAACTCGTGAGCTCTAATGTGGACATATCAAAAATACATTAAAGTACATTAAGCTACTCTAATATAGACCTAGCTAGAATACACTAAAATACATTAAGCTGCTGATGCGTTGCAAAATAATAGCATGTTCAATACAAACGTCATTAGTCAATGGGACCTTCACCGGCACCCTTGCATTGTTCCACCTAGCTCCCTTGAACGACCAACGGCTACAATCTGGTGACTGCTGTTCTTATTAAAGCTTTTCGGTAGTATTGCTTTCTATATTTCTTGCGACCTAAAAGATCAATAAAATTGTAAGTCAATAATTATAACTTTTTTCTGTGCCAGTTTTTCTTTATAAATTAGAGTGTATATCAACAACGAAAATAATTATAGGTTTTACAATTTTTTAAATATATAAAAATATTTTACCGATGCTTGGCCTTTCAAATTTGGCAAATGAAAAATTACGATAAGTTGAAGAAAACTGTCAGCATCTGCCATTTATGCGTGTGTTTTCAATATAATCTTTTAGCTGAACACGAAGTTAATATAAACCCTAATTAACTAATGATCTAATTAAGTAATTATTGGCCACTGCCAATTTATTAACTACGTTTTATATTCGGCAGGTAATATTTTTTAAATGTAATTTTTTAGTTTAAATCAATGTTGATATAAATAATAATTAACTAATGATCCAATCAAGTAGGTATAGGCAATTGCCAAAGTTTCAGGCTACGATATTTAGGAGGTATTATTTTTTTCAAGAAAGGAAAAAGAATTAGACCATTTTTCTATATTGACGACGTACTAACAATATATGGTTACAATTTATTTGAGTAGTTTTTATATCAGGGATATTCCTTTGTTTTGCACTACAGCACGTTAATGGATCAAACACTAATTATTTCGTCATTGAAATATTTCAGAAAAAGACCTGCACGATTAAAAATAAAAAATCTTCATTGGTATAAACAACATTGTATCATTGAATATGTGCTATCCAATTATAAATAGACCATTAATAAGCTCAATATAATGAAATATTTCGAATATCACATAAATTTTAAATTTCAATAATATGTATATTTTCTAAGGAAAGTAATAATGTTATTTTATGTCAAATAATTTTGGCGAGTAATTTAAGAATACAAGAATATGTTTTATAAATCTCTTATACGCGCAATGAAGTGTATATTTTGAGACGAGTAACCCTTAGAACTAAGATTAACGTAAATTATTGAATACGTCGACAATAGCATAGTCTGATAGACTGAAAATAATCTGGATAATTTAAATAAATTATCGTACTAAGTCACAGTAAATTTCGCATTTCAAAATGCTATTTGAAAGATATATTATGAATATTTTTTTCGATATAGGTCTTTTATTTTCTTTGTCCATTTAATTTTTTTACTTTTTCATGTTCTTATATAGGACAAGATTGATTTATTTTTTATTTTCCTTTTAATATTCGTTTACTAATGTAACAATTATCGACCATTACACACTGTCAACGTTATAAAATGTAAGGAATTAGATGGCCTAAACACATTTACTGACAGAACGATGCATATCTAGTTAAAAAAATAGTATTCTCCAAAATTCAAGGCATCGGAAAACAAGGACTTTCCACTAAATGGACTGACTACATCGAAAGGGACCTGAATAATAAAAATACCATTCATAGGGAAATCGTTGCACTTTGATCTGAATTGATTACAGTTTTTGAGAAGAAGAAAAAGTATACTCCGTTATATACACACATTTCCCAATACATTGTATCGATTAATTAACTTCCGTCATTTGTTATATTATTAAACTCAGTGCATTACGTTAAAATGATTTTTCTCCATTACCCATCCAAGAGTCTAACAAATTACTGAAACCTGACAAAATCCAGTTCTATATACATATTGTACAGGACCTTGTCAAGTTAGAGGTTCTGCATTCCTTTTTACGAATAACATGAATTGTAAAATTGATAATTTTCACTGACAACCTGCTGCAGTCTTCTACTGTACTAAATTCTCACGAGATAGCCTTGTTTTATTGTATGTCGTTATTTGTTTGTTAATTATTTGTTTTGCTGCCCATGAATTTATTTACCTAGTAACAGACGTATTTAGTCGAAATCAGCAAGCAACAAGTCAACAAAGATGCTCAGGCCAATCTTTTCCCTCTTGTAAAATACATTTATAAGTTAAACATTAAAGTTATGATTAATTTCAAGTAGCATTTGCTTACTTAAGGTAATACAGTGACAAAAGACTACATTACTAAGTGTGAGAAAACTTCACACCATTACAGAAACCACCAACTTGTAAACTAATGTGTTCACTTGCGGCTCTCCAACCCGAGTCAAATTTATTGAAGCTGCTCGCATAAAAATCATCTGTATAAGTGCAAAAGTTTTATCGTCAACCAAGGGGGGACTCATTACCTTATTGCCTAAAAATGCCTTACGAATCAGGCGTTGGAAAGTGACAAGGGACTTTCAGATGCCTGATTCGTGTCCATCTCAATTATCTAACATTTACTAATTATTAACTTCCGTCTAGACAGTCTGGTTTGTTTTATTTAGTTTGACTTCAATTAGCCTAATTTCAGAAGTTGAGTTCGTCACATTAACTTAATGTCTTTCAGTTAAGCACCCTTGGATACATATTATCGGTGAAATTGATTAAAAAAGTCGATAATTATTTTCTTTTCCTAATAATCATCGACTATTTTAATAAATAATGAATGACAAGTAGACTATTGCCACTAAGCTTAATACATGTTTCTATCAACCTAGAACACTTCATTCCTACAATTTGAATATATCTAAGTTTTTTCTTCTAATTTTAGTTAACAAATTGTGTTCTTGTTAAAATATTCTTGACAGAACAAAATGCACCGCATAAATTCAACAGGAATGACGAAATTTTCATCAACCGATTTCTCAAATATTGCAATAAAGCTTATTTTGTTTTTAAACTTCGAAAATAAGGCTATACAATTAAAAATAACAAATACGGATTTTATTAATTTATATGTATATCCATATATATATATATATATATATATATATATGTATATATATATATATGTTTATATATATATATATATATATATATATATATATATATATATATATTAATAAATCATCTGTATTTTTTTAAATTTATGTTACTTCATATCTCCGGCATTTCTCAACCAATTTGGATGGACTTCTTTATTTGGAAGGGGATGCAGTGCGATGCCATGATATTTGTTAGAATAGTGAATCATTAGAATCTGTCTATGGAAATGAAAGATATACTACATTCTCGAGAATTGAACATCGCAGATGCCGTGATCAAATTTAATGAATAAGTTCACCCAATGCGGACAGTTCCTTTTTTAGAATCAGACCGTAAAAATTTAAGACATAACATAGAATTATTAAATTTTGGAGAGTGCAAGTGCCATATACGTGCTTAAATTATAAGTCCAACCAATATGAATTATACCCTTTTTTTGGAAGTGTAGTTTACCATTAAAAATTGGTTAAAAACTAATCATGGAAATTGAAGATATATCACAGAATTTCTCAACATTTAATAGCACAAGTGCCGTGATAAAGTTTCCGTTATATTTTGATGGTCTAATTATAATCAAAGAGGACAAGACTAACGCTGATATAAATTTGCTCTTTAAATGCAAAATAGTAAAAGTATCTTTGCAGTGATGTTGAGTAAACTCATGGAGTTTGTACACGTTTGACTTTTTTTATATAGCAACACTTGCTTAGTACTTACAACATAATTTTAATATTTTATAATTAAAACATGATGCTGTAAGTGAACTGGCAATATAAACCACGAGACTTGGGATTCAGGCACTATACTTTGGGTTCCAATTTCCCAGTCTTGACGCCGTGGATGCACCGCATGCTAAAACCGTGAAACTTGAGAATTTTCTGTTTTCAAAATAATATTTTGGGTCTCAAACATAGAAATTGACATTAAACTACGGGCTCTAACTCCTATATCCTGTAGAGTTATGGGTACTAAATTTCTAAATCGTTGTATTTAATAATATGTCATTTTTAAATTGTTTTTAATGGGTTTCAAGAGAGACTACCATTGTTTCAATTTCTCAGTCTTGACGATGTGAGGGCACGGCCTGCTTAAATGAAAATCAGTTATTTTCTTAAGCAGAAACACTGATATTAAGCTCCGGGTTTAAAACTCCTCAGTCCTGATTCTGCAGGGGTACTGCATACTTAAACCGTAAGACTTGAAAGTATGCATTTCATAAGTTAACATTTTGAGTTTCTAGCCAAGGTCAAGTCATTTTGAGTCTCCACTACTTAACTCCGGGTTTCAATTTCTAAATTTTAATGCTGTGGAAATAGTGTATAGTTAAAACATGGAACTTAGGACCTGCTATTTTTAAATTAGTATTGTGGGTCTCAAGCTCTTCAGTCTTCATGCTGCGTGGACCTACATAAACCATTAGACTGTAGGACCTGCTGTTTTTAAATTAGTTTTCTGAGTCTCAATGACAAAGTCTAGGAGTTTATCATTGAACTACGGATTCCAATTCCTTCGCCTAATACTGCAGTGGTACGATCTGTTTTGTATATGTTAACATAAACATCTGGCATCACTCAACCAATTTTTATGACTTTTTTTAAAAGGCTCTAGTGCATTACCACCAAAATTCGTTACAATATGACCATAGAAATTAAAGGTACACTTTAAGTAGTAAAATTCTTTAACCAAGTACATAATAAGAGCCATGATCAAGTTTTGTTGACATAGATCCAATGATAATTTCATAATAAAGTCTCTAAAATTTAATAAGACTATGGGCGGCATAAATCTGTCCTTTAGCAAAATCGGGGTATAGTGATGAAGTCGAGAGATAGTGATAGGGACTTTTCATAGACGAAAATAAAACTCATCTAGTATAGAATCGTTTCACTTATATTGACGTAAGCAAAAAAATAACAAAATAAATAGATTGGTAAATGTGTACAGTTACATATAATCATCAAAGGTACGAAGCAATTAAGGTATGAGTTGATAGGTAGATAAAGTAAGTATGGATACACACAAATGCGTCAGTTGACTAAATATTAGTTCGTAGACAGGTTGATAAGTAAGTATACTTAGGTGTAATAAATACGTATACCTACTAGTATATTAGTAAAGGCTTGAAGCACTGACTATGGTGACGCCAAGAGAGGAAATATGATTTAAATATCCATATGTATGTATATGTATGAATGCAGATGCATATATAACAGTAGATATATGTCTATCTATATGTATATTTAAGTTCATTAAATGCTGCAAAAGTCAATTCTGATTTCAATAAATATGAGTAACGTGTTATTTTTATTGAACATAAATAAATTTGAAAAACACTTCTACAGATAGAGATTTTTGGAGTCGGTACCAAGTGACGTGTGTCTATGGTTGTAAATATACTTGATAAAGAAGAAAATCGTCAACTTGGCATCGATTCCAAAAATCTCTGGCAATAGCAGTGTTTTTCACATTTATTTATGTTCGGAAGCGAAATTTAACACAAAAGTCCCAACATTAAATATATGGTAACTTTATTCCATAGACACGAAACAAAACGTAATTGCATTCGTTTGTTTTACTGTATAAGCATGTCAGATTTGATTCTTATATGTATTACTGCCAGTTAAGAACGCCGAATATTATAATTTGCTGAAAATGTTATATTACCTTCTGGTTGTTTTAGACAGACACTACCGGCCATTCTTTAATCTGGGTATTGTGTTATAAATGAACGCTGAATTAAGAGCTGATTCATTGTCATTCGAGATTTTTCTACAGCGTGAGAGAAACATGCAAGTAAATGAGAGCAAAGACGTATTTCCTGATAATTTGCTTCAAGTTTAAGGAGACACGATTTTAAGAAAGTAAATGTATAATGAATGTCAGATATACTATTAAGAAATTATTCTTCATTTGATTTTATATACAGTTGGAAAATAATACATTTTCCAATTTACAAAACACAAAGCCAAAAAATAATTTCTTTCTATAAATTAATGCGCTTGAATGGATCGCTAATAACGAAGTGATATATATAGAAGCGCATATTCTGTTTCATCAGATGATGTTAGTTCAAATATAAGTTTATCTAGAGAGTTTCACAACAGTATGGTGACAAGTGGACTTTCAAGGCACAAACTTAAATTGAATAAAACGCCATAATCACCCTCGTTAAAAACCAAATTACTGTTAAATATTTGATCAAGAAAATTTCAACTCAGTATCAAACTTTTACATACATTTATTAGATTTCAAAGTTTAAACACCGTTCTTCTTGGTGACCTTTGCCATACCCATAGACAAAAATCAAGGACATTCGCTTAGAAAAGTCGACATATCTCCAAAGCTACAACATATCTCAGTGTGTTACATTATATCTCTTACCATTCGATTCAACATTATATTTTAACTCGTGTATATGACTTCACTATCTCAAGGATAAGAAATATAAAAATTTTTATTGGTACCAATTTGTCGCATCGTCGGGTTAAAATCATGGATTTTGGTGTAAAATTGAACGTATAGTTAGTCTTCCGTTATAACGTCATTGAGGTATCCCATATTCCTTCTACACTATCGAATTTGTTTTGTGAAATGCATGCAACATTATTATATTACCAAGTTTTTATCTTCTACGTAGTAGTGGCTACTGACAAACAATCCAACACTCCAATTGGCGCTATAGCAATCCAAAACTTACTCGTGAACATCAAAGTCGCTACAAGTTTGGTAAAGTCGCGTAGCGGAATTGCTTTCTAAAAAGTTAAACAGATCACAAATAAACAGTCCATCAGTTCACAAACAGTCCATCATTAATCCAAGCAGCGAGTTTTGTAAGCCAAAATCACCTACAATTTCGGTTAAATGACGCCACCCATTTGATTTCAAAACTATTCAAAATCAAACTACTATGTGCCAAAATACTCAATGAATGGATCGCCGAATACAGATCATGTACCATATACTAAATTTGAGCTATTTTGGTATCAATATAGAGCATTTATTGCAATTTTAAAATGTTTGATATTCGATATTCCTTGAACTAGTGAAGTTATAAACACGGGTAAAAATATACAGGTAAATCAGATGACAAGAAATATGCTGCAGTGAATAGATAATGAATGCAGTCGATATTAGCCACGCATCTATTAGGAGTTACGCTGAATAGATGATCTTGGAATGGTGCGTCCGTCAATGGTCAACTTAAAACTTTAGTTCACAGTAAGATAGATACATATTGGTTAAAATAGAATCATTAAATCCATGGAGTCTTCGAAATGATAAATGCTGTCTGACACCTGAAAATTCCAAAAAAATTTGCGATATTAATGTCGAATATGGTATAATTACATCCCTTTTCCCTTCCCTGGATATATTAAACTTCTGTCCTCGTAAGTTTGGAAAGAATTTAACATAACTGATTTTCATTTTCAAACAGCAATCTGAAAAATGTTTCTATCTTATTCTGTTACATGATATATCATCTTATGTCACAAATAAATGCAAGAGACATCACAATATTTGCCGTATCTCCGACCTAATCCTTTAGGTATTTTCAAACTCTCTCCTCGCCAATATATTTCAATATTATATATTAGAAGCAAATGTGAATGTACTAAAGTCTTATTGTATTGAATTCTTGATATTCCGTCCTTAAATTTATTTGTTAAGATTAGTAATCTATAAAATATCAATATATGTATGATAAGTAAATAGCGTGGTCTATTTTCTTCGCCTTTATGTTTTTTTTAATATATTATTATGTCTACTTTGTAGAAAATAATATGTATTCTAAACTATAGAGTTGCTTATTTTTCGCTTAAAATCCGTACGTGTCCAGATTTGGTATTAAATGAAATAAATCAGTTAACCATTTAAATTTAACAATATAAAATTAATGCCGGTTTCATTAATACCCTCAAGCAGATTCAGAAACGATAGATATTTATAAATTAAGATATTTACATTAACGGTAAAATCATGGTAATCTCCAATTCTTTCTAATGTATTTAAACACAAAATAGCAATTAGTACAGTAACGAAAATAATATTGAAGATAATTATCTGAATTAATAACTCATAAGGTGTACCACCTTAACACTTAAATATTCTTACTAGTAACAAAACAACTAGCAGGATTTTTATTTACTTAAACTCTTTTAAATAATAATTTTATAACAGCGTCGTAATAAATAAACTATCATGCGCAAAACTATTATGCGCAGTGAGTGTCGAGCCCTAACGCTGCTATGAAGGAAAAACTACACGTTCAATAACATAGTCCGTACAATTTTAATTTTCTATATTCAATTAATATTTTAGATATGTGATAACTAGGATAATATTTGAAAACTCAAAATATGTATTATCCCAAAATAAATACGTAAAACTAAATAAATACATTCACCTTTATCAGAACACACATTGATTTAATAAAGGGAAAATGTCACAAACCCGGAAAGATATCTCAATGTAATAATAAAGCTGAAAAGTCCCTGACATTTAACGAAGGTTGGCTGAAAATTTTAAATTCATGACCTTTATGCGGGAAATGTAGGCTCTTAAATTGAAGGGCGTAGGGAAAATGTTTCATTGTCAACAAAAAGTTGTAATTATACTTTTATTGACTTTTTTTAAAATTATAATAGAAGAATATTGGTATTATTAAATATATTCAACAGTGAACAAATTATATTTTGTAACTTTCACGTTTAAAGAAAAAAATGAAGTGAAAAAGAAAAGCGACGACATTTTTGTAAAAATTTGAGTCAAACGGGATACAATCCGTCGATTAAAATATTTTTCGGTAGAATGTATTTACTATTAAAACCCTAGACTATTCAAATGAAATAAAAACCTGTCGAGTACGAGCAGAACTTCAATTGGAGGACTTGAGCAAATGTATACAAACGCTAAAATTATTTTGCACCATCAAATCTTGTTTAGTAAAACTTTACTAAACGTAACAATATTGTAATTTTTTGAAAAACTAGGAGATATATAATCATTCCTACTGTTTTTTCACAATTTTTATTTTTGCAGTTTCGAAAATATAAAAGATAAAAATATTTTGGAATCTTTATGACTTGCTCATATGATTGTTGCGAAATGTGATATATATACATATATATATATATATATATATATATATATATATATGTGTGTGTGTGTGTGTGTGTGTGTGTACATACGTATACATTTCGTTCAACTATTTCTGAGGAAAACGGCCACGAGTGAGAAATCGACGGACAAAACTTTAATGGGATTTTTTAAAGATTTTCTTGAAAAGTCAATAAAATTAACATACAAAATACGCACACGGTACGGCGTAAATAGGAAAACTGAACGGAGTATATTTTGTACATCGTTTCGCACCCTTTTTTTTCTATCCCGTAATTTTTTTATTAAATGGGGTAATAATTATTAGATCTTCAGATAATCGGCTGTTTTATGCTCATAAAGAAAGAAGAACAGCTAAAAGGAAGCCTTTCCTTTTAGCTGTTCTTCTTTCTTCGTCCCTATTTCCGATTTCCAAATTTCGATCATTTTTAGCCTCCTTTGTGCTGCTTAAACTGGGTGACTCGCTTATTGTTGCATAAGCTGGTAAAAATGTTGACCATGTCGTATGAGCTAGTAAAATAGTACATAATAATCGAGTCGACAGGGAGTAAGTCGAGAGAGAGAGTGTATCAAAAACGTAAGCAGCAATTAAACAAGCTAGACCGATGATTTTGAACCTGCATTTAATTGTTTCAAAGTGAGGCACCAAAGCGTTGAGTTTTTTGCTACCGTATCTTCCAAAATTTGGATATTTCGTTCTATTCATAATGATTATGATGAGAATGTAATTTCTATAAATATTAATTCCGTCTCGCCGGCAAGTAATGGCTTTCCTGAATTTCAATAATTAATATTAACGTTTATAGTAATTTTTTTACGTTTCGATACATGTCATTAATTTCCAAGCTGCATTAGCTTCATCATAAACTCATATAGAACCTAAATGCAATCTAATTCTTGAATTTTCCCGAGAACATTAGTTCGTCCTTCAAAATGAAATTAATGTTGTTAGTTCTTAAATTTATTAGTAACGGTCGCTTTCATAAACTTTTTAAAAAATAAAGAAATTAAATTAAAAATACTTCAAGAATTCTTAAGAAATACCTACGTTTTTCTAATATAATTTTGTTTATACATGTCATGTAAACATTTAAAGAAAGTACACTTTACTTCCAAAATATCACAGATTCTAAGAAAATTCTAAATTATGAAAGTAATATATTAATCTAGTCGTTTGAAACTTAATCTAAATTAAATATTAAGACAATTGTGGACGAATGGACGATGGATAAAGAAGAAATTCAATTAAAATATAATTTTCAGGTCCAATAAGTGTTTGGTACTAATTTTTTAAATAGGGAAAATTTGTCTTTATATTTTTTCTATTACATTGAGTTCAGTTTCTTGATGTTTACTATTGATCGTTTAATTACTATTAATTCATTCTGATTGACAGAATTTTAATGTTGTAACGTGCATTTAAAGAATATTACATTAATTGATATGTTTGCTAATTGATGGGTTTAATGAAAGACAAATTAATTTTGAGAGAAAATATATAAAAAGGACGATTAATATGTTCGTGCTGTTATAAGATTAGTATAGCATCAAATATGGTCGCACTTTTGCATCTAAGCAAAGTATTATAACCAAAAAATATATATTATGCAGAAGAATCTCATCAATCATTGAATTTGACCTCATTATATCGTGGATCGACACACCACCTTACATGTATTACTTGTTACAGGCAGCAAGATGAATCGAATTCCAATGTATGGCATTCTTTAATTTATTCATATCATCTTTATGAAAAATTCACCACTATTCATCGTCAAATAAATGCTATAGATGAACTATTTATAATTTGTTTCTCTTTATGCTTTAATCGTATCAACAGACAGGGCCAGCATTGCACGTTTATTTTTTTTTTTTACATTTTTTCTAAAAATAATCGCTGGGTGCCAGATCCGGACTGTAGCGTGGATGATCCAAAATGTCGAAGTCCACCTTATGCAGGGTAGCCAACGAAACACAACTCTTGTAAGCGGGCGCATTGTCGTTCACCTTCTTTTTTCTGTGCTTTTCTTTTCTTTGGATGGAATCTTTCAATTATATATAATATTGCAGCATATTCTTCTCCGGTTATGGAGACGTCTTTTTATCTTAATAATCTGTGAACAGAATCTCATCTGAGTCCCAAATGACTATCGCCATTATTCTCATAGCCGAGAGAGACACCTTATACTCCTTGGATTGTGGTGTGCCTTTTTTTATTGCTACTGTATAGAGTCTGTTTTCTGTATAGAGTCCTGTTTGGACTTAGGTTCATAACGGTGAATCCAAGTTTTGCCATCAGTAACAATTCGACTTTTGCCATCAGTGGTCATCCTTATCTTCAATACAAGAGTCCAAAAACGCAAGAGAATACTCCATGTGGGATTTTTTTCTGGCTGAATAAGCATTCTCCGCTAACCTTACTCATCCTAAGATGATCGTGAAAAATATTAAAGATATTTGTAACCAACACTCCAACCATTTCTGTGAGCTGTTTCTTTCACAGTATAGAGTCTTCCAATATTAATTTTTTGACTTTTTGATTGACTTTTACTCGATTTTGTACAGGTGAAGCTGTAATATTTAAAAGAAGTGGACAGGAAAAAGAAGACAGAAAAAATGTGGACGTTAAAGAAAGGCAAAAGGAATAATTCGAAGTAAAATCATTATTATATAAAAAGTGTTTATGTACATATGCGCAGCCAAGTAAATAAAATGACGTAATATCAAAATAATGCAAAACTCACATAATATTTTAAAAGCAGCTATTTTGAAAAATGGTAAATAGTATTGTGTAGGTTTGTAAATGTATTTATTTAGTATTTAATTTTAATTTTTTTTAATATTGGTAATACAACATGATTCCATTGTACGATGAAAGACAAGTAGTTGGTGGTATTCATCTGACGATCAAGTGTAATTTAAATAAATCTTTGCAAAGAACTATTACGAAACCTTACCAAGTTCAAGCCTAGAATTTGAATTATATATTTTAAAATTTGTTTAATACTTATTAAATGTTGCCGTACATCGTATCTACGTAAAAAGAGTACTACGTGCCAAGTTAGGCATCAATTTAGTGTTCAAGTCTTTTTTTATTCAATGATATCTCCGAGAAAATTGACTCCTTTTTCTAATTTATGTTTTTGATAAAAAATATATATATAAAGGAGAGAAGAAATATTTCTCCAGAAAATACACCAAATGTCAGGTTTGCTTATTTAGAATTAGTACATATTTGAAACCTTTATAGATTGATTTATTCATGACATTTTATGTTAATTCACTTTAGATAATGATAAATTTATAGAAATCATCGGAACGATTGACAGTTGATAAGCAACATAGTGGAGGAGGAGGTTTGAGTATGATTTATGAGTAAATCTTACAGAAGTGGCGATAGATAATATTGATGAGAAATTGTTCAAAAAATCAAAATTTTACAGGCAAAGAAGTCTTGCAATTTTAGGTTGAGAACAATATTTATTCTTTCCTTCTGAAGAAAACACAGCAATTACCACAGAACAATGAATTATACCCGCAATTACAAGCCGGTGATACGATTGTTGTTGAACCGACCTGTTTAACAACGGCTCGGTGAACTAAAATGGTATCCTACTAGGATACTATTTTATTTACAGATGGAGCATCTTCATACTAAGGTCGACCTTCTGGGATGGAATATAAATCACAAAAAACAATGTTATTTAAATATCTTCAGAACTACGTTAACCGTAGGATCGATGGACAAAATTATTTTTGTAAATATCAGACTGAAATTTTTTGAAGGGACAATATGAAAGATAAGTAAATACGCGGAAAATGTAATTTTCATTATATAGTCCAAAATTAAAAATTATGATTCTTTATTCATTTAATCAATCAAGTAATGTAAAAGTACTATATTACAATAGGAAAACGAAATCTGGGTATTTATTTAAAAACAGAAAAAATCATAAAGGGACATAAGTGTGTCTCAAATAACGGATTTTGAAATCAAATTGATTTTTTTTTATTTCAAATTCAATTACCGATTTTAGGATCTTAACCGCAACATATTAAGAAAGCTGTAAAACTATTAATCATAAATTTACTATGGAGCGATAGAACTCTTAAACCGGCAGGTTGCGGAGAGAAGAATGATAATGATTTATTTTATTTTAGTGTTATTATGCAGATATTCATAAAACAAAGAAAGGTCGGAAGGAAAATAATATCGACTTACGTGTACTAGCTCAAGTTTACTGGCATACTACACGCCAATGGTAATTTTGTGCTAAGTCCCTTGTTGATAATAAAGAAAAACAAAAAAATTGTGTGTACTTTACTGGAATTAAAACATTTTTCAATTCTAATACTTGTCTGTGAGCAGTAAACTTATTTTAAAAATTGTCAAATACACAAACTACAGCAGTTTGCGTATTTGAGTAGTTTGCGTAAAGCAGTTTGCGTATAAATATATATACGATACGTTTTAATAGAAGCATGTCTGTCGTTATGGTGAAATGAATCGTACGTCGTCGCACCCTATTATGTTATAAAAATCAAGAATCCATAGAGTATTTGAAATCGAAAAATTTTTGATTTTGTAATCTTGCGTGTCTATATTGCTACTTCATACATTGCTACCCACATTTTAATCAATAAAATGCATGCAAATAGTTGATAATTCATGCTAAATTTAAACTAAAATTATTCCCATTCATTTGGAAATATTTAAAATTGGCGCCTACTTTTAAATGCCAAATGAACTTAAATATCTTCATTTACCACTATTTATTTTTGGAGTTTATACTTAAAAATCGATTTTCATATATAGCGCCCGATATGAAGTTTTATGAATAGCAAAATCTGAATTTCAGAGCGTACCAATTTCAGAGCGCTAAATAAAGTGTAATCAGCTAATTTCAGACACATCTTCAATCGACATATCGAATTATTTACTGACAAGTGTAAGCAAAGTTTGTTTTGGCTGGAAGTGTCGCATTTAACAAAAGTAGTAAAATAAATACAAGAAATAGAAACTATACGGAAACAGAGTGTAGAAATTCGTCTTTCACAAAGATGTAATTAAAAATAAACGCATCAATGGAGCAAACATGAAAATGAAAATTACAGACAGTTGTAAGCGAAAATTGTTTTGTCTGGATGTATCGCGTTTAACAAAAGTAGTAAAATGAATACAAAAAAGAAGAAACTACACGAAAGCAGTGCAGTCAAATCCTTACATTTATTATGAAAGTAGAATTTATTTATGTATTTATTAAAAGGCTCACAAAACAAATTACAGTTACGTAGATGTATAATAAAAAGAACGAAGTACAAAACCATATTACAACTCTAATCATATGTGCACAATGGTTAGAGTATTTAAGTGTACATTTTCAAGTGTATTGACCAATTATTAAAGTCAGTATTAACTTAGAACATTTATTCTATCATAGCTGGTTTTAATTTATAATGTACATACTAAACAAAATATTAATTTTATCGTGGTTTTAATTTATAAATAATATCTTTTGTATTTCCTTTCTAAATGTTAATAATTTCGTTTCAAAAATGACAAAGGACGAATGTCGAGAAACAATATCGTTATGCAATCAACATATTCGAATTATGGGGTTATAAAAAGAGGTAATATTGTTATAAACTTGCAGTATGAATAATCTCTGTAATGGTATACGAGATCTGAGTCGAGTGTTGAAGTTGAATAGAGAGAGGAGATAGGGATATGCGAATGCATGATTTTGTTATATAAATGTAATTGATCAGCACTTTTTCTCAGTGCGGCTGGTGATGACAAATTAAATATATGTAGTTGAATTTCATAGGATCTATACTCTGGTCTAAGATGAAGTCAACATTAATTTGTTTGATGAATACAGAATTAGTTTGTTTGCGGGAATGTAATTTCTTTTTTTTAATAATGTACTTAAGAAACGCGTACTTTATTTGTTAAAGGTAAAATATAAAAGCCAACCAGAGAAGAGAGTTGGCAAAGAAAAGGCAGCAGCGAATCCCACGACGGAGAACGCGATTAGCGACATCCGAATTAACCCCGTCGTTTACTTAATAGCGCCAGGGGTAATTGCGGAAATCCCATCAAAAGGTTTTGTCCAGCAATTCAGTCGAAGTACGCAACGCTTATAGTATACTCGAGGTAAATATGTGTACAATTAATATTTTACTTATAGTGTTTTTAAGAAACTTATTAATATAGTAACGGGGCACCAAAAAATGTTCGAAGTAAATTTCATTCGAATTCATATTTAATACTGAAGAAGTAGTATTACAAGCGAAACTAGTTTGTAATTTAATCACATTTAAAACTACAAATTGTAAAATTCATTTAAGAACCTTTCCGTTGGACTTTTATTTTATTTTATTTCAAGCGATATGCGATAATATGTTGAAATTTAAAATTTCTAAATTTGTCGTATTCATAAATTTACATTGAATTAACTAGAGTCAATTATCCACAGATCCGTCTGAGTAACAATCGGCGACTAAAAGTAAAATTTTTACTGAAGCCGGTAGTCTAGGGGTGAGGTATAGGAAAGCAAGTTGGACGTAGACAAAATTTATCAATACACAGGAGACGCTCGAGCAGCCCGCATTCGGATATCCGGTTCACTTTCAGCCAGTTACTTCAGACGGAAAAATTAAAAAGGAATTACATGAGGAATGAATGGAGTAGAAACAACAAGGAAAAGGCGAGCTCCATGAAGTCCGTAAGGAAATTTTGCATTTTAATATTCTAGCAATAGGTAAAGAAAATCTTGTCACTATTCAAATTAAATTTCAAAAATAGAATTTTTGAATTTTTATCATTAAATTGATGTGAATATTTGGTGTCTTCTATCCTACAGAATTAAAAAACCCTTTTAATTTTAAATTCTTGGCTTGACGTAACTAAATGTTTTTAATTTTGTCATATTCCTCATTTGTGTTTTACTTGGAAATAATTATATTGTCAGCTATTTCTTATTAAATAATTGAAATAATAATGTAAACATTTCTTGCTTTAGAGTCAATTTTCCTGTAATCATGTTATTTTCACATTTCGCTTTGTTTTAGTGCAATAGCCACATAAGCAATAATTTTGTTTTTCCTATTCATAAAATTAGTGAAATATTTAAGTGATACATCTAGTGTTAATCGTGATCCAACAATATTTATCACCTGAGGAATCATGATTGTATTATCATAAACGTTGAACTTGCAACGTTCACCTTTAATGAATAATATTCTTATATGTAGCAATACCGTTTCAACGCCACATCGTTTCCTACACTGACTGTAGTTTCCAATACACGAGCTAATATTTCTGGTACACCTCAATACTTTTTACAGGCGGCTTAGTTTATTCGGCGTCGAGATTCAGCATACAGCGGTAAACCTTGGAAAACTTTGCCATAGGCGGCGAGTACACACACTTTTTATAATTTGTTCAGTAATCCACAAAGTTTTCGTCTAGAATATCTTGTTACCTTAGGACGCATAAATTTAGTTGCGTATTATTTAATTACAGATTACTGTCGTTTTGTAAGACTTTCAATTAAAATTGTAAAAAAAGAATAGCCGCCTATACATATTTTTAAAGTGCTGTCTCGCAATTAGTAATAAACCCAGAAACTTAGAGAAAAGCCATTCGTTTTTCTTACCCTATTTAAAATTCTAATTTCAATAAAATTTTAATTACTGTGACTTACGTATACCAGGCCCCAAAAACTCTACCCCGTAGATTTTATTTTAAAATAATTATTATTTTTAATAATTTTCGGCAGTAAACAGAGGGGCCAAAAATATTAACTCGAGCGGATAATAAATAAAGGTTTGTAAAGTTGGTACCCCATTTCTTTTATTCCTAGGTAACCTCGCTTGCACATAAGTATCTGTCAAAGCAATGGAAATTGTTTGGAATTTTGATAATGATCTCATATTATATATACAAATAGAAAAATGTGCACTAATTACTATATATCAATACGTACAAATACCCTAAAAATAAGTAAACAAAATAGGCTACAACATCTATTGAAAAAACATTAAAATTTAAACAGAAAAGGGAATATTTACAAAGGGTTTTTTTTCCAAATTTTTCAAATTTACAAATTTTGCAATAAGCAGGTAATAAAGGAGAGTTTCATCATTGCTGACAAGCGAAGTAAAAAAAGAAGTTACAAAGTCAATCAAAGAAAGAAAAATTCATAGACAAATTAACCGAGTAACCAAAGGAATATCAACCCTATCACAGTATTTATTAAGCAAAAACTCATAGTAAAGGCTATAGACTCTTTTGTCACTAGGTGGCCTCACTTGCATTTAGCTACGGTCAATCGCTGACATTGTCATCTGTCAATCATTGAAGTTATTTACTGTTTCAATGTTTATCTTACATTTATCTTGTATCGTTTATGAAAATGTATTATTATCCCTATATATCCACGAATTCAAAAGCCTTAAAAACGAAAAAGGTTATAAATTTTAAAATAAACAGTTACAAATTGATAGATTCGTCATTGTATAAAATTACTGGTTTCAAAACTATGACCTCAATAATAACTACAATTAAAAATGTACGATTATTTCAGTACTCACAATGCAGCTTAAGTTTCTTCCTTTAGCAGAATATAATATTCAGGAATAAAATACTTTTTGTAAATTATATAGCGAATGGATAGTGCAAATTTTTCTCGTCATAAAATTTTTAACCATTGCTTCCTACAAGTTTTACCATCAGACAACTGACAATCATGGTTAGGTAAGGAACACAGTTGAAACCGCGACCTTGAGGTGTCGTTATTTTTCTTACAAATGACGAAATAACATAACCAAGCATTCGTTCTGCGAGTAAACATTAATCAGGTAACTTCTAAAGTTTATGACAAATTCCTGAGTAGCAAGTGACACCTCTTCATAGGAGTTAATACGGTAAACTTACTGAAAAGCGTCCTACAAAATTAGAACACCGTCAAAATTAGTGCATTCATTGCGTATTTGGTTCACCATCGGCACAGCCTGCTTTCTTTGTAAAATTGAATCTATATATACATAAATTGAATGGTTTGTAGAATTGAAAAAAACCATATTAAAATAATAATTACATTTATAGTAGTTATTTCATGCGCCAAGTAAGTTATATCCTAGTTATATCTACGGCGATTACAGGATATTATACAAAATATAATATCAGTTCAATGCAAGCGGCGCGCTCGCTGCGGGAACGAACAAAGACAAGATTAAACGAGATTACGGGGATCAGATTGACTAAGCATGTCGTGTCTGTAGAGAGACGGATTAGGCTTTTACATAGCAAAAATTTATATCTTTTAAATAAAAAAAAATAATTTGAATTAGTTTATGCTGACTTTCCAACTTTTTTAAATTAAAAAGTGAGCAATTTTTTATACACTTCCTCTTTGCTTTCTTACATTAAAAATTAACAAACTATAACTATATATGCTATTACCAGTACTAACGTCTAGGGAAATATGGCACTGTCACTTAGAATATTGTTATTTTTTATGAAGTATTTATTTAAATTCTGAGTAAATAACTAAATGTTTTTGCTCGTTTTTAAAAATATATTAAGCAATTTTGGTATTTAATTAATTTGAAGAAAAAAACAGCTTTACAAATGCAATTAACATCCCTAGATTTAAAAAGCCTTAAAAGTTGTGTAAAAATGGATCTCAACACAAGAATCAAAATAAAGTTTTTAAAAATTTCGAAAAGGGTTTCGAAAAGTGTTTATGCAAATGTAGCAATGAAAAATGGTAAATTTATATATCGACGCAATATTTTCTCTGACAGATCATTTCCAGCCACATTTTGTTGCATTTAACTCGAGTTCACGGTAGTCGAAGTAAGGTAATAATTTCAGTCTTCCGACCTCATTCCTATCGTGATAAGGAAGGTAATCTAAGAACACTAAACTAAATTTAATGATCATAAATTTTAATTTTGAAAATATATTAAAGCTGTACCTTTCTTCAAATTAACTCTATTTATTTCACTTGGACAAAATTACATTTTAAAATTAATGATATATGACTGTATCAGTTCACAATATTCTTTTCTTATTCTTTTCTTTACTTATTTAAGACGTATGCAATCAAGCTTTCATAAATTCTTATGAAACACATTTTCATATCTCCTTTCGAGTTAATATCAATATGAATCTTATAGCAACAGCATAAAAAAGCATTTCCTTTCCACTTGTTACTGAAACCATATTTTCGTAAAAGCATATATTCATATTAAGTGAGATAACTGTCAAGGCGGATATTCATTTTCCCAGACTTTCCTTACTTTCCATTTACCCGTTTACTGGCATAAGAAGTGAAGTTAAAGGAGGGCGTAGGTGCAGAGCTTCATCACATGATCGTCGTGAAATTACGCATTCCCAAAATATTTATAGTAGTAATTAAAATTAATTTCATTAATTAAATTTAATTTCATTACCAAAATATCGTTAAAATATTTAGTATGAAAATTCGCGAGCCACTATTAATATGGATTACCTAGATTTGTATCTTAGCCTCAATTAAATTTAGCAAACAAAAAGTAAAATATATTTTTTCATGAATCGATTTTAATACTAACACTGACCTCTCACATTTTTGAAGTTTTATCTTTTCATAATTTTACAATAATTTCCAAAGAAACGCCAATTATTCAATTAGAACTTAGATACAGAAGTTTAAAAAAATAATTTGGTTTTGAATCTCGCCATATATCAATAGCAGTGGCAGTGAAAGTGCAGTGAAAGGCAGTAAATATATTATGTCTTGGGTTTTCTTTACACATTAAAAAATTATAACCTTCATCGTAGACAAATAAACAAAAATCGCATTCAAAAAGTCATTTAAAATAAAGAATGCCATATCATTTATTATCTAATCAAAAACATTTAAGAATTTAAAGAGTTTAGAGCGAATACTTAATATAACCTTGCGACTACTAGCTATCAGAAGAATTAACCTCTTTTACACGATTATCATAACAAGATGCTTACGCTTCAATATTACCAATTAGTACCTTCATAACAAAATCGAGAATAGCGCAACTAGTTTTATATATCTGATAACTAAATATTGATTATTATTTTATAATTATTTTACATATCTGGTAACTTAATTTTAGAAACTTAATGTCAATTGCCCTAACTTAACTGATTGATACACATTGTCATGGTATACGAAGGTAAGGCACCATTGAACATGGAACATCGACACTTGCAAAGCCAACATTAAGTATCCGCGGGAGAGTCTGTATTGTTTCATTTACTGTATTTATGTATTACACTATACTTACTTATTTATCGTCTATGAGGTCATTGTAGCCAAAAACTATAAGGATTTGAACCATGACGAAAAGCGCGCAATTCAGACTCCAATGGGACAAGACAATATATTGATGTTAATTTAAACAAAACATTAGGAAGATAAATATTAATCATATTTATGAAACCACGGATAACTAAAAGAAAGATCAGTTTTATGTTAGCGATAAGAATGTATAACTTAACAGTTTCAGTAATTATTTACGCGTGATTACCTAGCTTATTAACAACAAAATACCTTTAATTCCAATAAATCTAATTAAATAGCTTCTTTGTAGCAAGTTTTCATTATAATTCAAGTAACTAAGAACGAGAGTTTACGCAAAAGAAATATCATAGCTTCAATAGTTTGTTGTGATAAATGGGGTAAAATTTAGTGTTAATTTTTTAATTACATCATAAATTATTCATTATAAAGCTTTCAAACTCACATATGACTGATTCAGAAAGGAATGAACGGCGACAGATTGTGATGACTTAGACATCAAATGTGAAAGAAGTGGAGGCGGAAATGAAAATGAATATGTAGGAATGACATCAAATGTTTCAACTGAATAATTAATTCGACCCTGAAAGGAAGCTCCAATTTGTAGACTTGAATAAGGACTCAAATGCTATTTGGACCCATTCGAAGCGAGTTTCGATCACGTCAGTTAACTGAACACATTCAATTCTTTTCACTGCTATCTAAATTACTGCACATTAACTAATGATGCCAAACTATTTGCAATGGTTTTCGTAAATAATTCGTAATAATAAAATAATTTCAAAATCTGAGTTTATATATAAAATATTTTTATTATATATATATATATATATTTTGAAATTATATAAGCTATAAAAAATTACGAAGACATTTAATAGTTATGAAAATATGCGTCTCTGTCTACAAATTTATTAATGTTAATAAAATATAAAGGTTTTAAGTCCAGTTCACCTGGTTTAGGCTAAGTTTTAATAAATTTGTTATTTTTAATAATATTATTGAATTCTATGTAAACATTATTTTGTTCATTATTTTAATAAAATAAAACTTTTAAAAAGTTCTTTTGTATTTTAGACTAGCATTTTTTTTTCGTTTTTCGTTTGTCAAACTTAAATGTTTAGTGTAAATTGATTTATTATTTATCATTACAAAATGACACAAATATTTTAAGAGAGCAATCTCTTCCTATGGAGACTTAAAAAAATTATATTAATCACATTTTGATTGGCATTTACCACCTACATTTCTAAAGCCATAAGCATCAAAAGTATTTACTTTTAGACTCCAATATCTATATAAGAAATAACGAAGTCAAAAATGACGAGGTCAGTGAGTTTTTCACCATTTTCATTATTTATCTCAAATATAATTAAGAGTCTTTTAGATAGCAACTTAATTTACTCTTTCTATTTTCTTTGGGGCGGTAATAAAAGATGATAACGAATTATTTAAAAAAAAATTACTTCCATGAATTTAGTATATAATTAACATCTATTTACTTGTCAGCTTATTTATTTTATTTATACTTGTGTTCCTTAACTACCAATTTGGCTCCAGAGAAAAATGCTTTGAAAAGTGAACGGTATGAAGTGAAATATGCACCTTAAAGAAATAGTAACTAGGATTGTAACTCAATAGTTACATATTTTTCATATATCGTTCAATTAATAACGTGAGATTCATTTTTAATCTATATTCATCTCCTATTATTTATTCTACCTTTCATTTCCATCATTCGATCCTGACCATTCATTACGTATGACCAAAAGGCTCGATATTGTTATTCAAATTACTGCAAACATGATTAATCAACTCCTCGCTATTGAGATGTTTCTATCAGGTTCCGTCAACATCCGTTCCGTAATCACACCCTTGTCGCCATATATAACTAATGGATCAAGTCCACTGATCCTGAACTCCTAAAAATTTGCGCAATTAGTAGCGAAGAGAAGAGCAGCTTTTGAACTCATTAATAGCCTTATAATACCCTCAATACCTTCACTTTTAAAAAATGTTAATAACAATAGATTCTAACATTGGAAATATAAACGATAAAGTAGAAAATATTTTACTGGTCCTAATAAGATCTGAACATGATTACTCAGTCTCATTTTTATTGATTACTCAACTCAGTATATCAGGTTGATTATACTAGTAAATTATATTCCTGCCATTATCTGTTTACGCTTGTGCGTACGAGCGCGAGCGCGAACTTGTGTACCGACATGCGAGCTTCTGCTTATACGAGTTAGCGAGCATGTGTGCGGCAGAAAGTGCTAGGGTACATACGTGCGTATGTGTGTATTTGTGTTTGCTGCCTCCTAATTAACGGATATACATATTTAGATAAAATTTGAGTTAGAAATTATTAAAATTTGAGAGTAGGTCACTATTTAAATTACGTTAAAACTCCTCGTACAACAACACCCTTTTAATTTTTAGATGGGCGTTACATTAAATCGAAAGCAACTAATTTTTCGTGCACAAAGAACATAAAAAGTTATTGAAGTGGGTTTAATGTATGTTATGACTTCAAGTTTTTTTTTATTTTGCTTCTAGGAAACATATATTAACTTCATAACAACTTCAAATAACAAGACTGGTGGTTTTTATATTTTCCTATTTCGCTTCTAAGCTACTTAAAAAGTATTTAAAGTTCAATTTCAACTTTTTCGAAGTACCCGTAATTTTCTGTAAGTCAGTAATAACTAAATACTACTCAAAATGGCTACGAAAAATATTTCCACCTTATTATAACTCAATTTGCAGGAGGCCTGTCAACCTATTTTTACTAAAATCATTGCCTAAAGTACATGATTCTTTTCACTACCTAAGCATATAATTTAGTCTAATAGTCTGCAAAGTTTTCGTTATTTTTCTGAACAAATAAACAGATAAAGCTCTAGATAAGCAAATCAAAAACACTACACGAATTTCAAACTTATCAAAGCATTACTGAATATTTCAAATCGGTGCCGACACTGTGCAAAGTATTGAACATTATGATATACTTAAAATGTGATTATAAATGTTGTTTGTTCACTTGGAAATAGCGGTGTTGTTAACTTATTAGTGAATATTACCGTGAGAAATGATAATGACTGGTTAAAAATATATGTAAATTAAAGGGGCAAATGTCTTGTAATTAATAGCAAAGCTTTTGCATTGAATTGGTTTTTCATCTAAACAGCCAATGCCATCGCGATATTAATATTTTCAAAAATTATTACAAAATCTTGACCATTTTTTCTTATTCAATAATAATTAAGAAATAACAAGATTTTCTAAATATATTATTCAAAATTAATTCATTAAAATTGACTAAAAAAATATCAAATTAATTGAATCTTGGGTTATAAACGATGAAATAAATTCCATGCACGTTAGATATTACAGTAAAATATATAACTCATATCATTTATTTCGCATAAATCACAAATTTTTTTAATATGTCTAACTGCAGTTGACTCGTTTTTAAAAATTATAATAAAATCACTTGAGAATTATTGACAGTCGTAAGATTTTAATATGAAAATATTCGAATATTGCTTAGCAAGTCTCAAAAAAGAATTAAAGTAAAAAAAAATATTTAAAAATCATGTGTACGATAAATATAGATTATAGAAAAGATGAAGAAAAAATTAATGAATATATAAGAAAAACTTATCTTAGAAATCCTTATGGCTAATAATCCAATCTAAAGTATCGGAAATATGAAAAATGTTTGAGAATAAAATTTCAGAATAAAATTTCACACCAAACTAGTTAAGTCTGCTTGGATACCCGTAGGAAAAAAAATTGATTACAGGTCAATTATTGCATGATGTTAAACATACAGAACTACAGAGCAAGATAAAACTAACAGTCAAAAATTATCATATTAACTAAGGTGTGAAACTAAGGCAATAATATATACAAGGAATATTTGGATACATTTAAATGTTTGTTAACGTTTTAATAATGTTAATGAAGAGTGAATGTCGTAAACTCGAAAAGATATATTTTATAGCCTAAATTTTCAAAATTTTTTTATTAGAATTCTGGCGTTTCATTAAACTTCCAATAAATGGATTGAACTATTTTTATTAAACCCAACAAATTTTCATAATGAATTTTATTATTTCTCTCATTAGCTTGATTGCAGTATATTTTCAAAGATACGAGTTTCCCGATTACTGTATTGTTGGAGGGTGAAAATGAAGTAAAAATATATTTATGGGATTTTCTTGAAAACATAAAATATTTGAAGATAATCAAAAGGATAAAACTTGTAGCTCTTAAAGTTCTCTTTGCAAAACAATTAAATTTGTTGCGAAAAGTTAAACATTTCGGAGATACTGTTGCTTTTTTGAACAGAACGTTCAATATGACGAGGAGATATAAGAAAATAACATTTTATAGAAACGATATTACGATGTCGGAGAGAAATATGAAATGGTGGATGACGGACTGTTAAAATACGAAAATTATTCAGAAATGTAAAAAATACGATTGTGCCTACTGGAGAAATTAAATTTAACAAAATGCACCTATTACTGTATTCCCACTGGGGTAGGGAAATAAGTGGGTAATTTTAGGACTGCCAAGCTCCTTACTTCATTACTATTTTAATTGAAAGTAATTGATTTTACAAAAAAGTCAATTTTCTTTCTAATAAACATAAAGACCTATAATTTTAGTTATGAACATATATAATGAAGGAATGGTAGTGAATGAGATAATCGCGAAAAGCTCGATCATTAATTTTTGGTCAAATGATAATTTTTCAAAGTTCTTAGACATGTATATAAGTACATTATAAATTTCAACTTGATTATAATTTTACATAAAATACATAATACAATTATATATAGAAAACTTGCCTCATTTTTTCATTTAAGTTTTCGAAAGGATTGCACGACTTATTGCTAAGAGAATCATGAAATTTATTTTAATAAACCAAAATGTATTCAGTTTTAATATATTAAAATGGCTTCAAAACTCTAGAACGTTAAGCAAAATTAATAATTCTTCTAATTCAAAGTTGGTTATCAGATATGTACTGAATAATGAAATCCAAAATGAAATCCAAAGAATGATGTGTAGTTATGCGTTTATCGTGATGAAAAACACGAGTAACGCAATCTATTGATTAAAAGTAGTGGAGACTCGAAATGATTAACATTACAGAATTTTTTCAAGCACATAGCGCTGGAAATATGATTTCACTACCAATGAAACGAAATGTATTTTATTGCAACGAATGGTGGAATTTCTGCAGAGGTACAACACAAAAAAAGATCAACATTTATTAGTTATAATAATGCCATATATGATAATATAAGTATAATCTACATCTGTAAGTTTTAATGAAAATAATTCATAAGTAATCAAGCTAATGTCATATAAAGTGCTCTTAAATATACCATTAATTTTGTCAAAGAAGTTAATTCATCCTTGATGAATTTCTTTCGTTTTGTATATTTGCAAAATAGATAGGTATCTAATGCCAAAGTTTCCATATTCTCATACTACCGGTTTTATGATGAATGAGAGTCAGTGGTCAAATTATTATTGTTAAATAATTTTCGGAGGTCCGTATATAAAGAATAACATAATTTTAAATGCAATATAGTGTTAGTCGTCTTCTTGCGTACATTTTAATTAGGTACATCAGATAGGTCTTGTGTTACTGTTGTATTAAAAATGGTTCGAATTGTTTCGTGTAATCACACGGTGCGCACGATTATCGAGAACTTGCTTGAGTGCAACGACGAGATTAGACTCCTTTCAATTACGTTTCTCTAAAAATATTTTAACGGATTGTGATTAGCTTTATATGAAGGTTTTGCGTTTTAATGACTTTTAATTATAAAATTAACAAAAATTATTGTTAATATTTGGTACAATATGTTTATTTCCAATGTTTAACAATATGCAAATTAAAAATATCAACCAAAAATATATTTCAAAAAAACTAGAAGATGTAACGTGAAATTATTTTTAAAAAATTTAAATTTTTTTTAAATATTGGTGCATACGTGATTACGTGAGTGCATGAATGTATGGATATTTACAAATGAATAATTAGTCAGGGGGGACGGGCGAACTGACAAATTTCGGGCGGGCGGGCGATCGCCCATGCATACGTGTGCGCACAAGCTTACATACGTCTCCTTACTTCCCAGTTTTAATAGTATTATTTCTGTGGATAAATTGAGAAAAAATGTCAATACATACAATATAATATGAAAGTGTAATTTTTTGGTGTCATGGTTGCATGTCATTTAAAAAAACCAAATAAATTTTGCACCGTAGATGCTACTGTCTAATGATTTATTAGAAACTGATTAAAAAATCAATTGAATATATGATTCCACAGGGGATGATTTCTAGATTTTGCCGAAGTTGCACCTGAATTGGGTATAGAGTACAGACTATGTAACGAGTACGTGTACCTACTATAACCTCAAAAAGTAAAAGTATCTAGACATGCTTTACGGAATCCAATACCAAAAACTACTTGGCATCAATAACTTAAAATATTTTTTTAACATTGGATTGGTTTTACTAATAGAATATGTAAACGCAAGGAGCGTTTAAAAGGAGAGTTTGAAAATTAGAGAAAAACACTTCAATTTTATTTATCTTTATTGATTATTTACATTAAAGCACAAAAGGTAAAAGTGGTATGTATTAAGATTTCTTTTTTATGTGTCTACAGGCGAAAAGAAATGAATAGACTTTTATCTCCAACACGGCCTCAAACTGTAGAAGGCAACCAATTTGTTCACATACTTACTAAATTTTTTTTAACTCATGCATAATATAGGAAAAAATAAAAACTGTGAGAAACTACATAACCCCGCAATTAAGCTCGACTAAGGAAATTTAAATGACAAAATATTCTAAAAAATCTTAATTAACCATGTTGATCCAGGAAAAGTAAAAACTTATTAAAATTTTCCATTATTATGATATAATTGTAACTTATCTTATATGGTCGTAGGTAGAGTAATGGTTTAAGCATGTAGATTGTGAAATAGAAAATAAAAGCACTACAATTATATTACTAAATAACTCTCAAGTAAAAACGTAAAAGAGCAGAAAAGTTCAAAGTAATGAAGAGAAAAACGGAAATGGGTATAACTACACTATTACTTAGAACCTAGTCACTACATAATTTCTTTCCTCGTATTTGTGTACAGGGTAATTCATAGATATAGGTATAAATATTATTATTTTATTTCACTTAGGAGGTTACTGTGACTTTTGACCTTTCACTTTTTGATCTACAGGATAAAAAAATGTAATGGCTCCCATTTCTTATTTATAAGGCTAGTAAGAAATTATTCTCAAATTTATATTAACGAAGTGGTCATAATTGGTTCTCTGCAATTTCTTGATAGTTAAATAGTAATGTTTATTGACGCATTGAATAGCAGACAAATTCAAATTACTTGCTCGCATAATGGTGGTTAAAGATATTTGTTAAGTGGCAATTTTGAGGGTCTATATATCTGCCAATTTAAAGAGATTAGATATTTTAGCGTTAATAGGTACTCCACTAGATCGTAGAAATAAAGGGATAAGAAAATACGGTTTCTATAAGACAAAAATTTCGTTGTCATTTGAAATATTGAAAATGGGCTATAAAATAATCACTCCTTTTGAAATACTGACCGAAGCACCAAAAAACGGATTACATTTAGTAATATTTTTTACGACCAAAACCGTATAAAGTTTGCATGTATAGTTTTGGAAAGGCAATACTCATTTTACAGTATTTATTAATTCATTATAAACTTGAGTAAAAACATAAGTTGTTACAGACTTAAAAACCAAATATAATTCACACGTAATCAATAATGATGGAACTAGATTTTGCAAAATAGACAATACATAGTAAAATAACTTTTCTAATTATAACGAGTGCACTAACATAATTTTCAAAAGATATCTGGACTTGTAAAAAAATTTTAATTATTGTCTTATGAAAAGTAGTAGGTAAATTTTTCTATGTTATATATAAATTAATTGAGGTCTTTTAGAATTTAGGAAAGCGGATAATAGGAATATGTTATTTCCTATCTGACAACCCCGCCATATTATTGTGACGGCTAACCATTGAAGAGGTCCAAGAAGATCCTTTTAAATATATTAAATTAACAAAAATCAATAAAACTTGAACTACAAAAATAAGACAGCTCTTGCAAGTTATTTCTTACAATAAGGTAACACACAGAATTTAGTAATGAAAAGAGTATCGTGAAAAAGTTTCAATTCTAACAAAAATGAGATCATGAAACTTTATATGAAAAAGAACTTTGAAAAATATGCAGACGTAAGTCATGAAAACGACTATAAAATAAAGGAATGTGAAATAAAACAATAAAAAGCTGATGAAGCACATTATATGTTAAGTTATATATAAAAGCTTTCGAATACTTATAAAGTTTTAAGAACCTTATAATTGCAAAATTTTAAACCGTCTCAATAATAATAATGTGATTTGCGTATTGTAGTTTGTATCGCATAATTACGTGAGTTAGCGACACAAAATTTTATAAAAAACATTACCTTATATATGTAATGAGGGCCAAGTATCTCCAAAAATAAAAACTTACTGTACTCTAGAAGAAAAATTGAAGTAATTTTCTATTAGTCGTTGTATCTAACATAAGCAACATACAGAGGAAGAGAGATACACTTGACATGCTATACCATCGTTCACTGTTCCGGCGTCTTAATGCTCTCATAAAACTTTACTGCCTATAGTCTACGATGAATTTATACACGATATATTTTGTCACATAGAACAGTTACCATTTTATCAATGATGTTGCTGACTAGAGCTATACTTACTAGGCAACATACATGTATGCCGCACTCGTAAATAAATTACTTTACAAGGCAGTTCACTTGTTTCAAATCTAATAAGATTACGAATGTAATCTACAACATTTTGAAAATTCCTCTTGGTCCTGAAAAGATGGAAGCGATCAATTATTTACACCCTTTAAAATGAACGAAGCTACGAAGAAACATTACAGAATAATCTCAACATCTTTTAAAACATTAGTTTAATGTACGTAAGAATATTCGATGTGTACTCCACATTATATTATATCGATACAAATTGAATGTCGATAGCGGAGAGCGTCTACCGCGCGAGGTCCACTGATAATCGAGTTTACTGCAACTCTCGACTGAAACTAACCAATTCCCGATGGAAATATGTTTTGCAATTCAATTATAGTATATAAGTGAGTTTGAATGGATTTTCTAGGTTGTCTTCGTTTTATCTTTAAAGAATTACACAAGTAAAGAAATGGAAGTGAGCCGAGCGTACTTTTGAGAAAAACCTTTAAACCATTAGAATAATGTGTAAAGTAATTTTAGATAATATGAATACTTACAAAGAAATATAAAAACCTATATTTTTGATAATTACAGAACGCCTTTTTTCTGTTACAAAATCAGACACACAGAAATATTTTTGAGTTAAACAAATTAAATTGTGGGAATCACATTAAAATTATAATTAGCAGAATTGTATCCGATAATGAAGTCAAAAAAGCTCCAAATTAATTTCTATGGCATTATAAGTGTTTGTGTGTTGCGAAATTGATGCGCACGTTTATTTACTCGATTTAGTGCAAAATACTATACCGTGAAAAAGCAATATAAATTAACGGTAAATAACATTATATACGTAACGATTAAAACAAAATATGGGCAGGAAATTATTATTTATATGTATGTAAAAAGAAAACTTCACACTATCAATTTTTTTAAGCTATTATTTTGGCATTTGTACTATTTTTAATTCGCAAAAGATTTTATTGAGCGTTTTATAACGTGTATTTGCAAATATTTATCTCAATTATTAACGCAACCGTTATATTTCAGTGTTATAAATATATATATATACATATATATATATATATATACATACATATATATATATATATATATATATATATATATATATATATATATATATACATATATATATATATACATATAGTTAGTCTTAAAATATGAATGAAAACATAGACAATGAAACGCATCACCCCTGTGATATTTTTGTACACTAAAATATAATTTCTTGTTTATCGACCGTTTGATGTTAACAATTTACAGTGGTATACTGAAAATTATTTAGGCAATGATTAAAAAGCGATAATATTGAAAGAGTCAATGCTACATTCAAAATACTTTTCAAAACTTTTATTTTGACTTAAACACCCGGTAGGTACGCGGTAGGACGTATATTGTATGTGTTTATAGTACATTGATTATATGCTTAGTTTTAAAAGTAAACGTAGTCCTTGAATAGCATTTACGAACGAATTAAACAAAAAGTACCAAAAAAAATTAAGTAATTGGCATCGACAACACATAAGAAACTTGCTGTGAATATGTGATATATATATATATATATATATATATATATATATATATATATATATATATATATATATATATATATATATATATATATATATATACTAAATTTGGATTAGGTAATTGTTGAGAAGTGCTCAGGTGTTAATGTCTTGTTAATTGAATTGTAAAAAAAAGTTTGTTATAATTTACAAAAAAAGTTTACCACGTTTTATTACGATGATTCAGGTGAAAAGGTCATGTAGTATACAGTTTATCATCACTATGTTCCCCGCCATTCAGTGTGAACGTGAACACGTATAAAGTGTTTACGATGCAGTTGCGGGCAGAGCTTACGGAAATTACGATGTCGCGTAGAATTTATATTCCGCACCAGCCTGCTATTGACAACTTAAATACGTCTAAAAGGTATTTTTAGTTTTTTAAGAGACCAGTAAAATTTAAGGGTCTATGTTATGCCACTAAAAGATGATAGCCACAACATTGATGTTATGTGCTAGTTGTCGTTGACGTTTATTTCTCGATTGTTTAAATTTGTTTTTAAGAATAAAAATATGCGTTGTGCCAAAGTTTTGACCTTTTTGCAGGTCTTTAAAAATATGTTATTGTAGTAAAACACTTTTTTATTGACAGGATATTCAAAAAACCTATAATATTAATAAAATTACCTATGTCGCTTCAAGTGAATGTGGAAGCTAAAATTAATTTATGGAAACCTATTGACAGGGCGGCCGGTTGTATAGATACACAAGTATAAAGAGTGATATATTAATAAGTGCTAATTAAGATTAGCGCACGTGTATTACAATTACATTGATAAGCCATCTCTCAGAATAGCATTCTTGAATCCTGCCACTCGCGGATGGGGAGTGGTAATGAATTTATAAGATTACGAATTCCTGTTATTTATTGTAGATAAAGGTGTTTCAGTCAATAAACAGTTGCAGAGATACTATTTGCCACCTTACCCGGCTTACCTTAATGTACCTTCAATTGTATTAAGGTTGCCGGTATATTGAGTTTCTGCCCGTTACCACGTAACTGCATGTGTCTCCGAAGGATTTCAATAATTTGGTCAATGTTTCGATATTAATTATTACTCAATGACATGCTCAATGACATATATTTTTCAATAACACATTCTGAGAGCTCTTAGAATACCTGAAATATCGGTTCATTTTTAACTTAAGCATGATGACTGGAAAGTTCACGACGTAAGGATGTCCGTGAGTCTACAATCTAAAGGTCTCTGAAAAACTTATCACCATTGTCATCGCAGTAGAATTGTGCTTAAAAAGTAGAAAGTGGAGCGTATTAAGTTTAAAATTTCTGCTCCTAGTCAATTTATGTTAATTGCGTGTTCTAGAATTGCTAGATCAGTGAGTAAAATACCCGATAAAATTATTAGTGCATCCATAGAACAAGTCCTATACTCTTTGGCCATGGCCATAAGCATTGCCTTCTGCGACCTAAATATGATTCTTTAAATATATTATGTCAAACCTCCATATGCCACAGAACGCGTATGATGTTTAAGCCAATACATCAAGATACATTGGTTTACACAACTCCCTGTCGTCCACGGAGACCAGGGCATAGTTTAGAAGATTTGCTCTCTCTATCTAATTCACATTTAAGGTCAAAGTTTCAATTATCCCGAATATGAATTAATACCGCACACCGCTCTTGGTTCCATCTATGATAAAGTTCATACTTTACTAATCGGCTCTTAAATACGGCCACGAATTTCTGTGAAGCCAAGTTAAATTATTTGACAATAATTAATCTCTGAAAGAGTACCGCAAGGATGTTATCAAATATGATATCGTATATTTGTAAATAATATAATCCTTGATGAATTGTCTGTATTCAACAACGACACGAGTTAATAAGCCTTATCATAGTGCCGTATTTAATGTTTCTTTGTAAACACAGTCGTTTCCAAGAACAATGACTCAATCATTTATGTCTACGTCCATCTGTCTTTCAGATTTCTACCTTTAAAAAGATAAGATAAATATTTAAAATTTGTATAAAAGCCGTTCCAAGATACAAAACTGAAGACAGTTTTTGAAATGATTTAAAATTATATTTTGTAGTGACTCCTAAATATTTTGAAAGACATCTGAAAAGAAATGTCTTCTAAATAAGCATGTGCCGCATATTATAAATGTCTTCTAAATAAGCACGTGCCGCATATTATAAATGTCTTCTAAATAAGCACGTGCCGCATATTATAAATGTCTTCTAAATAAGCACGTGCCGCATATTATAAATGTCTTCTAAATAAGCATGTGGGGCATATTATAAATATATTTCCATTTCACTGAAAACCATTTACCGTACCGCCAAAATAATCATTTCTTACATATTTTATTATCAGATGTATCTTAAAAATGTAATAACATGGAAAACTGTAATATTGTTCTGATGTATCTCGATCATATTACTAAATAATGAAAAAAAAGATTTCAGTATGAAATATTAAAAATTATAAGTGATAACCTAAGATATTTTTGAAAATCTCATGATATGTTTGTACGCCTGTGAGAGAAACATTATTTAATACACGTTTATAAAATGAATAATATTAATATTTGCACATACATGAATAGAAGTACTATGTACTCATAAACGTATCAATTTCTTATGTTTGTAATTGTAGACAAAACCTTCGTACTGTGACTTCTACTCTTACTTAACCGTTTTAATTCCTTTTGTTGCAGGAAAAATTAAAGTGATACTTTCATGTCGTATAGGTTGTTACTTTCATGGCGTATCAGGTTTTTTTGTGAAAAACACTTCAAAGTCGTAAAAATCATCAAGAAATATGATTTGCGAAGGCAAAACATAAGTCGTCATTGTAATATTTTAGTTGAATAAAGAGAATCAACGTGAGCGTTCGGTCGTCACTAATGTTATGCAATTCATTCGATATGTACTGTGGACCAGGAGACGTATTATCTAAGTAACGCTATCTTCACCGATTTTTCGAAAGTTTTTGATAAGGTAAACTATCATATTTTACTGAAAAAAGTTCAAATACTGGATATAAATGAAGATAATAGGCTTGGTTTTCTTTTATATCCGACAGCTTCAGCAAACTGTACATATAGGATAATATTGCTCCCAAAACGCTTCATGTCGCTCCACTACCACAAGATTCTCATCTTGGTCCTCGTTGCCAACATTGTCAGTCACTGCTTGTTACCAACATCGTTAATATAATTTGTATGCTGGTGAAATAAAAATGTTTTCTTCTATAAAATGCTCAAATCAACGAACTTCAAAAAAGAAGATTTAAACAGGTTAGTTGACGACTATAAGAGAAATAAATTATATTTGAATTCACACATGTTCATCGATTCTTTTAGGTTAGCCTAAAAATTATAATTTTTATTTAAAAAACTAAACTATATTAAGTAACTAAAATACGTTGCGTAGGTATTATATTAAATAGTAAATTTGCATTCTCTATATGTTTTAAAAATGATACATTTCACTTTATTCATAATGTACTCGAATTTGAATCACGGGTGTGGTCTCTGCACGATAAGATTTGTATAACACTTGGCGTTTCGGCTGTATGTTTATATTAAAAATGCTTTTGAACTAATCTTTCACTAAGAACTTCTTAAGATGGAAAGCAGAAAAATTATCGCTGATGTGATAAAAAATTTTGAAGCTTTGAATTGATATTAAATGGTAAAGATTTGCTTCCTACCATATATTTGCGAGTACCCCAATGAAGGAGTACAAAATACAGAACTAATTCACCATTACTATAAAGCATATCAACTTCCAATATTTTTTTCAATAATCTGGATATATTTCATACAAAACTAACTAAATTTATTAAACTTTTTAATAAAATTATTTTAAATTTAATATAGGTATGAAAATGGTAACTGAAAACCATATTAATACTTGGTATAGTAATTGTAAATATTAATATCCTCATATAACTTATGCAATTTACACAATACGCAGCAATATTTCAATGAATATTCTGGCAGCAACTAGGACTAACACATATAAAGAGATACTCACAAAATGCTTTTCACTATATTATATACTTTGATAATGTGTTGACGACAAAGGTTTAAGGGTAGTAAAAGGTTTGAAAATTGCAGTAATTTTCACACCTTTCACTAGTTCACCAAATTTAATTCAAAATGTTAGAAATTTGAAGTGGTATGTCAATTATCTTAATTATTTTTTTGGGATTTGAACAATAACTACGATACAAATTAATAATTCCACAATTTGATGGCAATAAAATTATTCTACCACAACCGTCAGATAAAAACTTGTTCAAAATGACTCCATATGCAACTTATTTTGTTACATTGCTGCTTCTAATTAAACGTAAGGAAACAATATGAATATAACTAATAGATTTGATTCTACCGTGTGTAACAGCGCCCTTTCAAAAGGGAATTATGCAGTATAATAAAAATTCAAAATAATAGAGCGCATCCATGTAAATACCATTCTGGTTGGCTTTAAGAGATTGCTCTAGTAACAATGATTCCCCCATATGTATCAATTAGATACATTAAAGATCACAATAAACTTTTTCCATTCAGCTTCCTTATTGGTTTATATATTATGACATACTTTTCCCTAAATTCCCGTTTGCCATTAAATTTACTATAATCATATAATAATATGAAAACAATGTATTATCTTAAAATATCTTTCCTATTATGGAAATAATAAAGGAAAATAAAATATAAAGTCAATATGTGCAATGATGTGCCGACTCAAAAATTTGACTCAAATTGCATCATCCGAGATTCGATTGACGTTTAAATTAATTTTCATAATAAAAACTAAGTTCAAAATTAATTTAAATATCTAGGATCAAAAAGGAGAAATTATTTTGTGGCATGAAAATTGACAGGTTCAAATGATTAAAACTGTTTTTTTTTAATTATCTTTTAATCATTATTTAATACAATTCATCGAATAGTATCACTTATCATAAATAAAATTAATATACATCGAAATAGAGGATTCTGTAAAAAGTATGCAACCTGACGGGCAATCTTATTTAAATGCATTTGATGTGCACTTAAAATGCGGCCCATTCAAATCTGACTACGCTTCATTTCGATTAGGAGGAAAATCGTCAGGAAAATCCGAGGACAATCATGAAATTAAAATTAATTTTAAATAAAATGCCAAACACAATTGAAAAGTATGAAATAAAAACCGCATCATAAACACTAAACAATGCAGGAAGTGAACGGATCCTCCAATTCAAATGAGTTTTAGTCCTGAAACGGGACATTCGGTCGATGTAAACCTGGCAGACTATTTCTACATATTTGACTACAGTCTCTTTGCTATTTGCACTCTGGCTCCTTATGTATAAATGAATGAGTGGTAAATAAACATTGCTGGGTTTTATGAACAAGAATATTTTCAACATTATAATGTTTAATATTCCTATATATAAAACTGTAATTTATTTTTCTGTGTTTTATTTTCTTTAAGTACCTAGTTTAGATATTTTTGAGAATAGCAGTGATGAAAACAATTAGGAAGTAGGCAATTTTGTCATTTTTTTTTCAAAAAAAAATTATAGGAAGTTTGACAAAAATTGTATTCAAGTAATTAAGTGTTATTTATATATTACATACAAAAAACATAATGAAATGTAATTTTTATTTTTAAAATATTTATAGGAGTCTTCTACTCTAGTGACAAGAAAACAAAGATGGTTCACAAAAGTAAACATACCTACATAAGGTAGTTTGCTTTTAAACTGGCAGATATTTTATATAAATAAAATGCAATCAACAAATCTTCAGTCAAAACCCGCAAGAAAGAATAAATCTATTCAAGAAAGATTAAATCACAATTAGGTTAATAAATCTATTCAAGAAAGATTAAATCACAATTAGGTTATCTTCAGACACTTAAAATGATGCGAGGTCTGAGGTACGGTTACTGAAATATAATTTATGATAATTGTTTTTTTACCATAAAAAAGTTAAAACCAACAAAAAATTACTGTTCTTGTAATCGTTGTTGCCAAGATATATAAAGTACGCGGTAAATCAAAATAGCTAGACTTCAAATTTTTAATTTAAACTTCAAATTTAAACTAACTCAAAAAAATATTTTGGATCTTAAATAATTTTTAATTTGCATCTAATCCATTCGCCATTAGATAAAGGAAAAACGAAGAACTTAAATAAATCCGCCTTAAAAACTACAATTCACTTGAATTTATTGAACAGTTTTTCAACTAATTTGAAATATTAAATATTTAAAATTTGCTTCTACTTAATGGGATTGGTTTTCAAAAGTTAAGTTCAGATAGGAAAGTATTTCCACAATTTTTCAGCTGTCATAAACCGACGAAAACATTTTAATATTTTTTTGCTACTGACTTTTGGTTTTATGACCGTCGGTTATATGGCTATATGTTTATTACCTTGAGATGTGATTACGTTTTACTTGGCATACGTTTAGACAATAGAATAAAAAATAAGATAATTTGTTTTAGAATATTGCATTAAGATGGAAATACTTTAATGATTAAGACGCCTGAAGGTGAAAACTGTAAGTATATATATGTTAATATTCTAACAATTTTTTTTTATAATATCACCTTTCGGATTAGTTTAGGGTGATTTTCCAGAAAACTTTGTTTTTTTTCCAGAAAAATTATGTTTTTTATAAAACACACAAACAAGTAGTGTAAGAATAAAAAAATATTGTTTATATTTGGAAGCAACATAACGTACCCATCTCAAATATTTAAAAATACTACTCTATAAAGTTCTCGAAATATAATATAAGAATTTGATTACCATTTGAATTTTAATATTAAACCAAAGCTGATAAAACGCGGATCGTTTAATTAAATTGCGCGTTTCATTTGCGGATTATTTTCTTACCTCTGTCTAGAAAGACCGCTCTCTGTGTAGATTTCTCGTCTAATAAGAGGTTTTTCCCAGTGAAAGATAAATAATTCGACCTCATTTTCCATATTTCCTCATTTCCAATTAATTATTTTTCCAAGCTTGTATCATTGAAACGCGGGGGCGATTTTCAATAGCGCCGCTTGAAAATTTAATAAGGTCGTATATAAAACAAAGTTCCAAGTTAATATTACTTGTCTCATAAAAAGTTTTAATATAAGGGAAACGATAAGATACGATAAGAAAGAAAACAGAGAGACTTGAAGTCCCAACATTAAAATGCAAACATTTTAAAATAGGTTAACAATCATTACACGCAGTTGGGTTAAAATGTGCTTATTGCTTGGGATTTTTTAAATTTTATTTAGTTTTGTGTACTCCCAAAGCAATGATATATGCAACAACTCGATTAACATTAAGTCTGTAAAACTGTATATATTAATACAAATTGCTAGTCCACCGTGATATACTTAATTTTTAAAATAAATAAAAACAAAAGAAACTTAACATAATAAAATTATCCTTGAACGTTCGTATTATCTTTCAACGTGCTGGAACGGAAATAACTTCGTAGGACTGTTTTGCACTATTACACATGCACACTTATTAAATATTGATTTGCTCCAAGAATGCTTATTAAATATCTGTAAAAATTTAAAAATATAGAAATATGTGGAAAGGCTATTTAAAATCTTCCTCTAAAACTACTTAAACATTTAAATTAACTTGATATCAGCAAACAAGTAATTTTGCAAGCAAGTTTACTTGTGCATTATGGATATATTAAAAACTCGCCAACGTTAATAACGTGATTCGGAAATACTAAACGATGGAACGTACATAGGTCCATACTCTTGTGAAGTTCTTAACCAGAAATAAGAGAAGACCAATGTAGCTATTTATCCACAATTAAATGAAACTACGTGATGTAGTATTATTTCTACTTTCTTCAAGTTTTAATTATACTTTCAAAAGTTATACAATATGCAAATATTTTAGTGAGGGTAATAAATTAAATTAACATTATTCTATGAGGTTATACAATGCAAATGTTCCGGTGTATGTAATAAAATTAACTGGATATTATTCTCAGTAATATATTTATGCAATATTAAGGGTATCTGATAGTTAGAACAAGGTTATACCGCTAATTATACATATCTCCCGTTTTATTTATTTATTTTTTTTAGTTATATGTATAGCCGGGCGAAAACAATTTGAAGTGTACTGCAGTATCAATATTTTCTAATTATATTGATAATTATATTGAACATCTCAGTGTTAAGTGAAATATCTGAGCATTAGTCGAAGATTACAGCATCTACGCTTGTCTTGCAGTAACAGTCTGCTTCTGATATTGGGTATCGGCCGGCTCAATATAATCACAACGGTCTAGTGGACTCCCAATTTTAATTATCTAACTATGCATTTCAGCGACATCAAACAAAGTTTCAAAGTACAGGGTGTTCAGTGGCAGATTTCAAAGTTTGAACAAACATAGTTTCTGAACGCAACATATAAGAGGGGCGCGGGGGGCGTCGTTAGAAGCGCAAGCGATGCAGATGTTTTAATAGCCATGGAACAGTGGAGTGGAGAGCATCACGCTTTTGCCATCGAGGCGTACATTTCGAGTGGATTTTTGCTGTCTGTAGCATGCCGTCGATTTAATAATCTTTACAGTATTCGTCGATTACGTGATGGACCATCGATCAACCTCATTCAGTCATGGGTTGCAAGGTTCAGAGCTACAGGATCAATATTAAATAGGCCCAGGCCAGGACCTACACCATTGGTAGCCACGAATGAAAATGTCGAGCGTGTTATGGTTTCTGTCGTTGAAAATCCCCGTTTATCACTGCGTACACGTTCATCGATATTGGGAATTCCGAAATCAACTTTACAGGTAATAATGCAACAAAAACCCAAGTTCCATCCATATAAAATTCAAATTGTTCAAGATTTACACGATTCTGACTTTGAATTAAGAAAAACTTACGCGGAAGTAATGTTGTTGAGATTTCGTACTGCTACCCGGATGGGCAACATATTCTTTAGTGACGAAGCTCACTTTTACATTGGAGGATATGTGAATAAACAGAACTTTCATGACTGGGATGTCCACAACCCAAGACAAATGCATCAAGAGCCTTTAAATAAGCCTAAAGTAACAGTTTGGTGTGCCATGTCTGCATCTGCAATCATAGGGCCTTATTTCTTTGAAAATCAACGTGGCGAAACTGTAACTGTGAATTCGGAGAGATATGCCCAGATGTTAAATGACTTTTTCAGAGTAGAACTACAGAATAATCTATTCTTCAAACAAAACACATGGTTCCAGCAGCTCACACTGCTAATGTGTCCATGAATGCAGTGCGTCAGTTATTTCCAGAAAAAAAACATATCCCGAAACGGTACCGTACCGTGGCCACCTCGACCCGACTTAAAGAAAATATTCGAGCCGAAGTCAGTAGGATACCTCAGTCGCTCTGCAAACGCGTTTTTGAAAACATGCGTGCTAGACTCGAAGAGTGTGTCAGACTCGATGGCCGCCATCTGGAAAAGGTGGTTTTTAAAAAATTAAATCCGCATTTGTTGTTATAAAGTAAATTAAAAATAAACCTGCTTTGTATTAGAGGTGTAGTTTTTTTTACAATTTTTCAAACATTGAAATCTGCCACTGGACACCCTGTACAAAGAGTTCAAACACATGGTAATAGCCTCTGTTGTTATGAAGCCGACTTACATATCTTTTCCACCATACTACGGTGCACTTAGACCCCCGAGCATAATTATTAAGTTCCGAGTAGTCTTAGTTCTCAAGTCTCTAACTGGGGGTGCTCACTCAACGACTACCTTCACGAAGGATCCAAGCTACTCAACAACTTTGTGGACGTGATCATAAAATAGCGAAAATTAAAGAATATAACTTTAGCTGAATTTACCAAAATGTTCCGTCAAATTGTAGTCCATTCGGATAAATGGGACTATCAATGCAAACCCTGGAAGAAGTCCACCAGTGAATCTCTTAGAAAGGAGCCTATGTTATGCTTGAGTTATGAAATGGTATTCTTCAAAAATATGGAACTCAGCCGGTTCTTTTTCCAGCATTAGCTAATCTTCATCAGTAAGAAATGAACGATGGATATCACTATTCTCTTGCTAACATTATTTTCAAGAGCTCTTACGTCGACGATTTTCGTCTGTTTGAAAGTAAATTAAAATCTCAACAAATGCTTGGTGGTTTAAAGTGGCCAGATCACTATCCATAAAAATTGAAGCCATTTGCAAAAAAACTGTCAGACTAGATCCCCATAGAGTACAGAGGAACTACACAGAGCTACTCTAAAATACCACTCTACAAGACTTTGGGCATCTTGTGGATTCTCAGAAAAAACTAATTTTTATATACGCTCTTTACTCTGAATAGCTCAGCTGGGGCAACTAAACGCATCGATTTCTCCAGTCATTGTGCAAGCAAAAATATTTTTGCATACATTCTAGGCATCAAATGTAGACTGGGATGAACCTCTCCCGCTTTGACTCGACAATCAATGGATGAAATATACCTCTTTGTTTTCGGATATTGCATAATACACTATGCTGAGCTGGATACGACTACCGTCGTCTAACTTGAGTGCTGCACTATATTGATTCTCAGATGTCTCTAATCCTGGATTTTAAATCGGTAAATAAACCTGGATAATAAACAGTATTCATACCGTCAATCTAAAGGTTTACCATAGCCAAGAAGAAGGAAATTAGATCACCACACCATGATTAGAGCTTCTGGAATAGTCTTCTTAATGCATTTCCTTCCCAAGTCCATAAAACATTGAATTTTGAATCTACACCAGTAGAGTTTTAATGGACTCTACCATTACTTATTACTGGATTCGTGGGAAATTGTCACGGTAGACAAATTTTGTGGAAAACAAAGTGTCACTTATCCACGAGAAGTTAGCATACACACTTTGACATCACATTCCTAATGATGACAATCTTACAGATAAGTCTCAAGAGGATATACACATATTTAAATCGCATTTAACTCGCTCTAGTGGTACAATTCATCTTGGCTTACACAATAAGCTACTATCTCGCCAGTACGCATCCACTTGAGAATCGCTTATGGAATAGTAGCCTTCTCCCAGATAGGCCATTACTCCACACAAGAGTTAACTATGCCGGTTCCTATACCCTCAAAACTTCACATGGTAAAGCTGCAAAAACATACAACGCTAGTCTTCGTGTGCTTCTCTTGATGAGCGTTGACGCAAAGCTTCATAAGCTGATCACGGTCTCCCCGAAATAGTTCCATCATCTGGCCAATCTACTCACCAATGTTGATATCGTATAACTATTTAATTATTACGACTTTGTTGAGACTGGATTGATGTTTGAGACATTGATAGCATTCGTTGAAAGCGTTTCAAAAAAAGGAGGTTCAAAATGGATCATTGACTGAATATGGTATTTACCTCTATTATCAGGACACTTTTCAGGACTTCTGAAGTTCCTGCATACTTATATGGCATGAGAAAGTTACGGGTCTCTGGAGGTGGCCTGAAATACGGGTAGTAGCCTGGGAATAGTACATAATAGAGATCGCTTTCACATTTCTGTTTAGTTTAGATATTTTTAATTTTTTATTGTATAATTTTATCAAGTTAAATTATTACTACTACTTTAAGAGGCAATAGACTCGGGCAAGAACGATTCTATATTTATATTACATAAAGTTTTATAGACACGAAACAATAAACGTATATTCTTAAATTTAAAAATAGCGATGTGGCTACAAGATTTACTTACACGACTCAAATTGTCATTTTCAAACGATGAGATCTCAAAATAAAGTTGCATAAAATTATCATAAGTTTATCAACTTTATGTTACTATCACACTGATATTTTTTAAGAAAAATAATTATTTAAAAATATGTTTTCTGTTATTTTCGTGGATAATGGAGACTTATTTTTATTACAACCTCACAAATCTAAGAGAAAAAAGTTGTTTTTCTTACCTTACTATCTATACTCTCCTAAAATATGCACACACACATATATATATATATATATATATATATATATATATATATATATATATATATATAATAGCCCTTTTAGAATGAAATTACATAACATCGCATAAGTAATTTTAATTTTGTGTCAAAAGCAAATAAATAATATTCGTTAATATATGTCAAAATATATTATATGTTATAATATAACAAAAATTGATTTTAATACGTATATGGTGACAGTGAGGGAATTAATGAAATCACACTAGATATTGAAACAAAAGAGTCAAAAATATATACATTCCAGTAAGGCGCTTACCATTCGAAATTCTTTTCCTCCAAAAGGATATAATATCCACTCTAAATTAAAAATTAAAATTCTCTTAAAATTCAATATTTGATTTTCTAAAGTCTCAAACGTAAAATACTATAAAATTTCACTGTAGACATTAATACACAGAAAATAAATTGGAAAGTTTGTCTATTTAGTAGTAACCTACAATTAAAAGCACCGCCTTGATACAAATTATTTGGCGTCAGTTCTTATGATCTATTAATTTTACAGCTTCTTGGATGGCGATTTTTTGGGTGCTTGTAATCTGATCCATGCAACGAGCTGACCTTTGACCTCGAGATATTGTGTCGATTCTTTCTAATAGAATACTTTGTTCTAGATTGTTAGGGTTCTTTTTCTCATAAGTCTCTGAGAATCTGAGAAGTAACTGTGGAGGACATTCTAAAGTTTTTACCCATGTGTTTGATGATGGACTCCTTTGAAAAAAATGCTTCGCCAAAACGAGATCTTAAAAAAATTAATCCGTCTTTTAATTTTATAAGGTCTCGTTTTGGCTTTTAGGTCTAAGAAATGAAGAAAAATAGAGAATGTACTAATATAGAGGCAAGTTTAATTTGGTCTTCTGCCGTAAATTTCTGTCTTTTTATGTTTTTGCTAAGTGCAGTGGCCAGTCGTGATGCGATGAAAAATTCCTTTTTTTCATTTCTCGCTCTTTAGAAAACATCTCGAGGCCTCCCAGGGCAATGTCTCAAAGCACTCTTTTTTCTAATTTCTGAGGCTTTTTTACAAATTGATTTATAGGGATTCCTCACTAATGATCTCAACCTGTCTCGATGAGTGCATTATCAGCATACTAGAAGTTTAATATACGGTTTCCTCCCATTGTTATCCCGCCTTTTCAATCTTATAGTTATGTTTACGATGGATATTGAAGAAAGTTGTTCCTTCCTATTCTAATCTTAATCCTATTCTAAAATGTATTGTATTCTTTTTAAGATTGATTTATCTGATGACGCTCGGTCTACTTTTACTTTACCCTTAATATTGCAATCCAAGTTTTTTTATGGATATGTAACAAGTGTTGTGATACTCCCATTTTGGTTAACACTTTCCTAAATATTGTTCAAAATACGAAGCCGATATCATTTTTATCCTTCACATGACTAGAGGTGAATGAAACTCATAGCAAGTTTCGATAATTTGATGCATGTTGAGGATTTGCTCTTTAGCTCCTTCCTCTCTTATGAAGTCAGTTTCCTATGTAGAGGTTTTGGCAACCGAGATCGTGTCTAAAACGCTTATTTATCACAAAAACTTAATTTAACTCGCGCGTGGGCTGAGTGCAATTTTTGCAGTCATTACAATGTGTTCCGGTTAACCTTTTCAGATATCGTGCAAAAGCTTGATTCCGGTATCTTCCAATGACTTCGGTATATCGAAAGTAATTTTCTCTATAACTTTTCCATTATAGATGAACTTCAAAGCTAAGAAAATGTCTCACCGAAGTATTTTGTTCGTCCACATCCCACCCTGATGTTTCTCTAGATAATTCACTTGGGTTTGCATGCCGGTATAGTTATGCACAATATTGCGTCCGTATTTTAGTGATTTGGTTGATTTCTGATAGTTGCTTACCTTCACAGTTCTTTTTGACTACGTTCTCGGGTTAAAACTGTCAGGTAATTAGACGCACCTCCTTATTAAATATATAGTCTGTAGATTTTACTTTGTTTCTGGATTTCAGGGTTTCTTATATTCTCAACTTGTCGGTTTTTACATCTATGGCAGAGCTTTTCATCTGTCTTATTAGGTGAGCATAATCCATGACCATAGACGTTTTCTTACTATTACCAGTAGTGCAAAGAAATTCCTTTCTACTATAGTTTCACTGGTTATGGAAACTTGCTTTTTGCTTTGATTAAAATTTTTGGGCTATATACGGTGTTCTTTTGTATTCTCCTTTGGAACGGATTTTTTACCAAGATATTTTTTACTAGCAAAAAAATTATACAACCGATAGTATTACGGCCTTTTTCTCTCCGGGTTTCTGAACCGTATCTTTTAAGAGCGTTGCATATCATCATTTTATTATCGCCGACTTTAGTGTTTCTGCCACACATCGTCAAAAGTAATTGTTGATTTGAGGTCACTACTATAACAGCCTCCAGGTTTTCGTAAATTATGTCAATATATTGCTCCAATAAATTAACGACGGATGAGTATATTTCAATGACATTTAAGACTGGAGCTCTAGAGTCTGGCGCCTTAGGGTTATGGTCTTTTCTGAGAGCGTATTTTATCGTATAATGAACTTATTGATACACGGAGGTATAATTATTCCCATGCCATTACTACTTTCATTCCCTTTGCCAAAAATACACAGTATTTTCAGTTAAAGTAATAAAATATAATTTTCACTGGCATCAAGAATCGATAGGCTATTTAAAGCCATCTCCTGCTACATTATACAACATTGCCCGGAGGAAAATCGGGACTAGTGCAAGAAATACAGCATTATTTCTTGCATAAGTCCCGATTTTGTAGTCCTTGTACTATTGCTTTTAGATTTTATATTATTGGCGGCAAATTTTGCGTTAATACATATTGAAGTGGTTCTGAATTTATATCAGATCGTTGAACAATAGAAATATATCAAATGCCAGCATTCGTATCGGTCACCTACCGGCTTAGGCTCGACGTTGTCATTTTACGGAATGTGGGGTTATCCCCCACCAATACTCCTTTCTTCTTACCCGGACCCGGAATTGATAAAGGCAGAATTTAAGTGTATAATGGTTTTTAAAATGTGATTATGTATATTTTTACCTCTGTATTATTGAAATATTTCCTTAAGATAGAGTTATAAAAAAAGAAAACATTACTAATAGTTATAGTTACAATTTATGAAACATAAGTAATCTTAAACTAATATTTTGTACCCATAGTAAAAGTTCACTAATTTCAAAATTAAGCTTCAACGAATGAACGAATAAAACTTATTTCATTAGTATTTTATGAGGACTAGATCAATAAGGAAGTTTCGTGGTTTACGAGTACGAGGCTGGTTCGCTCGACACATGATAAATATTTGAAAACAGTATCAACTTGTCGAGGAAGTAAAATTGTGGTGAATAATACTCTGTTATATTATTTAGTATTTTGTAATATAGGATATCGTTTCGTCATTTGTTTTAGTTGTATCACTCTGAAAATGAACTTTTCCGTAATTGACAATTTAATCACAATAAGTCGGTATAATTGCTCTTGCTCCTTGCAATGGCAGTGCCTCGGTCTCATCGGTCTGTTTTTGAAATTGTTGATATTATTCCCTTTTAATATACGCTTAATATAACTATGCTTTATTTTACATTGTCTTTGGGATGAAAGTTATTGTAAATAATTCTATCAGTTTTCAATCATAATTTAAATCATGTATCTCTATTACCACCAGTCGTAAATTATTTTAACTTGACAGTATTAAGGTCATTGAATAGGCACAGAAGCTCCATAAACGTTTTTTATTGTTTGCTGAAAATAAAACAAAAAAGGAAACAAAATAAATATTTGTGGCATATTTTCATTTTTATCTCGTTTCATAAAGTTTACACAATATGTCTGTTTACCTACCCTGTTTTGACAAATATTACACAAGAATTTTAAAAAATTCTTAGTATAGTTAATAAATAGTTTGCAAGAAATTTATTATAGAAAAAAATATTTGTGTAAATTATTTTCTACGAAAAAAAGTAAGGGCCCTAATAAACCCGCCATCCTAGTTTACAATTTTTTTTTAATTTTTCATAAGCGATTTTGTGGATGATATCAGGTTCAGATTCTTGGGATAAATTATGTGATAATGCTCACTTAACGATACAGACTAAGTTCAATCCAGTAGCTCATTATATTCTTGATTCATATCCGGAGTTATCACTTAGATATTTAAAATAAAACCAACAACTCATGCCCCAGATATAATGCCTTTATATTGTGATCAATGCTTCTAGAACCTTCGAGAAATTAATTAATTTTTTTATTAGATTTAAACATTATGCATTTTATTGAATAGAAAACAATACATATTCGACTCAAGGGTCTTGTTAGTTTCATTCAAGTCTAGCGGTCTGTTTCGAAGCTTATGGAAGATTCTTTATTTGAATATTAATTTAAATGGTGTCTCAGTTAAATGACGTGTCAAATACTATTTTGCAAATATGAATCACTAATTTCTTGTCGAAATATTCCTCACAATTTGAAGAAGTTAAATAGATTCCGTGCTTCTGTGTACCACGCCTGACGTGGCAAGTACGCAGAGTTTATCAATAGGTCGTTTAATGGTAGGTCCTTGAATGCAGTCTCACGATGCATACAATTGGCCACTTGACTTGGGGTATTGTTCGTCGATAATTAAAACTGGAGCCCTCTTAAAGCGTTAAGTTAGGTTGTTGCCATCGGGTTCTCTGTTAAAATTACTACAAATATTCTTGTGACCAGCACTCACAAAACTTTTTCGTAAATATTCTGAAATGTTGAATCTGGACAAACGAAAATCAGGATGTAAGCATACTGATGGTTCCGGAAATATGTTTAACGAGTTCCCTGTAATAAATGGCCTCAAGTGAACGGTTTTCTGGATATTTTGACAGTTAATAGAGCGAAAGTGAGTTTACAGTGATCTCAACTGAAATTTTAATATTTTCTCGTAATTGAGCAAAGTACTGCCGATGATTTGTCAAATATGATATTTGTTCGTTTGGCCCGGCTCTGCGCCGAAGTAAAATTCTCACCTGGCCGTTCGTAGACCCAGCTCCGGGTCCGCAATCAATGGTGGCGCGCGTCGAAGTTTCGAATGAGTTTAACCAATAAATTTAAATTAAACACACCTGTTATTCGATTTCAACATAAATATTCGCTCAAATTAAAGCCTGGATTTCGACAGAATTTTGAGTACGTAAAAGTATTTGTTTCCGAATTTATTATAATTATGATATTACATAATCAAAGCGAGAAATTATTTTTTTTAGGTTTGACGTATTATGTTTTTGTGACAAAATAATAAAAATGTGTTTTATGTTACTACATGTGTGAAATAAATAATTGAAATAAGTCGATCGGTGTTCGTTAATTTTGCCGAGTGTTTTGTAAGATTTCTGTAGGAAATGGAGCAATTAACGTCAAATTTATTGCAAATTCCAAAAATTTACTTTATTTTTTTAAATGTCTAACTAATAATGCGATTTGCATATTTTGAATTCAAGGACGCGCACACGATTTATAAAAGTATTTTTCTTTATCGAACGAAATCTATTTAAAATATTACACATTCATCAAAAGAAATCATTTATTCTAGATTATTTTTTCTAGAAACAAATATAGCGATATTATGTATTTGGTGATAAAATAATAAAAAAATATGTTTCCCACAAAATAATTATAGCCAAGGGCGACACTTTCCTCTTACACAATATGTACCATAGACAATTTATAATTAATTTAAAAATATATTTATAAACAAAAATATATTTATAAATAATTTTAAAATACCTACACTTATCAAATAAAACTAATAGTTTTTATTTTCTTTACATATATTTTTGGGGAATATGCATGTAAAAATGGGAAAATACAATTCGAGTAATAACTGTTATTTCAACAAATTTTAAAGAGTACTACAGTAATACACGCTTTCCTAGAATAATTAGATTTTTTATATGTTTAATGTTAGAATGCATGCTGTATTTTTACTAAATTTACACCAATTTTTTTTAAAATTGCATACCAAATTCAGTAAAGGAAATTAGAAAATTAAAACGTAATTAATTTAACAGTAATGATTTTTTTCGAGTGCGTGGCCAACTTATTGATATGACATTTTATATTTTTTTTAAATGTTTATAAATTTTTTGAGTTTTTATTCATTTTAAAAGAAGAACTTGTTTTTTATATGCTTTAGTTCACGAAATATGGTCAAATATTTGAAAATCGGGTGACAAATCAGTCTTTTATTAGCAGTACTTCCATTGAATAGGTTTTATATGATTGTCTAATTTTCGACTGTTCCCTCCTCCAACTTCAGCAACATATCATTGTATCGCATACCGGAAGGGATATCACAAGTATACTATCAAATATTACGTTTCATAAAACGAAACCGAGAATCAAGCTTTGCGTGTATCCCCTGGTTATCTTTTTTTTAAATACAGTGTCCGTGTCTTGCAGACAGAAAACTCCGTTCCTGAAAAAAATTCTCATTAATCGTAGAAGGTTTTCTGACAATCTCCAAGACTTTAACGCAAACAAACTCTTGATTACTATTCCTATCTTTCATCCAGGTTATCTCAAGATCCCTTCCAGAAACCCAAAATAACTCCCCCCTATAATAATATAGGGGTTTTCGTAGGTCCTTTAATAGTTTCCTGTATTTAGTATCAACAACTTCCATTCAACTGGTTAAATAATGGTTCCTCCACAATAAATCATTTAAGGCCTCAATTTTTTCGAAAATGCACTTACGAACACTCTAAATGACTCAAAGATCGATCTACTGTCATCCAAAACACGGTGACTAAATAAACTACGTTCTAAGGATCCGCGTGATTCTACTCTAATGTTAGAATACATGCTCTCTAATAAAACTCGACGCATATCGTCGTGTTCAATACACTTGGAAAACATATAATCCATATCCTTCGTTTAGAAACCACGGAAACATGCCGGGCTATCTCCAAAAGCAAATATTTTCAAAAATACACCATGTCACATCAAAAATTATAAAGTATAATAATCACTAATCAACTATGTCTTTTTAAATCACTTAGACATATCGGAGAAAAACAACCTTATGGTCTACTCTTTGAAATCGGGGGAAGTCCAACTAGACCGCCAACGAGCAAAGACGATCCCTAAAATATATTTCTTTCTGAACCTTTTCAAATTCCTAAAACAAATTCTGTAGACTTCGTTCAAAGCTATAAATGGCACGCGCTGCGATCTCAGCACAAGCCTTCCTACCTGCTGACCTCACCACACAATGAAGCCCACAGTAACGATGCATGGACTAACGAATCAAGGTATATAACAATTTGAGGATCGAGGCATGAAGGACCACTCTCTTTTCAATGTATAGCGTCTGCAACAGTAAGCGCCACCTTAAATTGAGAATCAAGCTCAAGTATGCGTTCTAGTCCCGCACATCAATTCTGGACCGGACCCTCATTACATCAACTCCCTCAACAGCCGGCCTGAAAAGAGGATAATCTTGGACTTTTAGGGGAAATCAAATCAATCATCAGAATAGGTTTTATGAAATAATGGATATGGTATCTAAAGAATTTAAGAGTTTTAATCGATATAACTTCAATCCAATTATGTGATTGCAACGTGGATTCCAAGGTATAGTATTAACTTTTAATTTGTCCATGATACGAGGTATGTGAGTACTACAGATACATTGCCTATACAACAACTATGGTAACTTTGTAAGTTTTCTTGTTATATACCTATCTATTTCATTTAGTTCGCCATCATGCCACGACTTAAGAAATCGACAGAAGAAGAGACATCTTTTTATAATGGGTTTTCAAAAGAAGACACTTTTATTTAAGAATTGCAATGTGCATTGCAATTATGACGATTAATTGCTAAAGGTAACGATTTGTGATTGCAAAATTTCCTCTCAACAACTTGCTTAATAATTAAAGTCATTATTTCTCTCAAACCCCAACATTTTCTTATCGCACTCTCGTATTTTGAGCTTACTCATCCGGTGTGGGGTCAGCGAGGTCAATAGTGATACTTAATCGGATAGCAGCTCAGACATCCCAGTAGCGTATTTTGAATCTACTGATAATAATATTATCAGATGTGGGAACAATAGGTCATTATACTTAACACGGTACCTAGGCCCTGGTGTTTTTTGAGTTATATATTGTCGATATACCAAAAACGCAACCGAAACAATTCGTAGATGTAAAAAGTTTGTGGTTTAAATTATGTAACAATGTAATAAATGATAAAATAGTAATTTATAATAATAATATGCTCTTCCAGATCCGTCATGGTGTAAAATAACGGAAGGACAGTTATTCGTCCAATTGACCACCTATATTTATAAAAATCAATTTTCGTGCATCAGTCTCGCAAAAACTCGAAAATGGCTCTACCGATTGGTTTAACTTTTTTTTTATTTGCCTCAATACTGAGGTAGTTTAAAAAAAAGAAAATTAGGAAAAACCCAAAAGACCATTAAAAAAAATCGAAAAAAATCAAAGTTGATAATTTTGTAGGGTAATTGCCACTTCGTATTACTTTCATTAGATGGCGTTCGTGGCGCACCTATCCTTTGACAGCTGTTTGTATGAAATTGTCTTTAATTAATTGTTGTTAGATTTAAAATCGTTTTTTCGTCTAAAAAGGTACACCAAAAAAACATAATCGTCGCAGTCATTCAAATTCGCGGTGAGCTACTTCACGTGCAAACCACAATAATGACCAGTGAGCGATGGATAATGATAATATTTATATTGGTATGTCCAAATCACGTTCGGGAGCGACTCAAAATGAACGACAAGCGAATAGCTTCAGAATGCAACGAGTTAGTGCACATCAAACACAACACCAGCAAACACGAGAAGATTAACTCGACCGATTGCGCCGATGTGGTACTCCTGTGAACCTGGAACGAGCAACATTCCATTACGATTCGAAAATCGATAATGGAATGTCGCTCGATGCGGACAGATTAATAACGCTTGGATAAATGTCAATCATTTGTCCGTATTGTAAAGCTTTGAAATTTAGCGGCGAATCTCCTGGATTGTGTTGTGCGGGTTGAAAATTGAAATTGCCATTATGATTATTAATTTCTGGAACGGGAAGTGATTCTTCTTATTTCCTGGCCACCATCGAAAAGTACAACAGTTGTTTCCAAATGACGTCGTTTGGCACAACGCATATTGTACGGGAAAATATAATGCCCAATTTCAAAGTAATTACAAAACAATGGTATTTCGTATCATTCGCTGTTGTATCAGAAACAATTTCAAAATTTCATAATTTCACAAACCATTGTAGATTCAAGGGCAAATATATAATTTAGTAGGAGTGCTGTGACCACAACGGGATGCAAACCATCAATCTTTACAAATTTATTTCATGGGAATTGATCAAATTGTTCAAATTTGCGTTGGACCGGATGCCATCCGACTGCCATAATATCCTCATTAGGACTGATAAAACATACGTGGGTGAGCACGCAAGAAAGTTCAATTCACAAACAATCGACTAAGTGGCTGTTATTGTCGGGGAAAAATCACAGTCTAGATATATCGTGCTTTATCGTCGTAGTAATGAACCGAAACGTGTGTCCGAAATGCCTAGGTCTTACGATGATCATTCTATCTATTGATATTTTAGTGGGGCGAAGACAGATATCATTTTCACATCAAAATGCTTAATGAGCTAACAGGAAAATGTAAAAGATTTAATTAATTAATTCGTTGATTTTATTACATCTAACCGTAGGCCGATTGTGATTGTAGGCGCTGAAACCAATAAAAAAGTGCTATGAATTTTATATTCATACAGACTTGTGATACATAAATCAGGCAGAAAGAAATCGATTCTATTATCTCAGCCAAAACCCCGGATGAAGCTATTGATACGAAATTACATGCATAGTGGTAACTAAGAATATGATCTATGGACCTTGTGGAATTTTCAACGACTCGCCATGTATGATCGATGGTAAGTGTTTCAAGCAATACTCGAGAGAACTGATTGCTAACACTGTCACAGGAAACGGGCGATATGCAGTTGTGAAGGTCAAAGGGCAATATTTTTATATGGACAGTCGTTGGATTGCCCAAATGGTCCAAGGCTTTTGAGGCTCTTATCAATGTGGAATAGCATAACTCCATCAAATCGATCAAGTACATATAAAAATATGTAAACAAAGGCAGCGATATGGCTCTTTTCATTGTAAAAAATGCAAAAGACGAAATATGCCAGTATCAGATGGGTTGCTATGTCAGCAGCAAAGAGGTGATTTGGCTCATCTTATCCTTTGCGATCCACAAAAGACATCCTACAGTTGTAAATTTGGCAGTACACCTGAAAAACGGACAAAGAGTATATTTATATCCAGAGACCGCAGAGAACAGAGCCGCACGGCCACCTTCGACCACTTTGATAAGCTTCTTCTCGGTTTATCAATCTGATTCTTTCACTCGTACTTTGCTGTATGCTAAAATTTCATGCTGCTACACATGGAACGCATCATCGAAATCGTTTTAACGTTAGAAATAAGGAACACCAGTGGAAAGACATCCAAATGTATTTGCTTCAGATGCTCAGGATCGCATCTACACTGTGCATACAAATAACGACGAATGTTACTATCTTCGATTATTGTTGGTGAATTTTCGTGGTCTAACGTCATTTCAACAACTAAGAACCATTTATGGGCATCTATGTGCGAATTACCGTGAAGCATGTCAACTCTTACTGTTGCTTGAGAACGATTTGCGTATGCGATATGCTCTAAGATTCCGTCGTATCCTCATCGTCGCATCAAATTCGCACATTGTTTGCTATTATCTGCGTCTGACCTTCGCGGCGACCATCAAAAAATACAAGGCCGATCGTTGGAAGTTTGCGGAATTGACTTGTAGTTTCCGTGATTCGGGCAAAGCAAACCAAACGAAAAACATAGTATACCAGATTGGTATTAAATACATTTATTTTTTACGTAAATAAAATACACTAAATTCATTTGAATTACAAACAAGTTTCATTTAATAACCAAACGAAACTCAAACCGTACACGATGCGGCCGATATTGATCTCAATGATTAGGAGTTGGAAAGTTGATTAGGGTCGTTAATCGCTTAGGAAGAGTTAAAATCGAATTTATTTTAGATGGTCTGGAATTCACCAGGTCATCTAGTAATTAATTAAAAATGTTCTTGGTTTATTTAGTTATTAATCCATTTTAAAGTCTAATAACAAGAACCCAAAATATATATTTAATACCTAAGGCACAAGTATACACCCCAGATGAATGTGCTTGTGTTAATGAAAATCTTTTGTAGATAAAACGGTTTTTCTGAAAACCTGTCTTTTTATTTTTATCGAGAAATGGTCAGCATAGCAACTCAATCTGCATGGAGTTTTTGCAAAGATTTTATAAATATTAAAAATAGTGACTGTAATGTTATTGCTGGTAATTGGTTTCTTTCAACAGCATTCTTCGAGTTGCTGAAATTATGTGAATTTATGTACATTGCAACATTGAAAAAGAAGTACCGCATTCCACCAGAAATCCAGACATCAAAACCTTGACAATCCGAAACGTCATTAAATTATTTTGCTAATACGGTTTACTAATATCTATATACCTTTGTCACTAATAGCTTATTGCCCCATAGAGTTGAACTGAACCCAACTAAACCCAATAAAAAACTAGTTATTATAAAACTGGGAACATATTATCGGGCGCGGCTTACAATCGCGACCGACGAACGCGTCTTAATTGTCTGCACACCCTTATTCGGAGGTGGTGTTCAGACGTGTTGCGTAGATATTATACAGAGTTGGGACATTCTTATAGTATTTTGATTACTGTTATATAAACATTCTTATTCGGGAACTGAATTAATTAATTTTTTGTCACCCACCATTGTATTTGAATAACTATAAAAAAAGTCTACTCTACAACGTAGATTACGACTATTAGCCGCGGGGTCGCTTCCGAACCCCATGCACAAGCTATCGATGCGTCTGCGACTGACAAAAATATCCAGCAAGCCAGATACTTACCGGACATCCGAGCGCTCAAATTTACGTCCGTGACATATTGCTGATAGTTTACATGTCTAGATGTAATAAGCACGGGCTAAACTTGACATCAGCGATTTCCGTCGGTTGCGACTGTAAGTCACTTCGAATAATATGTTCCCAACTTTAGGAACTGCAAAAATTAGAAGTTATGTTATTTAAATTGACCAAAATCGCTCTATATCATTGTGTAGTCACAGAACACGACATTTGCCTCTGGCGAGTTTTTTTTTATAGAATCTACGACTTGAATGGAGTAATTATAAAAAACAAAACGTTTTATGAAAAATGTTTTGTAGTTCCTCAATATTTATAGCATTCCATAGTTTTAAAAATAATACTTTTTCTAGTTAAATAATTGCTTTCGCAACCTGAAAAACCCAATGCAGCGCGAGCAAAAATTACAGGAAATCCTACAACATTTATATTTCTGAGCTTAAACAGCGTAATATATATAGATATATTTTGCACCGTAAACCTTTCTATTTAGGATATTCCAAAAATTTTCCTAATTGTCACAATTATCACAATTTTATCAATTGTGATTAATTATTGCACAGTTTTACAAGTTTTGTTTATTTCACCTGTGTATTATCACGTTTATTTTTGTTTCAACGTAGTTTTGAAGTGCATAAAATATTTTTCAAATTAATTAATACATACTAAAAATATTCTATAAGAGTGGTTGATCTCATTTCCAAAGTAAAATAAAGAAAATACTAAGTATGGTCGTGTGTTTTTTTTTAATTATGTAGTAAAATATTTGTAAAATTTTGATGAAATAAAACACCTAAAATGGTTTATTTTCATCAAGTCCTAATAGAATATCACAAAAACATTGGTTTCTAACAGACATTATCTCTCTATCATATCTAAATTAGTCGGAATTAATAGTAAATATAATTTTCATACAAAAACATGCAAGTATTTCAAGATATTCTTTCGCTTCATGAAATATTACTAAATATTATATAAAGTATAGATATTATGAGATACTTATTCGTTGTATGAAATATTATTACAAGCGCTTAATGATACCATAATAACTCTATGTGAATTTATTTAGTATCGATTGCATGATTGGTAGTTGAACGTCGTATACGAGTACCTTTTTATAATCGAAAAACAATACCGAAGAGTAAATAACCTGTAGCCGAGATGTGCTTGTCATACACCATAAACGTAATGTCTTTAAGTTACAGACGCGGACGTAGTTTATGGAAGATATCACACTTTATCAAGATGAATGCGCTTAAATAAATAAATAGCGTATTTTGGTTTTAAAAGCGTAATATCGGCCTGACAACTCTTGACGCATCGCTAAAAGTTTACTTATAAAATAATACTCCAATGTAATACTTGTTGATTCTAAATTTACTGATGCATTTTGTAGACAAAAATTCGTATTTTTTATTTTAGCAGTAGATATTTATGGTTTACTATTTATTATATCGCGTATCTGATAGCGTGTGTTCACCCGAATCCATCACACTAGAAAATAGTGTGATGGATTCGGGTGAACATCACTCAAAGTATATATAAGGAAGTTTGCTGTGTACAACTTAAACAACTGTCGGATTGAAACAGTTTTGGTAGAAATAAGTAACAAGTTTCATGTAACAAATCATCTATGTTGCAATTTGACCCATACTAAAATATTTTGTGTTGTATTTGAGTTTCTATATTCTGAAAATACCGGTTCCTTGAGACCTCAATGGCAAAGAATTTATCATTCCGATTTTAAAATATTACTGTATTTATATTTATGACGGAGGTTATATATCTGCCAAATTTCATAAAGATTGGATTGGAAAAGCCGTGAAAGTGGAACAAAGAAACAAATAAAATTCATTTTTGCATTTATTCCTCAGAAAGAATTGTTTTCAAAAAAAATGTAATGGACATGTTAACGAAATATGTCTTTGTTTATGTAAATAAATAAATAGCAAAATATGTCGAAATATGAAGTTGTTAGTTTTAAATGTATATTTAATCTTTACGTAGGCTATTCGAATAACTACGCATAAAGTCCGTATTTTTATTCGATGAAACCATTGAGTTCACCTGACCATCATCGGATCGTGATAACTACTGTTTTAACAGGAAGAACTAATTGAGAAGGATTAATTAAGCCAAAATTCTGCAGATGAAATGTTTCCCAGAGAACGTCTTCTTACAGAGTTAAGTTATTCCGGGATCACAGGGATAACCTGAATGTTTTTCTGGAAACTGATTCATTTCAATGTAAACGTGTATTTAAAACATTTTGCTTTTCAAGAATTAATAGGAATTCCAGGGACTTTGTCCCCAATCTTTTTTCCTTCCTAGGTAAACTATAAAAAGACGATGAAAAATATAATTTATTACTTTAAACGATTTATCCATTAACCAAATGCAATGTTTCTAAAATTAAATAAACTAAAAATTAATTTCTTAGCGGTTTCTACACGGTAGTGAAACCGATATGGTAGTCAAATATTTTTATTTATCCATGAGAAATACACTATTAATTGTAGCAAAAACTTCAGTGCTTTTGTTTGAATCTGTGAATAAACGTTATTATTTATTAAAAAAATCATCTAGAAGATATATACAAATGTCACATACAATAGCGTTATAAGATTAAAGTATTTCAGATGATTGTCTTCTCTCATTATACAACCAATAGGGTTTGTGGCGCTCTGTCAATTTAAATAGTTATTCTATAGTAAATTTGACATTTTCAGCAGTTCCTTTTTCAATGGCATTGAAAGATGGCGACAATTCGTCCTTTAAAGTCCTTTCTTTATTTTCTTTTATTGGATCTTGTGATAAATGCACATCGTCTGGCAGTTACAAATACAGCCATAATACAAATGTGTCGTTTCTTTTATAGCATAAAACAGTTATTTATTGGCCTCTTTTACAGCAAATTTACATTTATTTTGGTTTCTGAGAGATCGTGATTTATTATTAAAAAATAATTTTCTAAAAATATGCTCCCCACTTTTTATGTAATTTTTTTATATATTACAATAATTTTTCATCCAGTAATTTAATACGAAGTCTTTTACTGCAATAATTTTATATTATATTTCATTGAAATATGTTACAAGTGCTATTAATTTCGATATCAATAGGCTTCCATTATTTAAATGCCTATTTATTATTTCCTTGAGTTTATTTACAATAATCTAATATGGCAAAATGCTGGGGTTTATTAGTGGATATTAGATTTTTCTTTATTTAATCTTGTCATGTACTCCCAAATATACAAATAAAACAATTAGATAATACTAATGATAATTCAAAAAATTATTTATACTATTTTAGAATTTATCATTTAATTACAAATTATAAATACTATAATAGTATACATCATTTTTTGAAGTGAGAACTTCTTTTAGCTTGCCTCGACTAAATTTTTTTTGATCCAGATAGACCCGGTACTCCAGATGTATCCGGTGGCAGGCCAAATATAGTCGAACGGTTCTATTTCGAGAATCCTCGACACTAGATCGAGCGAGACCGAACGAAAAAAGCCGAATTAGTAAGTATATTTTCATACATTTGTTAAACGTATAATTAATTATTACGCCATCAGTTTGTGATTTAAATCCATTCATATGTAGATATAGTTTAATGGAAAAGAAATTGAATTGTCATTTAGTCCTTTTTCGAACCGCATGTTTCGAGTTTGTATTTCTAAATACTTAGCTTACTTAAGCTTTAAAACACACCTGTCTATAAATATTGTGTATGTATATAATTTAGTTAAAATCATTTTAAATGAAAATTTTGTGAGATATTTTTAAACTTTTAGAAAATCGGAGGTGGGGGCATATATTGCCCTCCACAAAAATGAAAAATTGATGTCCAATGATACTCTTTGCAATTAAATACTTGAATTGATCAATTTAGACTTGAGATTGTTAGATTAAAAATATTGTTCTAATCAAGTATTCGATAAAACGCTAAAACAATACGTTCACTCCACATCACGTAAATGCATAGGGATATACAGTAAAAAATTGTTATTTGCATTCTGATAGAAAATTATTTAGATTTGAATCTAAACTATCTAGTATTTTGGAAGAAATTTACGTACATATATAGTTGCAAAACTTGAGAACAAATTAGATAGACGGCTAGACGGACAGATAGATGTGATTAAATTATAAGGGTTCCTTGTTTTACTACAAAACTTACAAGGATAATATTAAGGATAACAGCTGTGAGACTGCCCGGAAAGAAAATTTGATTATATTTGAAATATGATGACAAAAGGAATTTTTCTCGCTAGATTGTATTTTGTAGCATATAGCCTTGATTTATTTTAATGCAAGCATTATCAACTAAATATCCGCAACTGATGTCTATTGGAAGATATTTTGTTAAAGTATTTGATATATTTGGGTACACTTTTAATTATATGTGTATGAAAATATATTTTTCTATTTTATATCATTTATTTATTTACATGCAGTTACGGCAGCATTGTAGTGATTGCACCTATGTGTTTCATATTCAAATTTAACTCCTACTGCTTCGTTATTCATAATGTAAAAAGTGAGCTACGGTCGGGAGCGTAGCTCACTACAGAGCATTTACCTGAAATTAGCTGACTTTCATTTTTTTTTCGCCAATCAAAAGATTTACCCACACAGGATAAATAAAATAAAAGTCCGAAACGGTTTTGACATTATTTTAGGCCAGGCCATATTGAACGATTGGTTTTGAATAATATCAAAACTATCTCACGTGGCTTGTGCGCGTGCGTGTGTAATGTAGCACGTGTGCGTTACATTGTATGAAACTGTATTGAGATGCACATGTACATGCGCGTGCACTTTGTGATTTGGTCTTTAAGATGGGTCAATTATTCAGTGGAGTAATAAACTAGAGCTCAGAAACTACGCGAACTATGTCGCGGGCACGGCTGGAAACAATCTTAAAGGTATTTTTAAGATTAAGTACAATATGTGGAAAACATCATTATTCCAAAAATTTAATGCTATATTAAGCATACGATTATAGGCATTACATACAACGTAATCATTTATTATTGGATCAGCCTATTAACTATTTAATTTTTCACTCGGAAATATATATTTTATTTTATATTTCATGGATGAGTGGAAATGAAATTAATAACGAATTGCCTGTAAAATAAATTTCAAAATTAAGGATCTTATAATTTTCAATACCCGTACTTCTATGACGATAAGAACAATTAAGACATCTCTTTACATTAATTTAAAACAGTTATTTGGAATATTTTGTTGTTGTTTCGGATAACAGCTTCATCTGAAGATTTCATGTCGTAACATGAATTCTTACCGATGTTCTGTATCCCTGCACACTGTAATCAATTATATTTAAACAATTTTTCGAATTATTTTCTTCTTTAATTTATATCAATGTACAATATCATACGTTTTGAGCTGGATTTTTCAGAAACATAAATTATTACAGAGGTTAAACATTATTCTGTAAATTCTGCCAAACACAAAAAGAAATTTGTTATATTTGGTATCTAAAACAACACTCGATATTTTTTTCTAAATTCTGAATAAATTTACTTTACTATTGTTTCCAAATCTGAATACTCGTGCGTATAACGTAATAATTATATAACGTAATAATTATATATTATAAATAATTATATAACGTAATAATTATATATATCGTAATAATTTATATATAATCGTAATAATTATATTGTATAATTTAACCATACTCGTAGTAAAATTTAGAAATATTACTTTTACTTTGAATGAATTTTCACTGCAAGATTTTTCAAATTCAATAGTTTTCAAATAATTCATAATGCCCAACTTTTCAAAAGAAACCTATTCCTTTCCAAAATCAAGTTTTATTAGAATACCCTATTGTAGAAATGAAGTTATTATGATTCGTATTTTTTTTTAAATATATATCAACCAGTCGTTCATTTCAAATACCTCTACCTTTAAATACATTATTTTACCCTACTTTTGGGCGTTAATTCATATTTAGGCAGTCAACCGTAATTAATGACACAAAATAACTCCAGCTCTATTACGTTTTCATTATTAATGGAATGCGAAATCTTACGCACTAAACTATGTTCACAAAGACTGGGGTGATAACTCGCTACTAAATTTACGTGTTATTTTTTTTATTTCAATAATAACTTGTCATAATAATAGACCACGCACGTAAAATAAGTTAAGTCAATATTAATTTTTTTAAGTTTTTGTAATAAATTTTATTTTCAGAGGTTATATACAAAAATAATGAATGAAATAAGAATGAAGAAACATCGCGAAAATTGAAGAAAATGAATGTAGTTAATGTTTTATATCAGAACAAAGCGAGACTTTGTTTACTTTATTTGTTTCAAAATTAATTTAGTCCTATGGAATTTTATGCTCATAAAATTGTACTATATGAGGAATTTCTCACTGTAAGAGCTTTTTCTTTAGCCTTTTTTACTCAGTTACCAAGAGTAACATGTTAGCTGCGCTCCAAAACAAATTCACACGACGTGAAGAAATTGTATAAAAAAGTAAACTGTGATAAGCGAGTGCAACAACTACTGTGAGAACCGAGTAAACCAAGTTTAAAATTACAAACGATTCTTTAAAAAATCAAAAAGAAATGAAGAAGAGGTTTCAGAAGTTGACATTAAGTAAGATTGACATTTTTAATATTAAGATCAATGTTATTAAATTTGTTATGATTTTTATAAAAACGTATTTTTTAAAACGCAATGTTGTAGTTGTATTCATAAGAAAGTAAAGTTTTCTGTGTTTAGCTAGTCAAAATTAGTTTTATTTAGGTAAACTATACAAATTGATAACCTGATTATTTGCCTGACCTTTTATCCAATGTAAATGTTAAATGACGGCACGTGATAACGTTCACTTAAATAATCAATATTTCTATGATATAACTAATAATACAACCCAATACCAAATAAGCTACGGAATGAAAGAAAATATGAATAGATCTTTCTAAATATTGGCAGAAAATTCTCAAAATGTTTAATGTCTTCTCAAGAAGCGGACATTAAATTTATCATCAAATAAAAGGCCAAAAATTGTAAAAATATAAATGTCTCGTTTCCTATGTCTATATCGTTAGAGGACAGTTTAAAATTTATAGCGCTTAAAATTGTCTACAAGATTGGTTAAACTCATTTTTCGGGTTCGGCACTTTAAGACGAAGAAGGAAACTTTAATAGATCATTAGAATGATACACGTATGCTATAGTAACTCGAGTACGCATGACCCGACGTAGTAATTGCCGTTAAACTCCTTACTGTGTGAATTTATTTATAAATATCATTATTATGACCTATTTTTGCAATGACATCATTACAATGTTTTACGAGTATGAAGCTGAAGACATGTTGAGGTATCTATTGACAAACTTGTGAATGACAAGGATGGCGATCACGTGGGTGAGTGGAGTCAAGCTGGCAAAACCTACAAGAGCAAAGTGACAAGGAAAATATTCAACACCTAGATGGAGAGGGCTGTTTTTCATTCATCTCATCAGAAACTTAGGTACGCATAAGTGTAATTATGGAGAAAACAATTTACTGTTATGAAATTCCCTATGGAATCAATGCATAAAGGACTAGGCAAGGAATCAGGTGACACACACACACATAGATATATATATATATATATATATATATATATATATATATATATATATATATATATTAACAAATATTCTGAGTTTTAGTGATATGTGATCGTAAAAAATAATATATCTGAATACATTCAAATTAAACACCATATGTGTTTGATTATGTTAAAAACTTTTATTGTTCATGACATGTATTATTGGTCTGAGTCACTCAAATTGACAGAATTTTGGAGATTAGTGGTAATGAAGTAGAAATAATTAGGCTGATAAGAAAAAAATTTACACTTTTAAATTTTATATAGAGTTTAACGGTAGAGTTAATACAGTCAGTATTGTCTTCATAGCAAGACAAGTTAGTATCTATTTGAGATATTTTGACTGAATTAAAAAGAAATATACATTCCTAGAGAATAGCTTGCAATATCCGGGGAGTCTTTTTCCAAAAATTGAGTTTAGGCCTCATATCCGAGCACTGTAGTAAAAAAGTGCCAATATTGAACTGCTTAGACAGATTATCCAAGACATTTAAAATCACATCCCAGAAGGGTTGATATAAAATCAAATTCAGGTTGTGAACGACCGTCTATAAAAACTATAATGTCAAAAATGTTTGTTCCTTTGCCCAAATGTGAGCCATGAATGCATAATATTTTTGCGGTGATTGCCAGGAACAAATAAGTATTAAGCATTTCTTACTGACAAAATTTCTGCGAAAACACGGCAAAATAAAATATCTCAAAGGAGTGATAAATTAGCTAATTGTTAATATTATTAGTAGCTATTTGTTAATAGTAAGCTAATTGTTAATATTATTAGTAGTATAGACCATACAAATTTGACAAAAAGATATTATTTTATCAGAAATTTATAAGTTTCTTAAAGTTTTATTTTACGAGAAGCCGACTGTAAAAATAAAAAACATTCTATTTCATATGTGAAATAAATTTCCTTAAATTGTATATTTTTGTATATTATTTAATTTTTTGGGCCAATTAAGAACGAATCTATGTAAACATTGAACCCTCAATTTTATTTACGCGAAGTGATAAGAATATATAATAAATTTCGGTCAGCCCTATGACGTCACTATGACCCCGACTAATAATCTAGCAATATAGAATGTTTAGTGTTGTGTAATTTGTAAATCACAATTAAATGAACCTACGTGATGTAGTATTATTTATACTTTCTTTAATTTCTTTACCATATATATTATGCATATTAGCAAAGGGATATTAGCAAAGAATCAAAGAATTCTTTGCTATTATCCCATCTGAAGATCTTGTAATACAACGAAACCTAGGTCGTGGTAAAGAAATTAAAGAAAGTAGAAATAATACTACATCACGTAGTTTCATTCAATTGTGAATAAAGAATTTCTATAAAATTAACGCCAAAATTATATATATATATATATATATATATATATATATATATATATATATATATATATATATATATATATATATATATATATATATATACATACAGTAAATGAACGAAGACTTTCTTCACATTTGGAACCCGCCTTGGGTTTAAAGAATAATATGTTACAGTACCAAAATAGGAATTCAAACTTCCAATAACATAATATCTTTAACAAAATTACGTGAATTTACTTATAATAAACAATAATAATATTGGAAACGTTCGATAGAAAAGGATGAGCGAGTACCACATGACACCATCCTTTCTTGCTATTATCTCAGAATCATGTATAAAAAATACAAGAAGATAAATATAAAAGCATTTGAAATTTGTGTTTACAAGCGCATAACGTAGTGTTAGACAATTGAAAACAGCTTCATACGATAACGTAAATTAACCAATATAATGTTGGTTGAAAGTTTCAATAAAATCTAAATTTATTTCAGATTTTTAAAATTCACTGCTGGGAAATTAGGGTGATATAGAAGTTAGGGGGTACGCTTTGAAGTTTAGCATTTCGCAAATTGGGCTTATAAATTATAAATGGTAAAATATTGGAAAACCTGCCCAATGAGATTTCACACAATGATATACGTGAAAATAAATTTATCTCCATTTTATGTGTACATTCAACTTTGTTCTTAATATTCTGCTATACATTACCTAAAATAACTATAGTGAAGACTCGATTATCCGAACCTCAATTATACGGAATCGCGATTATTCGAATTGCCAATCGCTAGCAAATATCTTTGTAGTCTGTAAGTGTAGTACGTAAGTGCACGGACATGTCGGAAGACATTTTGTCATTTTTCAAGCAAATTAATTTAAAGATGTATTGTTACATGATTGTAGATACGTGGGATTTGATTAAAAGGAAAACTTTGAACAAAGCTTGTAACCGAATACTAAAACAAAGGAAAATTCAATAAGCAATAATGAAGTTTCTGTTTTGGAAGATATAAACGAAATAATGAAAAAAAAGTACAAATATGCCAGGAATGTGATGCCGATGATATGAAAGACTGGCTCACCTGTGACAGTAATTATTAAGATTTTCAGATCATGTCGATGAAGAAATTGATGGAAATACATTGCAGGCAAACAAACAGCAAGAAATGCAAGAAGATGAAACAGAAGAAAACGTAAATGCAATAAATTATGCAAGACGGTCTCATGAGAAAGCATTTCAAGCTCTGAAAATAGCTCTCAAATGACTTGAAAAACCAACAGACCGTGATACCGTGAGTTTACTACAATTGAAACGAATTCATGATGTAGCAACAATGAACAGAAAAAATGTTTATCTCAAATAATAATTACCAAATATTTTAAACAAAATTAAACTACAGGGACATCATAAAATACCCGAAAAAGTTACATGGGAGAGCCCAAGTAACTTTTTTGTGTATTTTATGATGAAGGTTCCAGTATTTTAGGAATTTTAAGAAAATATGTACGTACAAACCAAATTGTGTATCTAGTCATTTAATAAATGTTATTTTTTGTTGATTTTATGAAGTTTAATTTGTTTTTATTGTTTTGAATAAACGCCTAATATAACCCTAGTAAGATAACCACAAGATAACGTTCCTAAAAGATAACCAGGTGACGTAGTTTATTTTTCTAGAATTAAAATGTAATTTAATAATTGCTTTTTTTCATACCTTCAATTATCCGGATTTTCGATTATTCGAATGACTTATGACAACAATTAGTCCGGTTAATCGAATCTACACTGTATTTATATATGGTTATGCATATTGATCTATAAATTCAGAAACTGTGAGGTTAAACAGACCGACAGGTGAGCGAGTATGACGGAGTTAAGTGACTTCGTTATTTCACTATGGAACTCTCAATGAACTCAAACCAAATTCAATTTAAACAACTCACAACTGCCTAAAAAATTTATAAGTATATTATACTTAATTTCTTTGCAGCTTTATCTTCCAACATAGCAGAAACCATGATTTTAGCCGTCGGTAATATAAGTTCCTCGGCAATGGACTTTTTGCAAGCAATATTGATACATGATAGGAATATAATACAGCATTTTCATTGTTAGTTCCCATAGACTCTTTATGGTTTTTTTAGTTTGATTTTAATTCGGTTGCCTCCAACTTGAAATACTTTTTAGTTTTGAAGAATATTTCATGTACTTCGCTTCTGAATGACGTCGAAGTTTGGCCAGTTTCATTGACTCATCCGATAAAACTTCATAACATAAAACGCATTGAGGTCGTCTTCGGCGTTTACAACGGTATTCGTGAAACCAAAATTCAAGTAATCTACTACAAACTTTGTTTTGCCCCTTAACGAGACACTGCTTAACGAGCGCGAAGGGCTGGGCCCTTCGTTTGAGTCAACTAATGCGGATTCATTACGCTTTAACTAGCGTTCCATAGTTTCTAATATAGTACTGGTCACTAGCTTGCTACGTTCATGGAATCAAATCAACACGCAAGCAAGTTATAACAAGAGAAACAATTGACTGAACTTATTACGGACGAGCGTGGAGTGTGTAGAAGAGGCGGGCGGGGAAGGAGTAACGCGTCCCGCACACCATGCGCAAGCGAGCGATCTACTTGCCACAGCGCAGTGTGCGTCGCTCGGCTTTATTTTCTTTATGCTTTCCCGTCAAACACTCGACCACGCCATTATGTTTACTAATTTTTATTTTTAATTGTGAACCACCTGGAATAGGTCGAAGACCATTGGGTCCGCCGATTTCAGGTTGAGGAAGACTGCTCTATATGAATCTACTTTATATTTCACTCCTATTCTTTTTATGGTAAAATTAATATTTCACTCTGTATCCAGTTACTCATTCAGTACTTTTGATTACGTGTCGTCGAAATATTAATATGATGTTACATAGATATTTAAAAGTCTATCACAAATTTGGTTATAATCGTCAAGCGAATATCACACTCTGTTACGTAACTATTAATTGTAGAAATAATATTAAAATTTAATTTCTGTATCTCTTGATAACGAAATACAAAAATGATCCTTTCTTTACTGGTTCTTAAGATATAAAATCTAAATGTCCTATTGGTTATATGTTAAACTATTTTCAATACGTAATTTAAAGCCAATTAACATAATTTTAGGGAGTTACAAACAAGTTTAAACAAGTACATTTCCGTATAAGCTTTGATCAAACTTAATGACGTTAGGCAATGCAGCGAATCGAATCGAAAGGTCCACCTATTACTCGGTTGCCTCTAGATTAAATTAAAACTTGCACGCGTGGGTCGACGGGCACACTCTGCCCGTCGTCGTCATAAACGGTAGCCGAATTCCCAAATAAGTTATGTAGGATTCAGCATTAGACCCAACTTCGCAGAATTAGTTTCGGAAATTACGATTTAGTGTAATAAATGTTGCGAGCTATCTTGTGTATTTATGACGACCTGTCACGGTAGGACGATATAAGGCTTAAGTCTTGGAATTTAACATTTGGTATTTCGGATATTTAGTCCGCAATCTGGTAACGACACTTTTATCAGATGGCGTTTTTATTTAAATTTCGTCACTTGTTGATAATCAAAAGTCTACAATAGATAGACACGCAGATTATTGGGAAATATAAAGCGTAATATGATTTCGGTTCACATAATAAGACTAAAATCATCACATTTAAATCACATTAATTTTTTTCGACAAAGAATTTTTAAAGCAGATATAGAAAATATAGTGCAATTATTAAAGATTTCACAAAACAACAGTTAGTTAGTTATATATCTTACCTTGTTTACAGGTTGCTGTAAGCAAATTAAGCAAGTAAATGGAAATGAGAAGTTTAAGCAAGTTAATAGAGTAACGACAAAATATAATAATTATAACAGGATAATTATATAAATAATTATAACTAGATTAGCAATATTAAGGGGCAAATAAGAAACGCGCGCAGGAAATTTGCTAATTATTAGAATAACTTATGATAACAATTTTTAAATTTCTGATTCTTTTATTTCATAGATTTCTTAGTGTAAATGACTATAGAGTCAAAGATATTCATTTTAAATAATAAACTTATACTATATTGAACATACTTACAAAATGTTTTTCCTTCTTTGCGGTTCCGGGACCAAAGTAGAAAGTCTTGTAATTTCGCCATGTCCCTCAGTCTGTTCGTCTATGTGTCAACCGTATTATTCGCATGCTAATAATGCTATGAAGCTGAAATTTGGCATGATTTTTCATATTTAGAACGCCAACAAATGTACGTTCAATTATGAATTAAAATCTTTGAAAAAATTTTCCGAAGGATAATTGTTTTTATTCGCAAACCCAATTTTATGGGGTATAACTGGATATATCTTACAAAATAGTTTTTAAAAAGTACGTCATCAATGCTTTTTCGATACGGAGGTCTATTCACAAAATATTAAGCCTTAAAATGACCATTTTAGTTAGACTTGCTTCTTACCCCATAACAGAAACGCCATTTTTGAATAACTGAAAGGTATTCATTTAGACTACATTAGTAGTACATATAACAAAATTAAAAGAAAAATTGTCACAGCTAAGCAGGGCTACTAGTTCACAAGTAATAGTCGATCAACTCATAAGACGTAGTCAGGTCTGTAAAAAGTTCACAGAAACCCCATGCAAATGTCTTCAATAAAAAATACTTATTATTATTATTATAACTTTGTATTTAAAACGTATATTTATTATATTTGTGTTCTAGACAAAATATTTATTCATTTAAATGATGAGAAATAATATTAATATTTGTAATTTTTCACTAGATGTACCACGTATGTACGATGTAAACGCTTAAATAAATACATACGCCGCGGTGTGTATGGAGACCTGGTAGTGCGATTCACAAGCGTACTGAAAAACTTTTATTATATATTTACCTGGTGTATATCGATGAGTATCATTTAAATGTACTCATTTCTATATGATTCAACAACTGTTTCAGTTTTATTTAAATGTATTTGCAATGAAAACAAATACCAGTTTAATACAAAGCGGTTGCGGGAATCATCATTCTGTTTACAAAAAAAATCTATTATTCTATATATAGTAATATATAGTATTTTCGGAAATTAAATAACTTACAGTGAAGCCTTTACCCGGTAAAAAATAAAATATTTTAGGTCGACATGCCAAAATACTTGCATTCCTTCTCCAGAAAACGGAAGGTAAATGTATATAGACCTATTACATATATTTTTACACATATACAGTAACCAAAATTGCGGGGTTTGAAAGCTACTGATAAACAAAGATAAGTTTTAAACAGCAGTAGGTAGATACAAATCTCTAAAATGTCCCTGTGGAATATTGCCAATTATTGTTTACAGTCATACACGATACCAAACATATTTATATATTTTTCTAAGCCATATTTCTTCATGCACAGACTCAATCTCGATGTTCAGTATAGAAGCAGTGTCATCCGATATCCAGTTAAAATTAAAATTATCCTTTACATACGTAATGGAACTGATTAGTTTCATTAATAAAGAGAATTCAAATAATTTTATAAATACAAGAAACAAGTTTCACAAGAATGAAGGCAAACAATTGAGACTAATTCGATTTTCAAGCTTAAAAATTATATACCAATTGCCACATTATTCGGTTCCAATATTAATGATCCCTATCCAGGATAAGTTTTTGTAAATATTAATTTATTTCATTTTTCGAAATAAAATTTTCGTTCATTTTATAGCTTAGTACCAAAGGTTCGTACAATTTCGTAAGAAACAAAAAAATATTCAGAATACAAGATAATAAACAAAACTATTTCCTATGAAAAATATACAAATTATAATACATAATTAAAAATAGCGAGGTGGATCGTGAACCATACTTGTGCTCAAGTTATTTACTTTAAAGTCGTGAATCGAACAACAAACAACATCCAAGTGAAGCTATGGCTCAAATACCAAGTCAACCAAATTTTGTACACGACCTATAGACAAGCGACAAAGCTAAAAAAAACAACATAAATTTAAATGCCGATAGGTTTTCAATATGGCCAATTAACATTTTCTTGTAAATGCAGGACCGGCCACTGTTATCTTCTTGCTTCCAGAGAGTTTCATCCAACCGCGCCCGATATAAAAACTTATGACCACCGAGCTCCGTCCTGCCTGAGCTCGTTGTACATATGAGTACATATTGTGATACATATGAGGATAGTACCCATCATTTATAAAGGAAACAAATTCAATAAATTTCTTCTGTATTCTCTGTAACATGAGAATATTTTTAAATTAACTAATGTACTTATTTTTATTAATTCGAAATCTGCTTGTTTGTGAGATAGATACGGCTATTATTAACATAAGTGGATATCTATGACATCCCACTCACA